>CALNXK010000116.1:1112500-1167500 GCA_942486035.1 Porites lobata
TCTATTTTTTCAATCATGAGTTGGTGACAGCTAGCACTGCCAGCGTTTACAAAAAAATTATTAAAAATAATGTCAGGTAAAAAAAAGGACAATTATGCCGGTTATCCCGCTCTTTTTTTCCGAAAGAAAACAAACATTTGAGCTTGTGGATTGCAGTGAGTTCACATTCTTACATGTCGGTGTATTTCCACTCCATTTACCGCTGGGCAAACATCTTCTGACCGCGGGACCAATCATAGTATATCCCGGATTACAGAGGTATCTGACATATTCCCCTGCCCAGTGATTTCCCATGATAACAATTGCATTGTCTGGTTCTCCTGGGTCACCACAGTCGCGTAAAACTATCGAGAAGAATACGATAAAACTTGCTAAGTAAACTTGGAAAATATTAGCACTGCATACCCATTTTCCCGTCATGGGAATCTAAGTTGTGGAAGGAAACCGCGACGGCCATGACAATACAGGGTGTTTCAAAAGTTCGTTCCGATTGTAAATTGTCTTTTGCGCAAAGCATTTAATGCTTCTTTTAGCAAATGGAAACTGATTCAGGTAAGAAATTTATCTAAATAACCGTTCAAAGCAATTTCAAACTAAATTTGAAGAAATTATAATTTTTTTTAATTTTTGCCCAACTGTACACGTACGCGAGGTTTTTCCCGCCATACTTTTCATGCCCATTTTGTAGGTTTTCTATTTTGGTATTTTTATCGTTTTCTTCTTTTATTTTCTCTACTTCTTCATGAAAATGAAGGCCTACACTCTTTGTGCTAGAGTTCAGGCATCTATTTTTTATGGTCGTCTGGCCATTCAGTCAAAAAAATTTGCCAAATTGTTGAAGAAGTCTGAACGATGACCCAACAAGTTATCAAAAGGAAAGACCTTAGAAGACAAACCAAGGAGTGGATGGCCGTTTTTTTCACAAACTGTGTGAGAAATATTATCGAAAAAGCTGGAAGTATATGCGTAATAATTCCACAAAACAGAAAGGTCAAAAAATTTCAACTTCACATTATCGATCAAAGTTTCGAGTACAACAGTTTGGGGATAAGTTACCGAAAACAGTTGAAAAGCCTGGAAGAGAAAAAGGCAGGGCACACTTCATGCAAGCATGGTGTCAGAGGGATTTGCCAACTTTATACTGAAAGAGAACCGCCGGCAAACTCACGTGATGTGAACCGCCTAGAGATTATCTGCATTATCGTAGACGAAACAACATACAAAGATCCAGCCCCAAAACACTGGACGAGCTTAGACAGTGACTACGCTTCGCGTGGAAGAATGTGACTTTGGGCATGCTTTGGGAGCTCGTACATTCTATACCTCACCGCGTAGAAAATGTCAGAAAACATACAGGAAGACATTCTGGTTACTAATATTTTAGTTATTCAATGTTAAATGAATAATGAATAACATACTAAGTTTGGCAGTTTTTTTTTTGTCAATAATTAGAGAATTTTAAGCGAATAAAAAATCGGAACGAACTTTTGAAACACCCTGTAGGTATGCCGAAAAACGTAGGTAAGCGACGTCAACCATCACAATTGGGAGGTGCGAGTGGCGAAAATTCTAAGAAACTTCCACTGAACTCAGTTAAACTGGCTAACACCTGACCAAGAGGCGTGCAAAAGCAAAGCAACAGGAGGGTTGCGCGGGCTCAACACGACGGAATTTAATGGAGTTTTTAATTTCAGCATCAGTGTACGTCACGGGTCAAATAATTATGTATGCAGTGCAATGCAGTGAGATAGTCACATCGTTTAGTGTGTGGTATCTTAGGATTTCCTTACCAGTTAAGTTGCATCTTGGCCAAACAGACTCAAAGTAGGCAAACTAGTTTTAAAAAAAAATTACTGGGGAAAGAAAGAAAAATAACCCCCTAATTAAGTGAACGAATTTCAAAGAATAACTTCAACGAGGGACTTGATAACTTATCCTTAGTTTTAGAAAGTCTTCATTATCAACCATGTTGAGTTTCGTCGCTTTATAAAACGCAATGCGTGCCGTTCAATTTCTCAGCAGCAAGTGAAGATTAAACAAACTTTCATCAATAAAAAAATGAATATAGGCAAAAATATATATATAAATTACAGTCAAACCAGGTCAAGCGTACCCCCCAAGAACCCATTAATGAATTTATTATTCAAAAGTTGAATCCGTTGCTAGTTGTAGATTTCAGATTGATCTCTGCATTCTTGTATGTGTAATAAGCCGTGCATTCACACGCGAGGCAGTTATGAAATTTCTACCAGCTCCATTTTCCTGAAATTGATGTAAATGTCTTCTAACAAACTTAATCCATTCAAAGATTTCCAATCTGACCAAATACAGAGAAGTTCTCGTAAAATATTCACTGCTCATTACGCATGCAGAAATGCCGCTTTGAATTTGACACCAGTTACGGGAAAGACTAACGGATTCATTTTTCAAATAATCAATTCACTGATAGAATCTTGGGGGGTACGCTTGACTTGGTTTGACTGTAATGAATATAAATAAACTTGTGTCAATTCTGCTAGTACGAAAAAAAAAATCATGATTCTGCTGGAAGTAAGTGTTGGGCGAGGGAGGGCCCCGGGTGTTGGACCGCGTATACGTGGATTTTTTTGCTTTGCCCACCCAGCCCTGCCAACTGCTCACCTTAAGTGATTTTAAAAATGTGATGGTTGTGGCACTTTGATTGTAAACAGAGCTTAGGGGCTTCTTGCTTTGGAATTTGATGACAAAAATATGCATTCATGTTATTTTCTAAACTGTTCACACTCTCTAATTTTCGCCTGGTTAAGGATGTTGGTCGCCTCCATCACGATTTCTTATATGCCGACAAAAAAATCTCAGGAAATTGCAAAATGCCTAGCTATTTTAACAGATTTTCCTCTCTATAAGAAACCAAACGAGTGCGCGTTGTTTGACTTCTTGGACTAGACAAGAAAAGGAGAACGTGCGCCCTACCTAACTTGGTACTTGTCTTCACTTCATCGTTATACTCGTTTCGAGCAACACATGTATACTGTGTCTGGATAGAAGTCTGGAACTGATCAATCACAAGCTCGCTGGTAACTTCGTCTCTGGTGACGTTATTGGGGGAGGGTATTGTAATGTTGTTCTTGTACCACGTGATTTCAGGAAGAGGTGACCCCTTAGCGGAACAGCTGACTCGGATCGCTTCGTCGGTTCTCGATACATTGACCAAAGCCTGAGGTACTGAGGTGAATACAGGTGGTTCTGAGGAGAGATATAGTAAAGAGAACTGGAGTTAAAGTTATTGTTCGTGTTAATGCCTTTTCATTAATCAATTCTTTGTTGGAAATCTCTGGGCTCGAAGTTCAGACTGATCATGTACTGATTATTATCGCCAAAAATAGCTTCGATCAGCTGCATTCTTATGAGTACGTAGATGCTAACCTATCTCGGTTTCTTAAATTCATGGACTGTTCAAACTGTGTGTTCTCCAGTCGGCAAAAGTGCCATACGATTTCTGTTCCAAAGTAGAATTACAACTTAGTGGTAAACATCACGTCAGGTTTTTGATGTGGTCAAGTTTGCCACTTACCGACTTCCTTGACGTTGAGGAATGTCCCATGAATTTCCATGCCATATTCGTTGGTCGCAATACACGTGTATACCCCACCGTCCTCAAGCTTGGTGTTGGTAATGTAAAGGCCGTCTTTTCTTAGTTCACTGCGTCCCTGAGGGAGAGGAGCTGGGGGAGATCTGGTCCATTTAACGTCAGGAGTTGGGTTTCCTAGAAGATCACAAAGCAATTTTGTCTCTTTACCCAAGAAACCAGTTGCTGGTCCTGGAGGAGATTTTGGAAACCTCGGGGCACCTGTGAAGAAAATTAAACTCAGTCTCATAAGACAAACTTCAGTTGTGATTTTGGAGACTTAGCAACATTACTAAACTAGTCTATGAAGTCTGCCTTTTCCTTTCTAATAAGCTGATGAAAGGTTTTAGAAAGCTGCTATAAGTTACTTCAATAAACTATTAATTTCAGCCTGTACATCTTCGGAACTTCATGATTCTTAGCCGCACAAAAATATTACTTGGTGTCAACAACTTGTCAGAATTGTTGCATTGAAGAAGGTGTTCAAGAGTTGCTTTAAGAGAGAGAGGGTTAAGATGTTATTTCATCCTTTGTACAAGGGGGAAGGGAGGGGGTAAAGTTAACTGTTTGCCCCCTATTGCAAATTTCAGAAGTTCTGTTCTGATAATTATTGCACTGTTCCTTAATCTCTAATTTACAATTTTTTTTCGCTATGTCAAGATTGGTATGCGCGTGACCTAACTGAAGTGACCAAAGGAGGGACACTACAGTCAAACCAAGTCAAGCGTACCCCCCAAGATTCTATCAGTGAATTGATTATTTGAAAAATGAATCCGTCAGTCTTTCCCGTAACTGGCGTCAAATTCAAAGCGGCATTTCTGCATGCGTAATGAGCAGTGGATATTTTATGAGAACTTCTCTGTATTTGGTCAGATTGGAAATCTTTGAATGGATTAAGCTTGTTAGAAGACATTTACATCAATTTCAGGAAAATGGAGCTTGTAGAAATTTCATAACTGCCTCGCGTGTGAATGCACGGCTCATTACACATACAAGAATGCAGAGATCAATCTGAAATCTACAACTAGCAACGGATTCAACTTTTGAATAATAAATTCATTAATGGCTTCTTGGGGGGTACGCTTGACCTGGTTTGACTGTAAGAGCTCAGCTTTCCTTTGGTGGCAGGGAGCACTACTATTAGTTTTATTTGAAAGTTCTTAGTGTTGTAAAATGTTTATTCGCAGCTGAGATATAAGAATTGTCCTGTCAAAGTTCCTCGATCAAAATTCGTTAAATATCATTTTAATTAACAATATCTGACTGCCGAAAAATGGCTCTTGGTGCAAAAATGCGTTCGACATGAAAATGTACATGGCGTGTTACTAGTTAGTTATTTCAAGCCTTGTTTCAAAAGATTTTAATCGAGAATGTATACAAAGAAAACCAGTTTTTCCAATGTAGAGTAACAGTGGGTTGGCTAATTACAACTTGTGGAAAGTTTGGAGTACATTTTGAATGGCTCTCTAATGTTTTGCAATGGTTTTAAAATACAGTCGAACCTCTCGTAAGCGACCACCCAAAATGAAAAGACTGCGAGGGGTCGCTTACGGGATGTGATCGTCGTTTGAAAGAATCGAACCACAGGGGGTATCTTCCGAGAAGAGGTCCAGGCATATCTACTTTATTGAAGATAATTTATTGCATGCAATGCATAACTGTTAGGATATGTGTAGTTCCATGTTGCCACTAACGTTCTTTGTATATTATAAGCGGCAGTGCAAAAGTTAATTGCAAAATACGTATTCGATTGCTATGAGAAAAGATCATTAGTTGTTTAGGTTAACATTGATTATAGTTCCACTAGTGTGCAATTTGTGTCATGATTTTAAATTATTTGGATAAAGTCGATATACATAGGACTGTATAAGACTCCAAATAAAACATTGTCTTGTCTTGTCTATTTGTTGTTGGATGAGTTAACGGTCACTTAGGCTATTCTAGAACTTTCTACTCACCTAATACAGTGAGCTCTATTTCATTTTCTTGAGCACCAAACACATTTTCCGCACGGTACGTGATCACTCCTTCATCTTCAAACCGAACATTTTTAATCTCCAACTTGTTTTCAGTACTCTTGACTCGTCTTTTGTTTCCTTGGGTCTTCTGGCGTACAGACCAAGTAATTTTAGGTTGTGGATTGCCGGATACGGAAATGCTTAGAGTCAGATTACCACCCTCCTTTATGAAGATAAGTGGTGGGGGTTTCCTTGTAAACCTAGGAGAAGCTGTTGATTAATCACATCAAATCAATCACAACGAGTTCTAATAACATATCATATTTTTTTTCGTGTGAAAATGGAATATAAAAAGTAATGACAGCAAAGATAAAGAGAGAAATCATGTGTAATATGTTATGGTAAAATACATTTAGCTCAGTGTTTTACTCACCAAACATTGCTATATCTCCTTGAGCAGACGTCTGTAATTGTTCTGCAAGGTTTTGAAGCTCAGTAACATTGACATCGAGGGTCTTCCCTGGTTTTCCTCGAGGACCCTTTCTACCAGGAGGGCCGTTTTTTCCGGGTGTTCCTGGACGACCTCGGCGACCACGGGGTCCCTGTGCTCCCATTTTTCCTTGTGAACCTGGAGATCCTGGTTGACCTGGGGGTCCTGGCAGACCAGGCGAGCCTGGTTGTCCGGGGGGACCCTGCGGACCTGCAGCACATTGTATTTAGATATATAGATTTGATATGAACGTTTGTTTTGGACAGCTTCTCACTTACTAGTAGTTGCCAGTTCTACCACACCTGTAAGAACTCTGGTAGCGAGATACAGAGACTAATGCAGCTTTCTCTAATCAATAAATACTTTTGTCCAATGTGTTGGGGAATATTTAACGCATTGTGATTG
Source organism: Porites lobata (assembly GCA_942486035.1). NCBI lineage: Eukaryota > Metazoa > Cnidaria > Anthozoa > Scleractinia > Poritidae > Porites > Porites lobata. Next base: position 1,118,961 of record CALNXK010000116.1, read on the forward strand.
GTCGTTGCCTATGATCTATTAGCCGTGTAGACACAAGGATGACGTAAGTGGAAGATTGTTTCTTTTTTTTTGTTCAATATGACGCCCGTTTTCGAAAGTTTTTGCAGGATTATTTTGCATTAAGCAAGTGAGGGCCTCGAAAAGACTTTAGCAAGTTGAAACAAGGAATAAACCGAGACAAAGAGAGTTCTTGAGAAAATTGGAAGAAATGTTCAAATGCGACGAGAACCGCGTAGTTTTTGGAAATGCGATGTTCGTTTTTCTTTTGCTTTCGTCTTTTCTTTTTGAGCAAGTTATCGGCATTGGAAAATGTTTGTGATAAACTGTTTACAAGAAGAATAACGAAAAAATGGCTCTTAGTAAAAATATGCGTTCGACCTGAAAATGTACATGGCGCCTAACTGGTTCGTTATTTCAAGCCTTGTTTCAAAAGATTTTTATCGAGAATGAGTATATAGAAAGCCAGTCGTTCCAATGTTAATGTAGAGTAACAGTGGCTTGGCTAACTAGAACTAGTGGAAAGTTTGGAGCACGTTTTGAATGGCTCTATAATGTTTTACAATGGTTTTAAAATACAGTCGAACCTCTCGTATTAAAGCAACCCTGGCCCAAAATGCAAAGACTGCATCCAATGCCTAAGTTAGGATATGTGTAGTTTCATGTTTTCACTAACTTGTATTTTCTAAGTAACACAGTGCAATTGCACTGCGAAAATAGAGATCAGAGTGTGTCAAGTGGTCGCTCACAAGTTAGAGTTTAAAAAACAATGATCATAGAAAATCATTAATCGTCAGGCTCTAAAAGTGGTCGCGATCGCTTACAGGAGGTGCGTTGCTAAAGGTTCCAGCTGTAAAGCTTTGACTAGGAAAAATGTTTTTGGTGTTTTGGATAAGTGGTTGCGCATGGAGGTTCGACTGTACGAAAAGTGTTGCAAGAGGTACGAATGTCGATGACTGTCGAACTTCATAATTACAAAGTATTATAATACACTTATAGAGCTTGGGCTGTGATAAAAAGGACTGACGTGGATATTAACATAGATATTAAAAAACAAACTCCTGCAAAGGGTTTTGTTGCAAAAAAAATAAAAAATAAAAAATATACGGGAGAAATTGCACAACCTCCTCCCCCTCTCCCTCCCTCCAAAATAAAATGAAATAACGTATAATGGCAACAACACACATGTTTTTCACACCCATTCGGTAACTATAAAACACTTGTCAAAAAATCTTGGGGCACTTGGGGTCGTCCTTCCCCTATCCAAAGCGACTCTCTGATTGGCCAGCTCGCGAGAGCAATAGGATTTTTTAATGGAGAAATTATCATGTATGCGTTTGTTAGTATTTTCCATCAAGATGAGACTCTTTTTCATTAGTTTTGTAAAGCCAACCATATTTTAGACCCTCTTCCTCAGTTTTAGTTTATTATGCTTTGTGCGTATGTTCAATGTCATCAGAACAGGTGTTGTATGCCTTGATGTATGAAGTAAAGTGGATGTCAAAGAATCCTCCCTCGACAACAGCTATTGTCAGCAATAGAAAAGACCGGCCGTACCCATTTGTACCAAGTCAGAGTCGGTTCCGGCTGTACCGAGAGTGCATGCTGTACCGGCTGTACCAAATGTACCGAGTGTACCGGCTGTACCGACTGTACCGAGCGCACCGAATGTACCGGCTGAGGAAATTAGGCACAAAGACGCACTTTGCTAAATTAACTCAGACATATTCTACCTCTGCTATTTCCGCTGTCCCTCTCTCCCCCAAGCAGTGTTGATTATGTGCAATTAAAAACTTGATTGCATAACGCAGATAACGTCAATAGTGGACCAGGGTTGTAGTTTAATATATAGGTTAAGTAAAAAAATGGAACATAAACGAAATCTAATTAACCTCTTGATTTCCCGGGATTATTAAGCCTCACGAAAAAAAGCACTCTTAACACCATATGTTTTTATCAGTGCGCTCAGTACTCAAACGTCGTTTTTTAATCATAACGCAAGAAGTCAATCAAGAAAGCTACGAAAAACGTCTTAGAATATCACGGATTGCACCATTCATACTCGACTCGTCGTAAAATTGGTAATTAATATCTGCCCAGCGAACATCTCGCTATGCCAATTTACAATCAAATCTAATCAGACTGGTTGCTGAAGATTTCAACTCGTTTTACCCTAAACTACTTTTGCTCGTCGTAAAAAAAAGAAAAAAAGGTCGATTATGCCTTGGCTATATTGTTTTACACCATGGTGTTGTGACTTTTTTTGCATTACAATATCATGATGCCACACAACGTACTGCACCTATTGACTGGTATGAAGTCATGTTTCTTTTATTTTCTAGTAACATATGATTCTTATTTTCTTTCTCTATATGTTAATGTTATTTGCCTTTTTTGTAATGGAAATTTTGGGCATATCCAATAAATCAATCGGTTAAGACAAAGCTTAAGCCAGTACGTTATTCGATCAACTAAGCAAAGTAGCTCAAAGTAATTGTTAAATAGCCGAACTGGGAAAAAAACGTGATATTGAACCAAGAGAGTATGAAACTCTATATTAAGCCTGTTATGACACTAACCTTTTATACAGACGACTTTTCCAGTTCCCTTAACTACGTCATCAGCAACCTTTAATTGTAAAAGGAAAAAACAAGAAATAGGATTCTGTAAAGGTACTTTAAAATCTTAATGTCAAACTGGGTCAGCTCTCTATTCCCGAATCAATCCTCCAAAAGTATTACTTTTAAAATTATACCATCGCCTTTATCAAACACTAACTAGAGGAAAGACATTTGCCGAGGAGAGGAGAAGGTTGTGGCTAGCGCCTCATAACACGTCATGATCAAGTCCCCCACCGCTGGCGACTTTTCAACAATTTTGCCATGCCTCGAAAGCCGTTTATTCAAATGTTAAAATATCCTATAGCTACTAAACACGACCGAAATATCTTAAGTCTCGCGATGATCGGTAAGCTATCTTACGGAGGTTTGTTCATTTCAATAAAAGTGTTCAGTCCAGAGAGCCCTCATTTTTTCAAAGGCTCTCAAATGCTCCGCCAACAAAGCAGTAAATAAATAGCTGCAAAGACCCGTGAACGCAGTCCATATGCTGGATGCGGGTAATCACGAAATCCTTTTTATTTGGGCGACGCCGACCAGCCTTTTGAAGCGACTGCCCGGCTCATTTTGGGTCAAATTCCTCACCGTACTGTCGGTCGATAACAGATTCAATCATTAATTTACGATCGCCTAACATATCGCGTGAATTTAACTAAGGTATATTTATAGGTAGTTAACACAAGATAAAATAAATGATTTAGAGAATGGATATTTGTTATATAGAGTGACGTCCGGCAATTAATGAACCTTCGTTCGCGATTTGGATTCTCTTTGGCCGTCTCAGTCAAGTGTTCAAAACAGAGATACGTTACAAACCTGAAGATTGTTGAGCAATTTCTGGACACATACTGCTTTGAGCTTGTCGGTTGCTGATGACGATTCAGATTTCCCCTTTCCGGCTCGGCCGTTCCGTCGACTTCTTTGCTCTTCGCGGCTTTGAACTATGCTAGGTGGAGTTGCTTTGTCGACAGTTGACTCTTGGGCTGTACGAAAAGGCACTTCTCTTCTAATTAAGGACAGTTCATTCTCCAAGAAATAAACTTTGTACGTGAAAAAAGCGACTGATGTGAGTGTAAAAATCAGATGAAGGCCTGACACAATAGTGGAGAGGTTCGGTATATCGCGACCTGACGCCATACTTGCACGAGTGAGATCGACTAGCGACGGCATTAGAACCTGCTTAATGTATTAAAATGACAGCGTAATGAAATCCTAGAAGTTTTTCTTAGTCTTGTTCATCAAGTGGTAAATGGCTGCACCTGATTGAGATTTTCAGTCCAACTTTTATATCATCCAAACTACCCAGGATTCAATTTTTCAATTCGCTACCAATAGAAGTAGTTATTTTTAAGCGACATTTTTACCCTTTATTCTAAATTTTCAGGAAAAAAGTTATTTTAAAACTGCTCCTTGTGAGGTCAGGCCGGCTTTCGCTTAATCAACCGCTCGGTTTTATTTATTTTATTTTTCATGATTTATTTTTTAAGGATTATTTTACTAGAATATGAACTTTAGGGCCAACTCTCTTAGGTTTCCTCGGCTCGTGGAATTGATGGATCGGGATACTTTGATCTCAGTTGTTGTTTAATCTTTTTGCCTTTTGATAGCATGGGCTTTGCAGTTCTAGGCTCTTTCTTTTTATCGGGAAAAGCCCCTTAGAAAAATAGTTTAAATTACGTAGCATTTTTCGGATAACACGAAAAAACTTGTCCCTGCATTTTTTGGCTTGAGCTGCAGTTTTCGAAAACGTTTCATTCCTTCACATGCAAAAACGGATTATACTTGATCGCGGAGTATTATATTATACGTATTATACAGCCCTTAATCGTTTTAGCAAAAGATTCGGTTTTTACCATCGCGTATAACTGAAACAATAGAGAATTCTTTACAAAAGACAGCTATGCACTTCAGTTGACATCAGGTGCTTTTTTAGAATGGACGCTGTGCTTAAGTCTGGTAGTTTCGTGGTGTTGTGGACTGGTGCAATCGGCACCAAATGACGTAATACAAAAGATTGAAAACACACAAACAAACGAACAAAAACAAAAAAAGCGAACCAACATTTGTTTTCGCAACATCAAGAAACACCCAATAATCTAGAACTGTTACTGAATAATATTCTCTCAGACCCCATGCAAGTGAAATTGCATTATGCAATATAGAATTTGTTTCAAGATCCAAGAAGCCACCGTATGACATAGTGGTCACATGCTATCTGCAGTTTCAGATTGTATTTCCAATTGCCTGTCGGATATGGTTCAATTTAGGTTCCCACTTGAAAATTATTAAATTTTCTATCCGTTCGGCACAGGCCATTACTACTTTTTAAACCCTAAGGAGTTTTAAGTTTATTTTGACGATTTTACCTACTAATAGACTCTCTTCGATCTTTACCTCTAAAAAAAGGCCATAGCTTGGCAGGGGCATAACGCAGTTGGATACAAAAAAAAACAAAAAAAAACAAAACAAAAAAAAAACAGAATACCTTTGACGAGGTTTCTGTGTTTCTGGCCCGCTTATTACCGAACCAATAATTGACATAATTACCTAAACCGCTAAAAGCAATTTTACTGTCACGCCATGGCCAGTAAAATGTAGTTAATGGAACGTGACGCTAGTTATCAGAAACCCTTTCATGCAACGTCCAAAATAGCGAAGGAATTTTTTAGTCCCATCGTTCGATTTGCAAATTTGCAATAAAGATACTTTTATATCAGTTGAAGCAATAAAAATCCTGCAATAAAACAGTGATGAAACAAACTCCGTCGTTTACGTCAACCAGTCATTATGGTTCATAGGGTACATTTTGTACTCGATTTCTGCGGGCTCTGCCCTGTGGTCCAACCTCTTAAACTTTCATATACCATTATATTTTGACAGCAAAGACGGTACACATGATAAAAAATGCTACTCTTTTATACACCCGAAGCTTGGCGAAAAGGTACACGTTTTGCAGGCCGATTCTACCCATATAAACCAGATTAGAGGGTACTTTCCCCACCCCGCTCCGGTGATCTGTCCATGGTTGCTTGCGTATACGTTGGCATGACTGTAGCCCTATTATTACGGACCTTGCGAAACTGTGAAGGCGTCGACGCGAGGCCTTAGTCAAGTTTACGCTTTTCTGTAAGTTTCCTTCTGTTCTCCGTCAACTAAGAAGTGAAACTGACTAAAGTTTTAGTTTTTAAGAGAACGTAAACAGCAAGAGGAGAGCTCCAACGGGGTCCCCTCTTTTCAAATCTAACAAGGAGCCTATTGAGCTCCTGATCAAACTCAATTGTGTAACTGTTAAATGGGTGAACAGCGTACAAGTTCAAAAGGATGTCAAGTCAGTTATTACTCAGTGGCGTTTTCACAGTTGTCGTCGTTATCGTCTTGTAAAGTCCCTACAGAGGCTACTGAGAGACCATTGTTAAGTGCCAGAAACACGGGGAGTTGCGGACGGGTAAGAGCATTGAAGGACAAGTCTGGGCAATGTGATGACATGCCAAGTTAACCTGCAGTTAATGAAAGAACTGAATTGCAATGATGTCCCAAAAAGACCGGCCCCTTGCAGGTAGGTAGCCAAAAAGTCCGGAAGGTATGCATCACCAGTTAGGCTAAGGTTGTTATTGACGCTTACAATCTGCTGTGTGGGTTGGCATTCCAACAGCTGTATAACTTCTTTACAATGCAGTGAGCAGTTAAAAAGATTACATTTGCTCTTTCTTTCGCCTTTTGTCATCTCAGGTGTAACAGTTAGGCCGCCGCCCGGTTAGCTCAGTTGGATAAGTGCCCGTATCCACTGAGCGGAAGATCTCGGGTTTAAAGCCGGGACGGACCAATAACTTGGGTCTATGAATAACTGAGGAGAAAGTGCTGCCTTTATGATGACATCTGCAAACGGTTAAACGTTCTAGTCTGATCTCGATTTAGGACATTAACCCCTCTCTCGGATTAAACAGTTGGCCCGTTTTAAGACCCCACACACTGTTCGCAAAGCCAACGTATAGTCCCTGGTGCTGTTGTCTATCTATCAGTGAAGGAGGGTCCATGAGCGTATACTTCGTAAATTGTAAATGGACCACAAGCAGACTAGCCAAAGTCCCCCAACCAGTGTTTTAAATTATCTATGAAAAGCCTTGCTTGAGGAGCTTCATTTAACCGTTGATGGTAAACTCAACCGAGGATTTCGCTTTTTCTTCAAGTATTATGTATTGTTATGTTTTGTTTTTGTTTATTTGATTGTTTTTTCCATGTTTGGATACTTGACAATTGAATAATAACTCAAAAAATAATAATTTATATAGCGCTATTCAGCTACTCTTTCGTAGCGCTTTACAATGATTATGTTAAAGTAGAACCTAAAAGCTAAAAATAGAATTAAAAAACCGAGATAAGTTAGTTACAAAGCTTAAAAATATATAATTCATTCATTGTACAGGAAACGAAAGTTAAAAAACTAAAATCTAAAAATACTAATATAAAATTACCAATAATGAAAGAAATAGAAAAAAGCGTGTATTAAACAAAGAAGTTAAAAATCATAGACTTGTTTAAAAAGATAAGTCTTTAAATGTCTTTTGAAAATAGCGATTGATGGAAGTTATTCCATTTTCTTGGCGCAGCAATGCTGAACGCCCGATCTCCATAAGTCTTGGTTTAGCCAGTGGCAAAGTGAGCAGTTCTTGCCCACTGGAGCGGAAAGACCGAGAGCAGCTACGATGGCTCAGGGGACCAGAAATATAAGAAGATGCTTTGCCATTGAGTGCTTTATAGACTAATAATAGGAGCTTTAAAATAATACGTGAATGAACGGGGAGCCAGACTGAGTGTAGCTTGAACAATATTGGGGGAATCGAATCATACTACCTTGTTAACGTAACAATGCGAGCTGCGGCAGCCGTATTCCTGCATGAACACGCTGTAATCTACAAACTAAGTATTTTGGAATACCATATAGAAGTGAGTTACGGTAGTCCGCAAGCTTAGAACTAATAAAAGCTTTGATGAAAATTTGTGCAGAGTCCTGGGTGAGATATTTGTGAATCTTTGATATGTTCCTGAAATGATAATTTGCCTCACTACATATCTTTTTTACATGTTGTTCCATGCAAAAGCCATTGTCCATGATGACTCCTAGGTTACGTACAAACAACTTACTGGAGCAATGAACTCATCTCTAACCCGAACATATTCAAGATTTGGTCTATTTCGAAATTTGGAGCTAATGACGACAAGTTCAGTGTTGTCTTGATTAAGTTTCAATAGGTTTTTACTCATCCAAAGGTATATTTATTCCTCGAGCCCGAATAATGGGCTCTGAATCAATAGCCCATTGAGGTCGAAGGCCGAATGACCTATCCAGGGGCTATACTCAGAGGCCATGAGGGCGAGAGGAACAATTGTTTCAGTAAAATCCAACTAGTTAGTCAAAAAATATCGAGGCAAAACAACTTAAGCTAACAAAACGTGATTCAGCCGCCATTGTATAGTTTTCAAAGTCGGTGCCAATATTGCTACTTAAGTGGGCTATAACATAATTAGCCAAGTAGTAGCTCAACCAATCAGAACGCTGTATTTTATAATAGACCACTGGTTGGATTTTACTAAATCAGTTTAGTTTTCAGCCCGAGTACCACCCCCTGCCTTAACCGGGTTCAGGAATCAAAATGATCCTAATCGCACACAGGATAAGGTGTGACCTTTCTATTCCGTGACATGAACGTAAAACGGACACGATTTGTGTACGCTGTTGGCAAAAAAAATTATCGTCTAGCATCGACTTCGAGGAAAATTGCTATGAAATTTTTAAAGGAAATTAAGGTTATTTTCTTTGTAGAAAGCTCTAAAAAAGGATGCGGGACAAAAATAGGACATCTGAGTGGGCTTAAAAGTAGCGACACTTGACTCGGATGACTGAAGATGCACTTCGATCGACTCCATGTCAAAGTCGGTTGGTATTCAGCGACACGATATACTCAGATCCCGATATTTAGAATGTTACCGTTTACGCAAGCTGAACATCGCCTTTCTACCTTGGACCGTGGTTTACAGGTCCATACTGCACGGTGAAAGGGAAGAAGAAATATCCATTTTTTTGGTTATTTAGTTGAAGGATGGTGTCTCCCCGGAGTTCAGGATTACAGGCTCATGTTGTGATTTATTCAGGATTTCAGAGCGTTATTACTCGGTTTCAATAAAAAGCCCGAAACCATTTTTTAAGCCTGGTTTTAGAACGTCATTTCCTCTTATCAAACTTACTATTTTTAGAAAATTTGGCATTTTACCGGGTAGGAAAAAAGACTCTTGAAAAAGTACGCTTAATTAAAGAATTCTAAGCAAATTAAAAAAATAAAAAATATTTCAAGAAAAAAATGCCACCATGTTTCTAAGGCTATCATAGGGTATCTCCGGACGAAATACCAGTACTTTTGATTTTTCATCAAGTACCACGAATTTTCGATTCGGGTCGATCTTAGTGGACATTTCCTCTTAATAAGAAAGAGGCAAAAAATTGAGATACAGCGGAAGATTTGAGTTATCGAGGGTAAAACTGTGGTAGATCTACTATAAGCAAGTCCAGGGAAAATCAATTTTGGTTCCAATTCGAGTTTTTGGGCAGGATTTGAGTTACGGTGGGTTCGGACTACCATGAGGCTATTGTATGTTAGAAGAGAGTTGTGGGTACTAATCGGATATGCTTCTTAAGGTTATAAAATTGGAAGGATTGAATTTTCCTTAGTGATTGATAAAAGGGAATAAAGGGAGATGTAAAGAATCAACCATACGAAGACACAGAAAAAACCTGAGCCCCAGATGGGATTCGAACCCACGACCCTCCGTGTTCTAGATCGGATGCTCTAACCTCTGAGCTACTGAGGACTCATTGGCGAGTAAGGGTCATTTTTTGTGGGTTAGACTTGCGAACCGCATTTCGCAGTCACACAGTCCATCACAAGCAACACATTAAGGCTTAACTGTATCACACAGTAACATTAATAGTAAGAAATGTCTCACCCATGAAGGAGCCTCCAACCAACCAACCTATGCCACTTTTCCGTTATAATATTAATATCAGTGGCATAGGTTGGTTGGTTGGAGGCTCCTTCATGGGTGAGACATTTCTTACTATTAATGTTACTGTGTGATACAGTTAAGCCTTAATGTGTTGCTTGTGATGAACTGTGTGACTGCAAGATGCTGAAAGATGGTTGTCAATCATGACCCCTAGATATTTGACATACTCTTTACGTTCAAGGTTAAAATATTTATTTACACGGCTATCAAGAATTTTAATATTGACGTCGTAATTTAAGCGCTTCTGGTAAGGATGAAAAATTATATAGTTAGTTTTCTTGACATTAAGTGATAGTTTATTTGCAGTTACCTTTTATTATTTAAACACCAATGATATACCAGGTGAGCCTTCCCGCGTAAATTTGATACCTTCACAAGTGAAAAGATCTCCGTTGCTATGGTTACACGATAAATCACGTCTTTCGCCGGCAGCCCCAAAAAAATATTCAAGTGAAATGGTTTGGTATTTCATTGGTGTTTATGTAATGAATAGAACATCGTATGGCCCCTTTAAAACATGAAATTTCTCTTCTCGTATTCCACACTTGAAGAGACATTTCGTCTCTCCGCGAGGCCATGTAATATCGTCTACAATTATCTAAGTACGCTGCTCGGTAAGTTGACTCTGTTAGTATTCAGTACAATAACGACAGTTAGAATTTGGTGTGGGTTTCAGTTTGTAGACGTAGAAAGAACCACAGTTGCGCATCTTTATATATGTACTATAAAGACAACAGTTACCACCATAACCACCAGAATAGCCAAAACATACTTTCCGAGAGACCACGCCATCCTTAACTGACGGATGGCTTCCCTGCAACCATCCTGCAAATGAAGTATCGCAATAGCCGGATCTGTAAGTACAACTTGTGGACATTTGTTTGCCTGATATAAACCTGTACCATCCTTCAGCCAAATAGTAGTCATTCTTACTACTCCGTGACGCCGTGAAACCTTTCCGTCTGGTGTTGTCATCTATGGTCCAGTAAGGCTCGCATTCAGGTTTTTCTGTACCTGGAAAAAACAAACAGACAAAGGACAACAAAATAAAGTGTCGGTGAAGCGAATTGATTTTTTTAAAATAAGAACTTTCAGTGGTAGGGAAAGGAAAAATATATTTCCGGCATAATAAGCCATAATACGAGTTGCCCCAAGCGTCTGCTTCAAAGCGAGATTGAGTGCGAAGCCATGGATAACAAATGATGTGTAAAACTCATTTTTAAATGAAACGTTTTGCTCTTAGCCTCGTTTTGAAAGTGAGAGTTTCTGGATCTCTGAAAATTTGCCTATTAAGACCTTTAGGTACTCCAGCACACTTTCTTAATGACCTAAGTCTTACATGTTGGTACATTTCCACTCCATTTGCCGCCGACCAAGCATCTTCTGACAGCAGGACCAACCATGGCATAACCCGGATTACAGAGGTATCTGACATATTCTCCTGTCCAGTAATTCTTGCTCTGGCTGACAATAATTGCATTATCTGGTTTTCCTGGGTCACCACACGCGCGTAAAACTGAAAAACAGAAAGGAAAGGCTGGATGGTTGTAGCATTCAAGACGTGAGTTATAAATACCAAAAATTCATAGTTTTTCATCAGCGCGCGGTAATACATTTCTCCAAAATGCTCCCGGAATGGTATATATGAAATCAGTTTTTTTGATTTAACTTCTTAGTGCAGGTATTGTGATGTTAAAAAAAATCAATTATACAACTGGTAGTTAATCTGACTATAATCTTTTGATTTTTTAAACGCTGTTTAATCAAGGATTAATTTTTTGACAGTTTGAGATAGGACTCTCTCTTTTAGAAATAGGCAAACTGTCCAGTTTAAGAAAAATAGGACAGCTTGTCTGAGCCAATCAAATGCCAGAAAATAAAACGGGCTCTTCAAATTAGCCGATCAGGGCAAAATCAATCTGTCAACAGGCCTTAAAAGTTTTGTTAGCTGACGGCGATTCGTCAGCGAACGCTATCGGCTTCTTGTTGCTGTGTATGTCGTTATCACTCAGAAAGAGCGTTTTTTTTTTAATTTTTACTTGATTAGAAAATGGCAAAGTGTGAAAAGCCGTGGTTGTCCTCGGAATTTTTTTTTACATCCAATTATTTCTAACTTGGACAGTCAAAATGAAGTCTTATTACATACACAAATGCAGCGCAAAAGCGAGTGGACTTGTTTTCATATTTAGTCTCAAATGACTGCCGTCTCTTAAATTAAACCCGCAAGTAGCTAGAGGTTTCACTTGTGATCTCCTTGTTAACTCACTTTGTTAATCCCCAAGAAAAATCAGCAGGAATCAAAGGGCATCTTCTCGTAAGGTATCCCGCTTACATTTCAAAGTACGAGTCTCACCTATCTTTGTAGTTGTCTTTACTTCGTCGTTATACAAGTTACGAGCAACGCATGTATATGTGTTCTGGAGCGAAGGCTTAGGCTGACCAATCATGAGCTCGCTAGTTACTTCGTCATCGTTGATGTAAATGTTCGCTGGTAAGGTAATATTGTACTTGTACCAAGTGATTTTGGGTAAAGGGGAGCCTGTAGCTGAGCAGTTGATTCTAACTGGTTCCTCTACACCGGATATATTGACTGCTTCAGGTGGTGTTACTGTAAACACAGGTGGTTCTGAATGAAGATTAAATAAAAGTCTGGTTTACTTTGTCAGTGGTCAAATAGGCCCTTTGCAGCTAGTCATTCACGTGGTACAAAACCATCTTGTTGGAGAGAGAGCACATCTGAAGTGCGATCACATCGTTTATAATGGCAAATTCCCTTTGTTTGTCTTGTCCCAGTGCGTCTCCAGCATGGAGGTTTGTGCCATGTGCACTGCGAGCAGTCTCTGTTTTGGCTTTGCAAAGCTACTCCACACGTAAACCATGCACGCGAGTCGCGATAAACAGGAGCGTTTACAATCTCGCTGACTGGGAGAAGAACTATACGGAGTTTGAGAGGTGAATAGCCTAAATTTCATCCGATTGATCGAGTCGTTTTCTCCTCTCAGCAACGTCTGAATCGACCAGCCGTTAATGCCGTCCAGTGACATCATCACTACCCGAAAACCGGGTAGTGATTCTGATTGGTTGATTGTCTAAACATCCGCATAATTATGCATAATTATGAGAAGTTTTAGCGGGATTGTCGCTTGATAATTCGATCAGCAGATCACATCCCTGGTATGTTATAGTGGACTTCAAACATTTCGACAATCTTTATCGTAAACAGCAGAGTTGCCCTCATCTTCGAAACTGAAATGTGAAATTGAACTGCGAATGAAGAATGATTGCGGAGAGTCGGTAGGTTTTTCATTAGAACCACTTTGTAGTTTCGGCAGTGATTTTGTTGATGCGAAGTTCCATGAGACCAATGTTGTAATTCGACCTTCTAGTTATTTTCACTGTCAGTTGTAATGATTCTGTGAGCTTTTCTTTCTTGTTTCCTTGTTTTCTTCTTTCTTCGTTAAGGACTAAGTGGCTTCTTTTCAATTAAAGCAAATCATTGTGTTTTTGAACTAAGTGTTCCGTGTGTGTATCATTTCATTGCGTGATTGCGACCAAGTTTGATTATGGAATTACAACCGGCAGAATACTGCATGCAGTTGATAGTTTGAACGCGAAACATGAATTACGATCGAAAAAAGTAAAGCCATTCTGTATCATGCAGACATTTCCAAACGATTTTTCTTGGTTTGCCACTTGAAAATAGTGTTTAACTTTTTGCGTGAATAAAAGTAAAGGAGTAGTGACGTCACTGGACGGCATTAACGGCCGGTCGATTCAGACGTTACTGAGGGAGTAATATCGACTCGAAGTAATCGGATGAAATTCAGCCTAGGAGGTGGACGGACTGCAAGCAGTTTAGTACCACATGAATGACCAGGTGCAAAGAGCTTATTGGTATATTGCCGAATGAAAGACCTGACCATGGCATGTAAATGAATAAATATCACGGTATATTCACCAAGTGGCCTCTTTGTCTACCATGTTCTTGCGACCAAATTGAAACCAAAGCAAAGACCTGACTTGTGGGTTGAAGAGGACAGGCAATGTTTTGAATAATAGTGAAAACGTTAACGATCACGATAATGATAATGGTATCGAAAACGAAAATAACGATGGTAATACTGGTAATGATGGTACAATAATCATTATAATAATAAAAATAAATGAAAGGTTTAGATGACTTCCATGTGGTAGCCAAAGGATCAAAGTATTGGCTTTAGTACTTGAGAAATTGTCAAAGAACATTCGTAGTCCAACTTTGTAGACTTTTGCTAATCAGTTCTTCTGAAGATACTTCGTTCTGCGGCATATTCGTTTACGGTCCTTTGTAGTTAATTTTCTAAGTTCTTACACTTACCTGCTGCCTTTACTATGAGATATGTTCCATGGATGACCATACCATATTCATTCGTCGCAAGACACGTGTAAATGCCCTCGTCCTCTTTCTTAGTGTTGTTAATATAAAGCCCGTCTTTTTTTACCTCACTACGTCCCAGAGGGAGAGGGGACGAGGGAGATTTGTTCCATTGAACTTCAGGGGTGGGGTTTCCAAAAAGGTCACATTCCACTTTTGTTTCTGTACCTAAGAAGCCGTACAATTTTACTGGAGGAGACTTGGGAAACCTTGGCGCTCCTGCAAGGAAAAAAAAAAAGAGACAAAGTAAGGTTAAACACGCGCTTTTAAAGTCATCAAAGAACACTTATTCAAAGATGGAAGAAGAATACTTACCACACGTCTAAACATAACGCAACTATGGAGATGCTTAAACTGAGGAGTCCTTATTTTACGTCAGTAACTCAACATAGTCATGTGACTAATAAACCTGAGGCCGACGGTGCGCTTATTTTACCCCGCTCCCTCTCTTCATCAGTGCTCCGTTATACGGGTATTTGAAGCTACTTACAGCTACACGGAAAGGAAGGAAGAAAGCGCGAGCACTAACTGTGTTAATCCTTCCTCCTAAATGGTCTGTTTGTCACGCACTCCTCAGGGTATGCCACGTTTTGAAATCAACAATAATAACAACTCACCTAAAACAGTGAGATTCACTTTGGATACTTCAACACCAAACATATTTTCCGCGTGACAAGTGATTAATCCCTCGTCTTCGAAGCGGACATTGTCCATCTCAAACTTGTCATCTAGTATCCTGAATCGAGCTCTGCTTTCTCGGCTTTTACCCTGCATAGACCACGTGATCTTGGGTGCCGGATTCCCGGATGTAGAAAAACTGAATGATATATTACCACCCTCCTTAATGACAATGAAAGAAGGGGGTTTCTTTGTAAATCGAGGCGGAGCTGTTGGGTGTACATAAAAAAAAAATGAACCCACTAACTACTGAAAAAAAGGAGAGAAAGTGATTTGCAATCTCGAATATCTTTCCAAAGGATTTGTACTAACCAAACAATGTTATATCCTCAGGACTGTATGTCTGCAATATTTCTAGAAGGTTTTCAATCTCGGTAACATTAACATGGGAACCCTTTCCTGGTTTCCCTCGAGGACCTCTCCTTCCAGGAGATCCGTTTTTGCCAGGCATTCCTTGATGGCCACGACGACCTGGTAAACCTGGTCGTCCTGTTTTACCGCGATGACCTCGTGGACCTGGTTGTCCTCAGGTGGGCCTTGAGGACCTGAAAGGGGACCTCAGAGTAACGTTTCTGTTTCGAATTGGAACTATCGGCCACACACTGTGACGGATACTTGACCCGTGACATTCGACCGACACTCTACCGACATGCCGACCGAGTACGTCGATCAAGGATGCTTTTTGGATTAATTTGTACTGACCTCTCAAACAGACAAGTCTTCCAGTTCCATTGATTGCATCATCGATGACCTGAAGAAAAAATTATTCCAGACCATAATAATATAAACGTGACACAAGTTATTGCAAGTCAATTATTTACAAGATTGGTAAGAAATAACTCGAAGCAAATACCAAGATATTTGGTATTTTCCATCTCTCGCTAGCCTGCATTGCAGGCGTTTTCTTTCGGCGCGCGAATGTTTTGCTCGCGAAAGCGCATGTTGCATGTTAAAACTCGAAAAGAGGGGAGAAAATGGTTTTTACTCTCCCTAATCTTGCTCCGTAATAACAAAGATAGCGGTTACAACAGTACGTACATAAACATGCAAGCAGCTTTCGCCCGCCCAAAATACGCCTGCACTACAGGCTAATCTCTCACATGATCACAAACATTTGTACAGTACCCGTGGGAGGTATTCCTGGGAATTCGTGTTGGGGATGTGCAAACTGGTTCTATTAATCTTGACAATACTGTCTCAAACCAAACTTCGATCCATGCCCGTTTTCAGACCTAGCGTAGGTATAAATTATGATATAATTACTTAGATTAGAACGCCAACAAAAAGATTTCTTAAAATCCATTTCGAATTCGCATATTGGTCTTTCTTTCTTATTCATTTGGACTTAAAACGACAAATGAGTTCATGCACTCCGACCCGTATTCAGTCCCTGGAAAAACATACCCTTCAAGTTCAGACGAAAATAGGCAGGTTTTCAGACCTAAAGGGCTCACAAACCATACCCTCTGGGGCGGCACAAACGTTACCTATAAGACAAATGTAAGGGAGCACTACCCCCCCGAGGCAAGAGGTCCTTCGATTCAAATACGTAAGTTAAACTGTAATGGATCGTGGGTCGACTGTGCTCAGTTGATGACTCAGCCTAGTACTAGAGCAACTTACACTATGAACATATACTTATAGTTAGTCTACCGAGGCTCCGGAAGCTCACGAGGGAACTTCCTATATGATTTCTTAATTGAGGGAAAGACTGTTTACAATCCTCTACTTTTTCGTATCATCGTCAAATCGACGAGCGCTTGCTGCAATGCTGTAAAGGAGTAAAAGAGTAAAAGAGTATCAAATGGATCTTCTATCCCGCCTCCACCTCTACCCAGCCCTCCTTGGTGCTTAGATACCAAGATCAGGACTATCACTTGAAATCAGGGAAGGGAAACAGTCTACGTAGGTTTTTCAGTGATTTGAGTAGCAGCACTTGGTAAAATAGGGAGATACGAAATATGCTGTGCCATCAGTTCAAAATGGTTCCCATCGTGGATGTTATAATTACTCAACGGGTCATGGAAATTGGGATTCAAAGAAAATCATACCGAAGGTCTAAAAGTTGCTGCACTTTTCTAATGCACTGCTTAATTCAACATTTTTGCGCTTTTTCTATAGTTTATGAGTGCCAGGGCTAGTGATCACGTACGCACACTCGCACACTCGCAACACTGACGCACTACCTAGATATGTCCCAACGGAAACTTGCAACTCGATCGCTCAGTAATTGTACAAAAATGCTACAAATTAAACGGAAACAATTTGATACCCGACGATCGCCCAACAACTTGTGGACACATGCTGCCTTGAGGTTGTCTCCTGTATATGATTTGAGCTTCTGTTGATCATCTCGGCGATTTCTTTCACTTCTGAGCTCTTCATTATTTGAATCTGCAGACAGCGGGGTCACTTCGGTCACTTTTATGTCGCCTTCACTTAACGAAACTTTTCCTCGAATTAAGGAAAGCTCACACTCGAGGTGATAGACTTTGAAAGAAAGAAAAGCAACCGATGCGATTGTAAAAATCAGATGAAGACCTGACACAACGGTGTGGAGATTTGATGAAGAGCGAGTTGACGCCATTGGCGCAGATAGAATTGTCTATAGAGATTATGAAATTCTAGTCTTTGTTTCTTCATGATATTAAATCACCCCCTGAGTGGGTCTTGGAGGTCATCATTTTGTCAAGAAAGATCGGATATGAGTCTGATATTAATTACACCGTACTGTCATAAACATCACTAAGGCAGGACTATTGTGCTATACACTCCGATCGTTATTCCTGAAAAGCTGACAAGTGGTGCAATATTGGTTTTAATTTTAGAATGTCACTCTATCTCATATCGTTATTCAGTCCTCGTTAACTTCTCTATTTAAGTTTTTTTTGCAGTATCTTCATTTCTAAACTGAACGAAAAGTAGATGGAACAAATCCGGTCTAAGCCAGCTTTTCCGAGAAAAGCTACAGGTAAAACTTGGGTTTTCCAGGAAAGACAAAAGGCGAATCAGCAGATAGCTGGAGCTGACAAAAACATTGACATTAAAACAAGACGTCCACGCCATAGGAAAGCGCAATTTTATATCAGTAATAAATCAATATTTAACAACTTTTTACTCCGTTTAAAATTCTCCTTTCACGACATCCTCTCGGTCAAATGCAAGTTGTTGCATGGTTTGCTCGAGGGCGTAAATTATAACCGACATGAAGTAGGAATAGTTTGTTTTAACAGCAAGTCATTTCCCATCCTTCTAGGCTGTTCGCCCCGGCGTTGTGGGAAAATATATGGTGCCGTCATATATTTCTCAAGTGACCTGCAATTTACATTTAAAATAATATATTTATTTTACTAATTTTCAACTAATTTAGCGAATTAAAGCCTGTTCCTCTCTCCTCCACAGAGGCCTCTTTGTGTTGTGCGGGACTTGGCTGCATGGGAAACTCAAAAAGAGAGCGCGCGGAGCCTGGCCGAAAGGGAAGAGTCATGAATCTTCCTCGATCTCCCAGTGCGTGTCAGTCACTCTTCTCTCTGACTGATTGAATCTACCCCGATTTATACGTTAAAAGAGTACTGACGTTTACAGTACAAATGTCAAGACATGTAACAATACACTAAAAAAGGGAAACTGAACAAATACAGTGGATTATTATACCCACTCTTCAGGCTGACTCTTGTACTGCAAGTTTAAGACCTGACCGTGGCACGTAAATGAATAAATATCGCGGTAGCACATTCACCAAATGGCCTCTTTGTCTACCATGTTGTTGTGACCCGATTGGAACCAAAGCAAACACCTGACTTGTGGCTTGAAGAGGACAGGCAGTATTTCGAATACAACGATAACGATAATAGTAATGATATCGAAATTAAACGAAAATAACAAATCATGGTAATAATCATAATGATGGAACAATAATTATCATGATGATTATAATAATAAAATCAATGACAGGTTTCGATGACTTCCATGTGGTAGCTAAAGGACCAAAGTATTGGCTTTAGCACTTGAGAAATTAATAAAAAACATTCCTAGTCCAACTTTGTATATTTTTTTCTGATGAGTTCTTCTGCAGATCCTTCGTTCTGCGGCGTATTCGTTTACGGTCCTTTGTAGTTCTTCGTAGTTATAACCAATGTTTCTCCAGAAGTGGGAACAGTTTAATTTAACAGCTAGTCGTTTCCCAGCCTGCTAGCCAGGAAGCCAGGACCAACTTTTAACTAATAAGAGAAACGGTGTCATTTTATGCCAAAGCCTTTTTTCCGTTTTTTTTTTCTATATTAAGGGAGTGGGCCGACCGTTCATAATTAAAATTTTTGAGACTTAATGTTCATCAAAAGTTCCACATATCTTTTTTTCATATGCTCGCAGAGTAGGTATGTCTTTGTAAGTTTGTTTCAGTATCGATTCATTTTGCTCCCTCTTAGACCTCCCAAGCGAACAATTGAGGCCTGGTTATTCTCTGCTGCTAGTAGTGAGATATATACAGGGTGTCCGAAAAGTTCGTTCCTCCACTTTATAAGACTGTAATGTAGTCCGATTGGACTTGGTCATCAAATCGATTCGACAAAAGTTGTGTCTTTCAATATAATTTAATATTTTATGCTATTTGTGTCCCTCCGCGCCCAAGGCGGCGGGTGCACGAGTGCATTTTCCGGGCACAATAATTTTTTGTATTTTGTGAGAGCCCGGTTTGTTCAAACTCCTTCCTTGTTTTTTTGTGAATATCATGAAAGAAAAAACCCTCTAAACGCAAAAACGTTCAGCTACATGGAAGCATAAAGAAGTTTACTTCGATTTACCGGCTTATCAGTAGAAATAACTGCTAAAAAAAACTGGAAAAATCCGAATCTTGGATGGTGAAATGGTCATCGAGAAATGAAGGTTTTGAAGACAAAAAAGAAGGGGAAGACTGATTTTCCTGAATAAAGCGGCTAAAATAGTTTTGAAGAAGGTTAGATACAAAAGAGACAACTCAACAATAGTTAGCAAGCCAAGTTTAGAGTCCAGAGATGGCAACAAAACCTCTGTTATCGTTCTGCCAAACACGAGCAGCTCGTCTCAAATGTGTAAAGAGGTACAAAAGCGTTACTGAGGATAGGGGCTGGGATGATTATCTTGCAGTTTTTGGATGAATGCTTAAAGTATATTTTTTTCAACTGCGTAGGCTAAAAAAAAGTGTTGTTTCGGGGGCGGGGGCAGAAGTGGAGAAGTGGCTCTTGCGTACCAGGTAATGAAAAAGCTCAAAATAGATAATCTGTGGCTCTACACGCTGTATCCTATTCCATGTCGCAAACACTACAGAATGTGATAAAAAAAAACCAAAAAAAAACAAAGGGGGAATACTGGTTACTGAAATTCTGAATACATGTACTCGATGGAGCAATAAACATCTTCTAGAAATTTCATGCAATAATATAGTTTTGATGAAACGTTATAACGCATGAAACTAGAGGAACGAACTTGTAAGGCCTCTCCAGCTCACTCAGTGCTGTTAGATGTGATATTATTACAATAGACCATTTCATTTTACAGGAGCCCATCAAATGATTTTACTAATACGACTGGGATTCTTTTCGTTTTTTCTTTATTCAATTGCGGGCAAATGACAAACTGACCTCTCTAAACGCTTTTTTTCGCCGACCAGACGGCAAATTAAAGCGCGGGCAGCCCGCAACATGATTTTTAACAATCTTTCCTTACTAAATAAATTTGTAAGATTTGGCTTATAGGCGTGAGTAATGATTAAATAATGACAATCACTGCCCGACATTACTTTTGTCGGGCATATAGTTTATTTGTGTCTCTCGTAGCATCATTTGCACCCTCTCTCCGCTCGGGCGCAAATGATGCTACTCGGGCCACAAATAAACTAAATGCCCTCCAAAAGTCATGTGATTGTCCTATCTGCACAAGAAGGCAAAAGCCTGTAAATTCTCATCGTAGTTAAATGACGTCATCTTGTAAATGGTCTATTGTAATAAACCAATTATACTAACATTTTTTGTTCTCGTAGCGTGGGTCATACGATTTTAATTAACGTCAAAAAGGCATAGCGTGTGAAGAGCTCCTACTTTTTAAACATACTCTGTACGAAGAATCAGTAAAACAGATACAAATAAGACCTAGAGCTTAGCAGTCAAAGCACTTTTTTCCGCACGCTTTTATTCATGCTATCTTTGGCAAATGGTGTTTGAATTGACTAGATTAACTTGGCTGTTGAACAAATGACCTGAGAAGCTAAGCAAACAGTCACTAAGGGTTGTAAAACTATGATACACTGGTTTGGTTCGAGTAATTCGAATCCTTGTTTACATTTTTGCCTCATTCACATGATGCTCATCATTATCTTATTAACTTAATAAAATAACATTGTGGTGTGAATATTGAAAGAGGATAACAATTTAAGCGATCTCTGACAATGTGAACCCGATATATGAATAGTTCGTAAAAATTCTCCTATATTTCTGCCACTCAGCAATTTCGCAGTTTTTAGTTATAGGTTGCAGCGAGCTAAAACTTGCACAAACTGCTCAATTTGACCAACTCATTCAACTTTTGAATTTAATAGATATATACTGCGGCGACGTCTTCAATTGGTTAACTTGTATGCTAATCAGCAAAAATGAAAAGAATGACGTTTAGCAAGGTTTGGCCTATAGGGCCTATATGGGGGGTGAGATTACATAAGTGTGTCAGTTAACTCTTTGTTAGACAAGATTCGGCTGGTTAGAAAACTAGAAGGACTTGTTTTCCTAGTGATATACTTTCCCTATAATACTGCTTTTTCATTTGACTCTGTTAGTATTCAGTACAATAACGACAGTTCTGATTTGGTGTGGGTTTCAGTTTGTAGATGTATAAAGAACCGCAGTTTCGCACCTTTATATATGTACTATATTGACAACTACAGTAACTACTGTAACCACGTGAACCAGTATTGCCAAAACACACTTTCCGAGAGACCACCCCTTCCTTTACTGACGGATGGCTTCCCTGCAACCATCCTGCATATGAAGTATCGCAATAGCTGGATCTATAACTACAACTTGTAGACATTTGTTTGCCTGATATAAACCTGTACCATCCTTCAGCCAAATAGTAGTCATTCTTACTACTTCGTGAAGCCGTGAAACTTTTCCGTCTGGTGTTGTCATCTATGGTCCAGTAAGGCTCGCATTCAGGCTTTTCTGTACCTGAAAAAACAAACAAACGACAAAACAATAAAGTCGATGAAGGGAATTGACTTTCATTAAATATTAAGTAACTTGTAAAGGACTTTTATTCGAAGCGAGGCAAAGTGCGAAGCCATAGACATGAAAATGATTTTTTTTTATTTCACGCAAACAAAAGTCCTTTTTGAACGAAAGGTTTTGTACTGTACATAGCCTCGTTTTGAACTGAGAGTGTTTCTAGAACTCGGAAATTTAGGGCATTAAGTACCATGGAAATATCCGTAACCAACATCTCCGTCTCAACCAAGCCTAACCATGAACTATCCTGGCGTCACACCCCAGATAAGATTCCGTCACTGCAGGCACCCGCTGGATCTTGTTATCACTTCAAGACCCCTTCTTAACTGTGTCCTCAGTACGCGCAGCTAACACAGCGCTGACTGTGACAGTGACCACTCTCTGGTGGGTAGGAAGGTAAGCCCTCAACCCTAGCACAAAAGGACACAGCGCTAACCTGCGATCAGGTGTCGTTCTTCCGAAAAACAAAAAAAAACGTCTGATCGCAGGTTACAACAAGGCTAGGACAGCAATACCAGACCTGCATGAGAGCTTCGCCGACTCCATTGAAGAGGTCCTAAGGGACTTCTCCACATCAAGCGCTGGGGAAAGATGGTACCATACCCGTGTCGCCATTTACAACTCGGCCATAGACGCCGTTGGCAAGAAAAAGAGGCAGAACACAAACTGTTTACAGACTGCTGTGAAGCTGGCATTACCGAAAGCTCGAGCTAGTGATTGCAACTTTTGCAAGAGAGCAGCAGTGCTCGACTACAGGAGGGAGCCTTCTGATAAGACACTAACGTACTGCACTCAGGAAGGCCAAGAAGTCGATGCCCAAAGGAACGCTCGCCGCCTCGCCAACGACTACTGGCTGCGTCTCTGTTAGAGCATCCATAACTCTCTGCTGACTGCTGGGACATCCGCGCCATGTACGATGGCATAAAGATAGCTTTCGGTCCAAGCACTGCCCAAACTGCTCCTCTGAAGTCACCTGCCGACGACATCATTACAGACCGGA
This sequence comes from Porites lobata, assembly GCA_942486035.1. Lineage (NCBI taxonomy): Eukaryota > Metazoa > Cnidaria > Anthozoa > Scleractinia > Poritidae > Porites > Porites lobata. The sequence goes on from CALNXK010000116.1 coordinate 1,141,980, forward strand.
GCAACCTGATGAAGAAATTGGCAGAATACTACCAAGAGCTGCACTATAGGGAGAACTTCGTCACTGACACCGCATTTTACGTGGTCATCCGAGCCACGCGAGGGTCTAGCCATTTGCAGGGCAAAGCAATACCTTCATTTCTCAGTCATTTTAAGACCCTGTGTGTTGGTTCGGTCCCGGGAATCGAACCTCCCGCTCTGCAGTCAAGCGCTCTACCGACGGAGCTAATCCTGCCCGGTTAAAGAGGTGAATGTGATAGATGTATATGAATTCCAGTACGATGGCTCAACCTCAGACCCCTTCCCAATCAAGAGCAGAGTAAAACAGGGCTGTGCACTTGCTCCTACACTCTTCGGCGTCATTTTCTCTCTATTGCTGTCGCCTTCAGCCAGTCAGAGGATGGTGTGTACCTTCACACCAGAAGTGATGGACATCAACCTTGCACGCCCCCGAGCAAAGACCAAGGTTCAGAAAGTACTGATAAGGGAGTTGCTGTTTGCAGACGACGCTGTCCTAACCGCCCACGCACACTGACGGTGCTTTAAGGCGACTTATCAGCTCCTTCGAGCGGGTTTGGTCTCATTAACAGTCTCAAGAAGACCAACATCCTTGGCCAAAATACTAGCAGGGCCCCAAACTTCTCCATTGGCGACTACACTCTCGAGGTGATGGAGGACTTTGTGTACCAGTCCTGCGTTGCTCTTGGGAGAGACATGGACCCTCTAATCCCGCCAAAAGCGCAGACCCCACACTATCCACCAGCGCTGCCTCGGAAGGATTTTGGGCATCAGCTGGCAAGGCCGTCTCAAGGGATTTAAGGCCCGAGTTAAAGGTGTGTTCTGAGCATATGAATGACTAGCAATATCTCTCGCTAGTAGACCTAGGACAAAATGGATTTCTCAACAAAAGTAAATCTTGAGGTTTTCTTGTACCTTAACGTTGAAAATGAAGAAAACTGGCGAATTGGTGGCGAATTTACTTTGAGTGGATAAACAAATTGGCATCTCTGAAAGAGGATAAGCTATTTTTCTTTCTACGTTTGGAATGAATGTACGCGAAGTTTAAAATTGAAGTTTCAAATAATTGAAGATTAAATTTGGGCATTTGAAATGACGTTTTCCCTCATATGTTTTTTGTTGAAGTACACTGGACGGTCATTCCAAACGTGCAATACAATACAATACAATACAATACAATACAAATTTTATTGTCAACGCCCCATGGGGGCTTTTCAGAGACAAGTATTAATAGTACAGGTAATAAAAAAAAAAAAAATAATAATAATAAAATAAAAAGAAAAGAAAACAAGTATCACAAATTGATTATCAATAAACTATCAAGAAACTATTTACATATGAATTTATGACATTAAAAATTGATTTAAAAGGAAGGCTTTCATTTTACGTTTAAAAATGATAAGAGATCCACTTAATTTAAAATGGGGATTTAACGTATTCCACAATGTTACAGTTCTGTAATAAAAAGATCTCTGTCCCGACTTGGTTTTAAAAAGCGGTATATTAAGCAGGGAAGATGATCTGGTCGTCCGACCACTGATACTCCGTCTGGAGATAAAATTTGAACTGAGGCAGTTTGGCACCTGACCTGTCATAGATTTAAAGGTCAAGATGGCGTCTCTTAGATACAGGTGGGACTTAACTGGTATCCATCTCAGGTCTTTCAGGGCTAGAGATACGTTAGCAAACTTCCTTGTCCCAGAAACTATGCGAGCAGCGAAATTCTGTACTCGTAGTTTGCGTATATTGCTGGCAGAAGTGTTCGACCAGACGGACGAGCAGTAATACAACTTACTAAACACGAGAGAATTAATTATTGTAACAAGTATGTCTTTTCTAAATATATGTTTAAGTCTGCCCTAGGGAAGACATACAAGATGATGCTGTTTTAATTATGTGGTCGTTGAATGAGAGTACAGTTTACTATCAAACACTACACCCAGGTCCTTAACAGAGTCGACGGGTAAAAGTTCTTTACCCAAGAGGGTAAGGCGAAAATCCTGAAGTTTCGATATCATTTGCCGACTTCCATATACAATCAGTTTAGTCTTGTCCGGGTCCAGGAGTAGCCTATTATTAAAACACCAATTACGTAGTTTAATAAGATCATCGTACATCGCGGCCATGGTCGGTTCACAGTCCTGCACTTGGAATGACATAAGCAATTTAGTGTCATCAACGTAGCAGTCCGTGGAACAGTGTTGTGGGATTGATGGCAAGTCATTGGTGTAAGCCGTGAAGAGCAAAGGACCGAGGATGCTTCCTTGGGAAACACCGTACCTCATTAGCAGGGGTTCGGAAAGAGCAGTATTTATACGCACAGCTTGGTACCTGTTGACAAGTAGCTCTTGAACCACAGGATGGCAGAGGGTGACAAGCCAATATCTTGTAATTTTTAAGCAGAATATCATGGTTGACACTGTCGAATGCTTTTCTCATATCAAGGAGAACTACAACTGAAGTTTTCTTTTGGTCAATTGCGGTGAGAATGCGATCAGAAGTGTAGATCAGTGAAGTCTCGGTGGAATGCCACTTTTTATTACCACTTTGATGGGCGTAGAGACGATCGTTCCTACCAAGTAGGGCATAAGTTGATTTAAAGCGATACGCTCACATAGTTTTGAAAGAATAGGTAATAGGGATATAGGGCGGTAGTTATTTGGCTTTTCATGATCGCCTTCTTTCAACACGGGGATCACTTCAGCTGTTTTCCACTCAACTGGAAAGGTATTACTTGCGAGGGACTCGTTAATTATGGACGTCACGGACGGCAAAATAGCAGGAAGGCTATGCTTGATCACTCGAATGCTAATTTTGTCAATCCCCAGGGCTTTGTCACTTGGCATTAATGTAATTACCTTTTGGACTTCGTCACAATTGACGGGTCTAAACGAAAGTGGTTGTGAAGGGAGATAGCACCTTGGCACAAAAGACGATTGTGTGAGGTCGTAGCTGCATTCATTTGCCAACGAGTAAATTTTTTCAACTGTGTTTTGACCGATAGAGTTAAAGAATTCATTAAACTCTTTGGCCACTGCGTCATCGCTGTCGCTAAAAGACTTTTAGTCCTAGAAATATTTAACATGAATTAGAAAAATGTTATTGCTGGATTTCTTATCTTAAACTGGCAACTAATTGATCAATAATTTACGATTTTTAGCAAAATGGTCACGTGACTTATTAACACATTATTTTTACTTTAAAATGTTAAGGACGACAATGAGTTCTTTATGTGAGCCACATTTTAATTCAGGCGTGTGAGGAGAGGACCCAGGCGCAAACGCTGTTGGCAGCGTCAGTACCCACAGATCCATGCATGGAATTTATCTGCAACAACTGCAACGCAACGCGTCCCGATCCAGAATCAGATTGTTCCCCAGCCACAGAAGGCGCTGCGACTAAACCACTGACTAAACCCTGGCGCCAATTACATTGTCTCCCGAGACAGACCGGATGCCAACATTATTATTATTATTATTATTATTAATAGTATCATCATCATCATCGATTTACATATTTAATTTTTTAACTTTGACTCTTACATGTTGGTATATTTCCACTCCATTTGCAGCTGGACAAGCATCTTCTTACCGCTGTAACAACCATAGCATATCCCGGATTACAGAGGTACCTGACATACTCTCCTGCCCAGTAATTCTTGCTCTGGCTTACAGCAATTGCATTGTCTGGTTTTCCTGGGTCACCACAATCGCGTAAAACTAGAAAAAAGAAAGAAAAGGTTTAAACGTTTGATCGGTTGCAGTTAAGACGTTAGTGATAAATACAAAAATTTCTATAGTTGTTGATCAGCGGGTGCAGCTAATACATTTCTAGAATGCTCCCGGGAATTTACGTCTGGCGGTAAATGCATGAAAATTAGATAAAAATATCACTTCTTTTAAGGGAAATAGGACTGAGTGGAGTCCAATTCAGTCTGTAAGAGAGTGATTGACAAAATCCGATTTTTGTTTATGATTACAGACCGAATTGGACGACACGAAGTCCCGTTGCCAATTAGTCGTAACCGTTACAACGTCCGAGAAAATAAATGGATTCTTTTTAGTGAAAGAGCATTTGAATACCAAATGTCCAAAATTAGGAAAAATATCACTGCAGGAGACACTGTCTAGTGTTACAAATTCGTCCGTTTTGGAAAATGCCCTGGTTAGTAGGGTTACTGGTTATTGCTATGGTTATTTTGATAAGTTCAGTCTGATTGGTGTATTTAGCTGAGTGCACTTAATATGATTGGCTAATGTAACTGTCCGATTACAGGTTTCCGATACGATTACAACCAACTGTCCCATTACACTGTCCGATTACAGCCCTATATATACAATGGTTAGTGGAAAATAGAGCACTTAATGTACCGGCCAGTCAAATTTGAGGAAATTGTAATGGTTATGATTAAACTTCTTAGTGCAGATATTATGATGTTGAAAAAATAAATTGAGTGCAAAAGCAATGGGACTTGTTTCCATATTATTTTAGTCCCAAATGATAGCTCTCCTGCGAGTCGGGGTTTAGTGATCTTCTCATCAAGGCACCTTTATTTTTATGGAGAGGAATCAATTAAAGGACCTCCTCTCGTAGGGTACTGCAATCTCCCAATTGTGGCGAAGAGCACGGAAAGACTACTCTTGCATTTCCAAGTACACCTTACCTATTTTTGTACTTGTCTTTAGTTCGTCGTTGTACAAGTTACGAGCAACACACGTATATGTGATCTGGAGAGAGGGCTTAGGTTGACCAATCACGAGCTCGCTGGTTACTTCGTCATCGTTGACGTAAATGTTCGCGGGTAGGGTAATATTGTTCTTGTACCAGGTGATTTTGGGTAGAGGGGAGCCTGTAGCTGAGCAGTTGATTCTGATTGGTTCCTCTACACCGGATATATTGACTGCTTCAGGTGGTGTTACGGTAAAAACTGGAGGTTCTGAGTGGAGACCATATTTCCGACCCGTTAGTAGCAAGAACTGCACTAGCACCAAAACTAAAGCCAATCACTAACTTGTGGCTTGTAGAAGAAAGAATAGGGGGTTCTTACCAACCCTACCGGATACAGAGTAACTTGAATAGCGCTAGAACAAAATTATAACCCAAACAGGGGTAATGAATATTGTGAACTTCCGCATTTTTGTATAAACTTGACGTTATGCTATTCAACGTACATTTCCAAAACTGATACTGAAATTTATATAAAAATGCGAAAGTTCACGACACTTATAATAGCGGAGCTCCACGCGCGCGCGTGGGCGGAGCCCCATAGCTAAGTAAATCTACCCATCCCAGAAAATTTGGTTATCACGTGACCGTACACCGAACGAACGAACGAACGACCGTCCGTCCGCACCACAGGCATACCAATGTTTACTGTCACACTTTCTAGCTAGTTTGGGAGCCCCGGAAAAAAGTGATTGCGCATCAATGTTGTGGTCAATTGACAGCTGTCAAAACAGGGTATCCGCTGACCAGTATCACCTGACCGTATCGCGGGCTCAGGTGTCGACCCATCAAGGTCGAGTATTTTTTGAAGTTATCCCCCTGACAAGTTACTAGTTTTCAAATAATCGCAAGCTCAAGTTTGTTTTTTTAAAAATTCATATGAAATATGTCGTGTCAGTATGTCACTTTGGCTCAGCACTATTAAGATTTTGATTTCAAACTTACCTCGGACACGAAAATTCAGCCAGTTATTTAAAAACACAGGCGGAGAAGACCTTTTGTTATCATGGACACGCGTTGGTCACGCTCTACGTCCAATTTTTATGCTCTGATTGGTCAAAATTTGACAGGTGAGTTCATGCGGAAAATTTATGCAGCATCTTGAAACTTGTTTACTTTTGACAGCTGAAGCTGACAGAGTTTTGTGTCAACTTGTGATGTTTTTTTTTATGTCTTTCTCCACTGGATGTACAAAATGAAATACAGCTGCTATCAAGAGTCTTCTGTTATTCATGGCTGGTTTTTTTATTGGGTTTTTGGTTGAGAAATGCAGCATCTTGAAACTTGTTTATTTTGACAGCTGAAGCTGACAGAGTTTTTTGTCAACTTGTGATGTTTTTTACTGTCTTTTCCCACTGGATGCACAAAATGAAATACAGCTGCTATCAACAGTCTTCTGTTATTCATGGCTGGTTTGTTTACTGAATTTTTGGTTGAGAAATGCGCCGCTTGTCAAAGTCAGAAATCCGATTTCGGATGACATCGTTTTCATTTTTCACCTTGCTGGATGTGGGTTGAAAAGTCCCTCAAGCGGCTTTCAGGAGCTGTATCTCGAATGGTAAGTCTGAGTAATTATTGTGTTTGTTTTTTGTATATCTAATTTCATTAAGTCGAGCGCAGTTTATGAGGCTAGTTTATGCACGTTTGTATTAAGATCTGAGACAATGATCTGACCTAGTATGAGATTTTGATATAAGCTTACATGATTATGTCGAAGTCTCCCGTCTTATTAAGTTATTTAATACTTTAGGTTAGCCTCTCTTCGTAATCGTTAAGTACATGCCTTGTTTTATGTTAGTTTAAATTCTATTTACTGTATTGTAGTGTCTTCACTGTTATTTAGTCCATCTATATATAAACCTTGTTTTGTAATATGTCTTCAGCTCCCCCCCGCCTCGATTAGTTCATAAGCTATTTTTTTGGCTGTAGAAAGAAAGCTTTGAGCGATTTTCTTGCCTCGAGTTCATCTTTGAAAACAGTAAACACGGGGAAGCCGGCTAAAAGCTTTAAGCTTCAGCTTAAGGACTTAGGATTTTTAGAGACGCTTTAATACTTGTCTTCGTGAATGAAAATTTTTGTCTCTGTAAATGTTTCACCGAATTATATTTCTTTTATTGACCGTTAGTAGTCTCTCTCTGTTAAACACTTTGCCGTTTGTTTTCAGTCGTTCATAAACATCGCTTGCAGGAGTACTCAAAATGCCGCGCGTATCAAATGCTTTTTAAGATTACACATCGTTTTAAAACCATTAAATGAAAAATAAACACAATAACTTCTTTATTATGTTGAAGCGTAACTCTCTTAATGCTTACTGAAAATTTGGCGCTTGTCAAAAGTGAGAACTGGCTGGCCGTATAGGGGTTTTTTGAAATTTTTTGAACGGTTTTACTTAAATCCTTCGTGCTGCTTTGTCTTGAAAAATTGTGAAATACTGCATTTTGTCTGAGGTCTGTATGATAAAAACAGCGCCTCATATTACTGTTTCACCTCAGATGTGATGTATAAAAAGTATGAAATGTTGGTTTACACGCACCCAGATTTGTTGGCAAGATTTTGTTAGGTAAACTTGTCGAACGTCAAAAATTAGGCCTGATTTGTTTTCCAAGAATTCGTTTTCCAGGCCTAATCTACTGTCATCAAGAGCCATCATGGCTCTGAAATGTGATCGAAGATGTTTGCTATTTTTTGGGTGAACATGTAAGGCTATCAACTCGATGTAAGACTTTTTTTCACTCTAAAATCACTTAGCCTTAGCTTTCCCTAAAAAGTCACATATGTGCCCTTAAGTTAACCGATTTGTAGATTACAGGTTTATTGTTTGATCTAAATTATAAATTTATTAATGGGAGCTTCGCTTTTAGCCCTGGCTAAATCTATATATTAATAATTATAAAAGAACACAACTTACAACTTTAGATGGTTGCCATGAGGTAAGCCAAAGGACAAAGTATTAGCTCTATACATGTATTAGCACGCGCAATTGAGAAATTATTAAAGAACATTCGTAGTCCGACTTAACTTGGTATGTTTATTGCTGAGATCCTTCGTTCTGCGGCATATTCGTTACGTTTGCGGTCATTTGCAGTTAATTTAATTAGTTCTTACTTACCCACTGCCTTGACTATGAGGTATGTTCCATGGATGACCATACGATATTCTTTTTATGCGAGCTTACGAATCGTGATGTTTTTATTTATTATCTGATTTTTTATCTATTGTGTACATTTATCTATTTTGTAGTTAGCGTCTAGTTTTAATGTCAATTTCTTGTGATTATTTTTCCTTTTTAGTTCTATCTAATTTCTGTAAACAGCGCCTTTGAATCTTGTAGAAAAGGCGCTATATAAACGGATTATTATTATTATTATATTCATTCGTCGCAAGACACGTGTAGATGCCCTCGTCCTCTTTCTTAGTGTTGTTAATATCTTGTTAGTGTTGTTAAAAGTCCGTCTTTTTTCACCTCACTACGTCCTGGAGGGAGAGGAGACGAGGGAGATCTGTTCCATTGAACTTCAGGGGTGGGGTTTCCAAAAAGGTCACATTCCACTTTTGTTTCTGTACCTACGAAGCCGTACAATTTGACTAGAGGGAACTGGGAAAACCTTGGCGCTCCTGCAGGGGAAAAAAGAAAAAAAAAATGGTTAAACACACGCTTTTCAGTAAAGTCATCAAGGAGCACTTATTCAGAGATGGAAGACAATAACTTACCACACGTTTAAACATAACTGAGCTATGAAGATGCTTAAAATTAAAAAAGAGTCCTTATATATATGAATAACTCCAGATAGTCATCTGACTAACAAACCTGAGGCCGACCGACGGTGCGCTAATCCCCCCCGCCCCCCTCCCTCTCTCGCCCCTCTCTCTCTTCATCAGTGAACCGTCCTACGGGTATTTATAGCTACTTACAGCTACACGGAAAGGAAAGGATACCGAGCAGTAACTAACTGTGGTAAGTCTTTTGTGGAAAACCTGCAAAATAGCTTTAGCTAAGTGTTTCTTCCACGTTAAATAAAGATTATGTTATGTTATGTTCCTCCTAAATTGCCTGTTTGTCACCTACTCTTGATATGCCACGTTTTGAAATAAACAACTGACTCACCTAAAACAGTCATTCAATTTGGATACTTCAACACCAAACATATTTTCAGCGTGACAAGTGATTAATCCCTCATCTTCCATGCACACATTCTCCATCTCAAACATTATTCCAGACCACTAATATAAAGGTGACACAAGTTATTGTAAGTCAATTATTTACAAGATTGGTAAGAAATAACTCGAAGGAAATTCCCAAGAGATTTGGTATTTTCATTCTAATCCATCTCTCGCATGATCACCAACATTTGTACTGTACCCGTGGAAGGTATTCGTGGGAATTCGTGTTGGGGATTGCAACCCGGTTCTCCAAATCCTGACAACACTATCTCAAACCAAAATTCGATCCGTGCCCGTAGGCAGAAATTATGTTATAATTACTTAGATTAGAACGCCAACAAAAAGATTTCTTAAAATCCATTTCGAATTTGCATATTGCTCTTCCTTTCTTATTCATTTGGACTTGAAACAACAAATACGTTCATGCACTCCCGTATTCAGTCTCTGGAAAAACATACCCTATAAATTCAGACGAAAATAGGCAAAGTCTTTACCCGCCGTTTTCAGACTAAAGAGGCGCACAAACCATAGTCCCTTTGGGGCGGCACATAAGTTACCTATAAGACAAATATAAGGGAGCACTCCCCCGGGAGGCAAGAGGTCCTTAGATTCAAATAAGTTAAACTGTAATAAAGTGGGCCGACTGTGTTCAGTTGATGACTCAGTATAGTACTAATGTAACTTACACTGTGAACATATACTGTTAGTTAGTCTACCGAGACTCCGGAAGCTCAAGACGGAATTTCCCCTATGTTTTTTTAATTGAGGGAAAGAATGTTTACAATCCAACTCTACCCAACCCTCCTTGGTGCCTAGATACCAAGATCAGGACTATCAGTTGAAATCAGGGAAGGGAAACGGGCTAGGTAGGTTTTTCAGTGTTTTAACTAGAAGCACGGGGTAAAATAGGAGAGTTACGAGATATGCTGTGCCATTCAAAATGGTTCCCATCGTGGATGTTAGAATTACTCACCGGGTCATGGGAATTGGGATTCAATGAAAATGATGCCGAAGGTCTAAAATTTGCTGCACTTTTCTAATGTACAACGTATATATACTTAATTCCACATTTTTGCACTTTTTCTATAGTTTATGAGTGACAGGGCTAGCGATCTCTTACGCACTGCAATCGCACTCTCGCAACACGCATTACCTAGATACTGGGCATGTATGTCCGAAAGGAAACTGGCAACTCGATTGCTCAGTATTTGTATTAAGGTCTCGGTAAATGAAAATTTTAGTACATTGCTCGATTTTGTTTTTTTTGGATTTTTGGCATGAGTGGGTCCTAAATTTTATTTTGGCAGAAAAAGAAAATCAGAAAGTGCTTTTTAAACCTTCTAAAATGAGCTTTTTCTGAGCTAACCAGCCAAGCGTGGACCTCGCGCTAAATCTTTAGAGCTGATTTTCTCTCACTCTATTTTAGACGCAAAAATCAAAATTCTCCGACCTCCAGTCGGGACAGGTTTTAAGCTATCGCTTTGAAACTTTCAGATATGATGGATAATGATATAGACTCAAAAAGGGTGTGAGGAATTTTCCGATTTCCCTTTGTAACTCATTTTATGTCAGTTTCTTTGCGTAAATCGCGCTCGAGATTCGACTTTTTAGTTTGAAATGTAATAATTCCCCTAATACGAGACATATGCAAATTTCCTCACACCCTTTTTTAGGTCTTTTATCTGTCAATCAGATGCAATAAAAAGAAAGTGAATATTTAACAACGCGAAAGGGCTGGAGCTTCAGCAGTAAACTCGATACCTCTGAGTTCGAGAGCAAAAAACTTAAGCGCCTTTTGAAATTCGATGAAATAAAATATTTTATAAGGTAATTTAGTCTTTTAGCTTTAATTTGATATATAACTTGCCTTTGTAGCGAAAATACTCGCGCGACTAGAATTTTTCTCTGTGGGCACCTCGTTTTCCTTTACCGAGACCTTAAAAGGTATTTGTATTCAAAGGTGTGTTTTTCTTAACATTTAGTGATCCATGTGAAGTGTAAACATGCATCTTGATGTACATTTAGCTTAAATCTTGACAAAAAGTCAAAGTTGATATGAATTTACACCTCTCTGGCCCACTCGTTACGAAATAATAATATTATTCACCATGTAGCTTTTTTGAATTTAAAAAGAAAATATTTCTCATTATGTAATTAATTTGTGCAATATCCTCTAGTCTTTTTCAATATTGGTATCAAATAGTGTAAGAGTTGTTGTCGTTATCTTTCAGTAACCCTGCAATATGAAATAACACCCTCGTATAAAATTTCTAGATTAATCCAGGTAGTTCCAGTCGAGGTAAGCATCTCAACAGCAGGTTCATTATTTACCCTATGGAGTCATTGTCTTTTCATAGGACTACAAGGTGGATTATAGTTTGGAATTGGTCTCTTCAAAAGAAGGTTTCAGTTGTCTTTGATTTGGAATGTATATTTCACAGTGGTGTTATACTGGCAAATAAAAAGAGGAATAAAAAGAGTACAGAGGAATAATATTGAACGAAATAAAAAATTAACCAGGCCATCTCTCCTCTTAGCAATACAATTTCTGAATGATAAATCAAAGGACAATGTTGTAACGGTATCTTGTTTTGTCTTGCGGGGATTCCAGTAAAAATGAAAGGTCAGGTCCGATTACTTCGTTGCATTTTACTGCTTGACACATTTGATGCCCCTGCAAAGTGCCTGTTTCAAGAATTTTGCCAGTTTAATGCTTTTCATGGTTGTCCCTACTGGTTGATCCCTGGTGAAACTGTCCAAACAAGCAGCAAAGGTCATACTCATGCCTATTCTTATGGTTACAGTAATCTTAGGACTGGTCATGGTGAACAAAGGACACATAAACAGACACTGAAGTTTGCTGCTGAAGCTACAAAGAAAAGTGCACAAAGTGGTACACAGGGTAGCTAGTGTCAAAGGTGTTAAGGATACTCTTGGTTTATGTTTGTCCCAAAGTCTGACATAATAAGAGGAGTAGCCATTGACTACATGCACAGCACACTGCTCGGTCATGTAAAAATGTTGCTCACTCTTTGGAGTGACAAATCATACAAAGGAGAGCCATGATCTGTTTGTAACAGAATGACAGAGATTGAACGAAGGTACCTGAAGATTGGACCTCCCTTCTGCATTACGTCGTCTTCCAAGAAGTCTGCTCGCCAATATTGGGCATCTAAAGACATCTGAATTAAGAACTTTTCTGTTGTTTTACTCCATTCCATGCTTTTATGGTATACTTCCAGACCAGTACTTTCAGCACTACACTACATACCTCTTGTTGAAGCCATTTACCTCCTTCTCCAAGATTCTATCTCACTTTGTGACATTGACAATGCATTCTCTTTACTAAAGCACTTCTGCATGAGGATAAAGGAGCTGTATGCAGCACGTTATGAAACATATAATATTCACTGCTTGTTTCATCTAACTGAAAGAGTTATGAATCTTGGCCCTTTGTGGACACATTCTTGCTTTTGTTTTGAGGACTTTAACGGTGAATTGAGAAGCCTGTTCCATGGAACACAACGTATTGAAGAGCAAATTGTGCTTGCCATCAGTGTGCAGCAAAAAATCCCTGAGTTGCTTCCTCTATTTGAAAATGGTTCAGTCCCTCAAACGTTTTATGAGCACTTGTCCAGGAAACGAAAACTTGTTTTCAAGAAAGAAAAGCTTTGGTATGACGGCATGTATAGCATTGTGGGTAATTTACGAGATTATCTTCTTACTAAAACTGAACGATTGGTCATAGAATCCTTGCTTGGGGCAGTTCGACGAGTCTATAGGTTTCAAAGGCTCCTTGTTGGAGAGCAGCTGATACATTCAAAGTCTTATAAGAGCATGACCAGAAGAAACAACTTCACTGTGGAATTCAAACCAGGCAGTGAAAATCCAGGACCATGTTTTGGACATATACACTGTATTGTTTTACATGAAAACTCACTTGTAGTGCCCAAATCCTTTAGCTTGTAGTAACACATGCAAGTGTCAAAAACCTGTTTATTGTGCCCTGATTAATGTTCTGAAATCTAACGAAAACGTTGTCATTACTCACAACGTTTACACTGGTGCAACCGTCCCCCACTTATTTCCAGTGATCAAAAGTGACAATTGCATCACAGCCGGCAATTCGAGTGCAGGATGTTGTTCGATTATGTTTTTACATTGACTGTGCAAATGACTGTACTTCCTTTGTATGAATTTTTCCAAATATATATGAAAAGTGCTGATTCAGAAATATATGCATTATTTTATGCTTTTGCTATTTAGTGAAGGTGACTGTAATTACATGTAAGTCACCAAGTCTTGGTTAAGCGATCAAATTATTTATTGTACCTATAGAGAATTTGTGCTAATAAGAGATAAATGGAATTTAATATTGACATAAACAATAATTATTATTACCTAATAGAGGGGGCTGTGTTAGGGAAGGCCAGTGCATGTTGTTTAATTTTTCCAGTTACTTACTTTTCATCAAGGCACTTGAAGTTGACAAAAGTATACATGTAAATAATTAAAAATAGCACCCGGATTAATCTAGAAATTTTATATGAGGGTTATAAACTGTACTGGCACGTGCAACAGAGATGAACTTTGAAAAACCCTAACAAGTAACTGTTGTATTACAACCTTAGATTTTGTATAAGACCTATACTGAATTAATAAATTTTGCTTTTTAGTGAGGTATACACAAAGTATACACCCGTCTCCGTGTCAAGTAACATTCTAGTTTTATAACCATCATTGTATACAAAAAATATGCATCACAGTCGGCTTTAACAGGGCTGTAATGTAGACACAAAGTATAGATCAATGTATCCATAAAGGGAAGTCGCATACATAAAGTATACATCAATGGCTGTCCATAACGGCAAGTAGCATACACAAAGTATACATCATAGCCTAGAAAACCAGTGATGTATATAAATAATAGTGTACATCAGAGTTAGTGTGGCAAGAAGGAATTTTCTCTGATGTATGTTTGAGGTATACTAAATATGTACACCCGAGCAGTGGTGTATAAACAGTGTACACTTTTTGTTTACAAAAAGTATACCAAACATGCTTCAATTTTGATAAGGGTACTGACATCTACTGATAAGAACTTGAGCCAAATGTTTACATTGGCAAGGCGAGTTCGAATAATGTACCTGAAGGCCAGGATAAGACTTCTTCATTCACGGCTGACAAAATGGCATGAAACTTTCCACCTAATGTATATAAAACAGTAAAAAACATCTATGTATCACTGTGGGACTTGAGATTGCTTAAATTAAACGTATTTTGGCTGAAACATTTGTTGGAGGATTGATTTGTGTCGTGCCGAACCTCTTATCTGTCAAGTCAGAAAGGTCAAATGACACTTAAATGCTCCGTGACTTTGCGTTCCCAAAAATGCATTTCATGTGTTGCCCAGGGTTTTGAAAGCATCTTTTGAAAGCTTATAGATTGCTTTTTAATGTAGAATGTCTTTTTCTGTATAGAATCATGCATCGGATGTGATTTTTTTAAATTTCATTTATTATTTATTAAGCTAAATTTACATCACACAAAACGTATACATACTACAACTTGACGAAACAAACATAAAAATAGCTGAGGTTACATTTATGCTTGAATTCGCTTAGCTACTTACAATAAAAGCAAAGGACGGTGAACGGTGGACGGTGGATGGCTCAACTTTGCAGGGCACATGGCTAAGTCAAAACGATTAGCTAGAGGGTAACAAGTGCAAGCAACAAATTTAAATAAGAAAAAATTTCCATTTGTTTGAAAAGACGGTGAAAGAATTACAGCGGAGTGCTTCTTGTTTTTCCATCTCAATGACGAAATTCAGTTTGCCCTTAAAAAGAGTCATGGAGCGAGACGTACCTGCAAGTTTGCTCGAGTATATATGGTGTCTCCCAATAAGAAGCACGAGATCAATGGCGGAAGAGGGTGCAAATTTAGAGAGTCCCGTCAGATGCAGATCGGTAAGTGCAGTACTCTTGAGGCCCTTTTGAATTAAGAATTGTTTAACATCGTTCCAAAAAGCAATTGTTGCCGAACATCTCAGAAAAAGATGAGATATAGTCTCTATTTCCCTTTGGCAAAAAGAGCATTTGTCCGATTGCTTTAAATTTATTTTCTTTAAAAAATCATTGGTAGCAATCCTCCGATGCAAAAACTTATAATGAAAAGTTCTTAATTTTGTAGAAGCCGTACAGTGGAAAGCGATTGTGTATGTGCATCTTTCCAATCAATATCACTTGCATTTTCGACTTGAAGGTCACTGAGCCACTTCTCTTGGCTTCTAATGGGTGTAGAGCTTCTTTTTCTCAGTAGCGACTTATAAATAAAGTTGTTAACTTTACTTTTAGATTTTAATTCAGTTATAGATGTTCCCTCGGTGGAAACAACCTCGTACCTCGGTTCATTTTGCACCTTATTTATAAGTGATTTGACAGCTGAAGCTATACTACAATATTCTAACCAGTTTAACTCCTGAAAATTTGATTTCATGGCATCATATCCGAGGAGGTTCCCACCCTCATCTAATAGATGAGAAATTTTGCAGACACCATGATCCATCCAGTGTTCACGGAATACAGGCTGATTGTCAATTCTTATCAATGAATTAAACCAGATAATCTGATCGCCAACATTTGCGATGGAGATGGCTACAGCATCAGGGAAATGCAATTCCACCCAGATTGACATGACCTCACATACAAAAGGATTACGTATTTTTAACAGTGGAATATCATCTTTGTGTAGATTACAAGAGAAAATAAATTTCTCACCATACATTTTAAGATTGTCATCAAAAAAAAAACTTCCATCTTCCATTATTTGTCGGGTCAAGGTACTTATATTTATTGATCCAGGATGCTTTGAGAGACTTATTGAACGTATATATATCAATCGTCCTCAAACCACCCTGCTCATAATCCCTTATAATATGCTCTCTTTTAAACTTGTCGCCTTTACCGTCCCAAAGGAACTCAAAAAGAAGTTGGTGACCGTTTGCAGTGCGTTTGTATAAGTAGGGAGCGGAGTCAAAATATAAATGAGTTGGGAGACCAGAAGACTTTTGATGAGAGTGATTTTTCCCAATAAGGTGAGTCTCCTAAATTGCCATATTTCAATAAAGTTTTTTATTTTATCAATTCTCTCATCGTAGTTAGAACGGAGCATTACGTTTCTGTCCGTTGCGAACCACACACCTAATGCAAAGACTTTCCCCTCCACCCAGGAGATATCAGGCTTGTTGCACTCTATGGGGCCTCTGTTTTTGGCCGAACCCACCCAGAGCACTTTGGTTTTCTCATAATTTACCTAAAGGCCAGAAGTCACTTGAAACCCATCTAGAACCTCTATTGCTCTACGAAAAGAGCCCTCTGAGCCATTGAGTATCAACGTCGTGTCATCAGCAAATTGGCTTAGCTTGTGTTCGACTTCACCCGTCATAAAACCTTTTACGTCTTTATCTCTCCTAATGAAGTTGGCTAATATCTCGGCCGATATTATAAATAAATATGGCGACATCGGGCAACCTTGCCTGACCCCTCTACCTAAAGAAAAACTCTCCGAGACCCATCCATTGTTCTGGATAGCACTGGAGACCTGATTATAAAATAATCTGAACCAGTTTACTAGAGAGGGCCCAAAATTGAAATAGTTAAGGACTTTTTCTATAAAAGCCCACTCCATCGAGTCAAATGCCTTCTCAAAGTCAATGAACATCAATAAACCAGGTTTATTCACATTACCTGCGTAGTTTATAATACCGTCAATTAGAAAATATTTTCTGCAATAGAACGTCCCTTCAAGAAGCCACTTTGATCACCATTGATAACTTTAGGAAGAACCCGCTTTATTCGATTACCTATCGCTTTAGACGCGATTTTATAATCACAGGTTAGAAGAGAAATTGGCCTCCAATTTTTTAGAAAAAAGAGGGTTTTTGTCCTTCTTTGGTAAAAGAGAAATAATTCCTTGTCGCTGCGTCACCGATAGTAGCCCTTTTTGAAAAGAGCAGTTAATAGCATTCACTAAAAAGGGGGCAATATCACTCCATAATACCTTATAAAATTCTGCTGGAAACCCATCTGAGCCTGGCGACTTGTTTGCTTCCATCGTGTTGAGAGCATTTAGACATTCATTCACATTTAAAAGACCTTCACAGGATGCTTTGGAATCTTCGTCGAGCGGCACAAAATTGTCATCTGGGAAAAACCGGAGATTATCGCTTTCATTGTGTATTGATCTGCTGCTGTATAGTTTACTCTAAATGTCAACACATTCTTGGAGAATATCATTATCGGATGTTAAAGTTGTGTTGTCAGCTCGTCAAGGTTGACTTATAACTTTGCGCTTGAAGTGACGTTTTTCTAAGTTGAAAAAGTATTTTGAATTTTTTTCACCTTCGTTATACCAGCGGGTTTTGGACCGTAAGATAGTTCCCTGGGTTTTATATTCGTACATTTTTTCCAAGTTCTCTTTTGCCTCAATCAGTTTTTGCTCCAATTCCCCTTTTAAAATGGGGGACATCGTGCCAACAATTTTTTTCTCTAGGTAGGTGATCATATCGTATTGTTTGGTTTCGTCCGTTCGCCGAGACTTAGCTTTTTCTTTTCCGTAAAAGATTTATGACTCTCTAACCTTAAGTTTAATCATCTCCCACAGCAAGGCATCATCCACATCCTTGTCGTCTTTGTAGTCATCACATGTTTTAAGGATGACTTTCTTGATGCATTTTAAATATTTTTCGTCTATCAGGAAAGAGGTGTTAAGTTTCCATAGACCAGGGCCTCTGATGTTTTCGGTAAGACCCAAACTCAGGCTTATCATAGAGTGGTCGGTTTTGTACCCAGCTACGATATCAGACTTAGCCACTTTACCATAGAGATGACGACTTAAAAGAAAAAAGTCAAGTCGGCAGGATATAGATGGATTACGCCTTCTCCATGTAAATCTTTTGTCGAGGGGATTTTGGTCACGCCAGATATCGCCTAGGTCAAGGTTAATTTGAATTTTTCTACTTCGGTGAGCGCTTTCGGTTGCGAGGTGCCGAGAATGCCACCTTCCTTATCCAATTTAGCATTTTTAATCAGGTTAAAATCTCCACCCAAGATGATGTTATCGCAATCAAATTCGAGTATTCGGTTTTTAACATTTTGGAAGAAATGGGGGTCGTCCTTATTTGGAGCGTAAAGATTAACAAGCGTAAAACGTAAGTCTGCCGTCTTAATGTCTAAAATGATAAAACGACCATCTGGGTCTGCGTAATCCTTGTTTAAAACGAAATCGAAATTATTTTTAAACAGGATGGCCACACCCGCCTTTCGACTATTTTCACAGCTAAAAAAAGCTTTGTAACCCCATTCATTTTGCCATAAATCACAGGTTTCCTCCGTACAGTGCACCTCTTAAAAAAAAAAAAAAACCGTGGAAATTTTTCTCCCCGAGCCAATTAAACATTTCTCTTCGTTTAGCTTGCCCTGATAAGCCTCTAACTTTCAATGAACATATATTTAAGAATTATAATGGTGAAAACCAATTATTATTATTCTACATTGAAAAACCATCCACCGTAACAAATATCTATAAAACCAAGCAAGGATGTAACTAACGAAAACTATACAGACGGCACACACGATAAAAGAAAAAAGAAGAAAAAACCTATTGCTGCGACTTCTACAAACGGACATTATACTACTACAGAGAGAGTATAAACAATACACTACTAGCATACACGGGCTCTTTCACTAGGAATGGCAAGTTACGAGCTGGTGCGAACTAAGACCTTTAGGTAGTGCTCCTAATTGTTTGTACGATCCGGACGACTATTTGGTCGGAGCTCCGCCAGAAACACATTTTTTAAGATGCAAAGCGATTACTCCTACTTTCTAGTTCCCTTAGTAACCACCATTACCCTTGAGCTTTAACTCATAAAACTTCATACAACTTAATTTTACAAATTGCAGCCAACAAAGACAAAAGAAAAGGCGTAGACCTATTGTAAAAAGCATGACTAGGTGACACAAGGCGCTACAAAAACAATGAAAATTACCACAGCAAAAATGATATTTGAATTCGATTGAAATATTCAAGTGTTTTTGTAGCCCGGTCTAGAGGCCCGAAAAAGCGGTTTGGAGGAGGCCGTCAATCGCACGAAATTGGCTTTCGCCGTATCGCCAAACTATTTATCCAATGAAACTAAACTTTATATTTTCATTACTGGAATACCTAGGGTAGTCTACAGAATTTTGGGGGGATTTTTCCGCTCTTAATAATATTTAGCAATCAGGCAGTCACTGTGATGTCATGATGACTTCCAAGAAGCCATAGTCGTCTGCCATTTTAAATGCCCCATTTTGAACTAGTTGAACGGATGGGAGATGTTGCCGTAAGCCCGTAAGATGCATTGCCAAGTCTAATGCTAATACAGTATGTAGAACCGCCATAACTCGAACTCTAATAACTCTAATTCCTCGCTAATTGGAACTCTTACATTTTTCGTTTCCCCTTAGAGTTCGAGTTACCGGGATTCTACTGTACTTAGCTTTTTATAAGAGCCTTCGCCTTAGGCGGAAAGCACCCTCCGAGATCTGTATAATTCTCCATATGATACGAAAGTTGAATTCATTCAGTTTTGTAACTAGAGCAGGAGTCAATTACCGTAAGGATCGGTTCCTGCTGATTGAATAAGCCACTTTGCCTAGAAGCAAACTACCGTAATGATTCGATTTAGCACCCTCCTTCCCCCTTTCGAATGTGTTTTTGTTAATAAGCGCCCCTATTCTAATGAGCGCCCCCTATTCTAATATTATTACAGCGCCCTCAGAGTACGTATCAAACGTGGTTCATCTTCCTTTAATAGCTGACATACGTAATAATGTATTACAAAAACAGTGGTCATCGACGTCGAATAGATAAACTCATGAACATTCACCGTACCGTACATGTATACCGTTTATTACTGCTAATAAACAATTTTTTAAAAGCAACTGAACTTTCAACGATTTATTACTGTTTCAGTTTCTGTTATTGTTATATTAGTTACCGTAGATAAACTCATGAACATTCACCGTACCGTACATGTATATTTGTTACTGCTAAAATGAACAATTCTTTTAAAAGTAACTGAACTTTCAACAATTTGTTACTGTTACGGTTTCTGTTATTGTTAGTCATTTTAATATTTATTAAAGTTTTGTTTTGAACATTAGGTTGTTTCTCAAAAAATTAAATAAACGCCCTGTCACGAATAAGCGCCCTGTCTCGAATAAGCGCCCTCCCTTGAGGTACCAAAAGTAAATAAGCGCCCCGGGCGCTAAATCGAATCATTACGGTACGCAGGGAAGCCGTTGGGAGACCCGACAGATTTTCATTGCTACTTGCAATTGGAACCAGTGGGCGGAAAGTCTAAAACTTGTATTACAGAAGTCAATTGCAAGCCTCGCTTTACAGACACCCTCTTAAATACGGACACCTCATTTTTACCGAAAGTTTGCTTTCTCCCTGGGGTAAGAAAGCCCTTTAGTTTTTCCCTGAATTCGACCCGCTTAATACTATACGGACACCCGGTTAATACGGACAGTTTCTATGGCCCCTTGAGTGTCCGTATTAGTGGGGTTTGATTTGACTGTAGTAACTGAACATGTGCTTGTGAAAAGAGTTAATGTTTCATCAGTCATAATATCGATATATCGCCAGTATTAAATTCTGAAGGTGGACATCGAATTGGTTACCGGAACTATCCGCTGGCTGATCAAATGACTTACCGGGAAATGGTTGAATATACATCAATGTATGTTGGTTAAACTGAATTTGATTGCGTGACTTACTCGTTAACCGTTTTCCCGAATCTCCTCTACAGTCAATCTTGATATGAAAAGAAACAAAGAACAATAGATAGAAACAATTACAACTAGAGTAAAAAGAATACAGAGATATATATGCCTTAGCATTCTCGTAATTACCTTGAAGCCTCTTAGAGGAAGTTGTTTGCAAGTTATACGTGTTCCGTTATAGATCGAAATCGACCAAATTGCTGAAGGAAGGAATTTTATAACGAGGGTAATATAAGGTCAGGATATTTTGATATAATCTTTTAAACAAATTCCAGTATGCACGTACTGCACTTCCTGAATAGCTGCCAGTTTCTCCCTTGAAAAATTCATTTTTGGACGTGGCATGTACAGCTACAAAGAAAGTTTAAAGTTCTGTTTGCCGGCATATTAAAACATTGTGAATGGTAAAACGGGAGCTGGCAGCTTTCTTAGGGCCGCCCTTTCACGTTATGAAACTCATATTCTGACTATCTATAAGGTGGCTATTTGAGTTTCGGCACGTAATATACACAAAAATGACATTAAATTTTTGGCAGTAGAGTTAAGCCTTACTCACAACTTTTGAAGATCAAAACATGACAGTTAGGATATAGAATTTCATGTCCTGAACTCACATAAGCTCTCGCACTTCCTTCATCGTAATCACTGGAATAAGCATGGCATCAAGTCGTGTTTCACCTGCCCCCATCAATGTCGTTTTATGTCTTCATCTGATTTTCACAATCACATCAGTTGCTTTTCTTTCATACAAAGTCTACTTCCTGGAGAGTGAGCTCTCGTTGATTCAGGGAAAAATATCTATTCAAGAGCAAAGCGATATCGGCAACAGTGTCTCCCAGGCGACTCCCCTGGCGCTTACAGCTCCAGCCACGAAGATCAAGAGAAAACGACGTAATCTCCGTGCTCAGCCATCTTCTGCAGACCAACTCGATGCAATATGTGCCCAAAAAGTCTTAAATGACCTTCAGGTACTGTCTTTTTTTTTGCTGACTTAACTAGATTTTACTTTCAGAGCAATCACTAAATATACCTCAAAGCTACAAAATTACGCAAATTCGTTGCAGCACTTCTTTTAAGGCAGTGCCAAGGGACATTATACACAGGAGTACGAGGAGAAGTGTTCGATAAATTTTATTATAATTGGGGGACTGGTTTAGGTCAGGGGAGTTTGGTAGTTTGATATCGGGGATCAGTCATAGTCTCTGTTCAGAAAAAAGGAGCGTTTTGTTCGGTACATTATATTGGTAAAAGTGCTTTACTTAGATTTGTGGGCTGACACATTAACTGCATCATTCAGTAAATTCACGGTAGTCAAGTTCTAACTTATTTTGAAACAACCGGCAATAAAAAATAATTCATAAATCAAAAAATGTTTTGTCTGTATGTTATAAGTTTAATTCAGGCTCTGAAATATTAGTCTTACTAGAAGATACAGTGTCGTTTGCAAGTAAAAGGAGCTGTGTCGCGAAATTCAGGCAAATTAGGAAATTACAAAATGTCCGTTACATTAAGAGAAACATAAAAATAATCAATTAAAACTTTAATGGAGGGTTAAAATAACATAACAGAATCAACAGATGTCACGGATGAGCAAAACTGAGGAGGATTGAAACGGATTGAAATTAGGATTTCTGAAAACTGTTTTTCTGAGCCTAACAGTTTTTCAAAGTTGATCCCTGCTGCTTGCAACTTCAAAAATAACGCTCAGGAGACATATTTGTTTGTCTCGGATCTCTGATTTTGTCATTTACATGTAATTTCTTTGCTTACTTTAAGTTCCATAGAGATTGAGGGCGAGTAATTGGCAAAATTAATAGAAAATTAACTGGACTGCCGTACAGCGCCTTTAATTCAGGGGCACCCAACGACGATTTTCTCCTAAATACATTGAAAATACTTTTTGGGCTATCCAGAGTACTTCTAGATCTCTTGAAATACATTCTATGAGGCGCTTTAAAATTTGTATCTGTTCGGTCATGCTATACTGGGGAACTTGAGTCTTCTCGAGATATGTTAGATGCAATTTCAGTAATATTTTACGAAAGTCAGAATTTTCTCTCCGTAGCATTTTTGAATCCGAAATTTTTAGGTTAATTCCTCTTCTACGAAAAATATCATAGCCTGGGGAGTGAAATGCGTAGAATGAAACTTCAGAAAATCGTAGGGAGTTTATTAGATATGTTTCGAAAATTGTACATGAATGGAACGGTCATCAAGAAGTTTGTAGCTTTCCTCAAGCAAAAGAAAATTCTAGGCAATATTTGCTTCTTCATTCGTTGGGTGCCCCTGTTAATTGAATGAGTCTCAAGATGAAATTATATAGTAACTTACTTGTCACATTTTTAACCATCTTAGGACGTCACGTTTTATTTCCATTAACCCAGTTTCTTTCCATTGATTTAATAATCATTTATCCTTAGATTAAATTAAATGAAAAGTTCTTTATATTATACGTTAATTTCATGAGTAGACGTTAGGCAAGATCAATGGATTTGAACTTTCTATAGTGTCTGTTATCGTAAACATTGTGGTTTATTTTTCCTTGTACGCTGAAGGTTATTAATGACACAGTGAACGGAACTGGAAAGCTTGTTTGCATGAGAGGTGAGTTGGATGTATACTAGTTAATTATATCACTTTATTATTCCCAAGAAAAGTAATATATATTGCTCAAATTCTTCCGTCAAATATAAATGAATACGTGCGTGATCGTCCTTCATGCAATATTAATAGTAATTATCAGCTTCTTGTCTAAACCTAGAGTAGTTAACAGGGGTAAAAATTCCTGGCTGAAACCCGGGGAAAAGCCTCGATATAAAAGTATTTATCAAACTGAAATAGAGATATTTGGTGGGCAAAACATGATTGAAAACTGATGAAGTTGACAGAAAAACTTAAGTTGCAAATCACATTCTACACCTCTACGGTGAGTCGCTTTTACAAATTAACTCAATTACTAGTAGCCAGATGTAAATAAATTATGGTTTTTTTCAGTTTGGAGAGCTCTTAAACTCTGTCGAAAATCAAATCAGATTTTTATATCAGCACTTCCGGATCAGTAATTTCTTGACATGTGGCACCGAAGTTAAGGCAGACTTTAAATAGGACACTATATATACACTACCACTAAACTGAAAAAAGCAAACAGAGAAAAAAAGAACAGAACAGAACAGAACAGAACAAAAGCAAACAAACAAACAAACAGGATAAGAAATTTTTTTTTGATAGATACTGTATGTCAGTTTTAATTGTTTGTTTTTTTGTTTGTTTGTTTTTTTTTGTTACGTTCTCGGACCTGTGTTTGCTAATCAGTGAAATGCATATGATGGTCGAAAAAGTTTGCATCCGCGTGAACGTATCGGACATCCTATAATTAGCGGAGGTCGGCACTGGCAATGCAATCTCTGATCTTCCCACGTTTCAGACATTTCCTCTTGACCACGCAGCTGACCACGACCTGGACAGTTAGCATGTGTAATAGGACTACATGCTGTCCAATTTGGAAATAATTGGATATTTAAAAACTGAAGTTCCATGAGGATAGCCAAATTCGACAGGCATGTAGTCATCTTCCTTATTAATTGTATAGCTGGCTGTTAGTTAGGCACAGAAATACGGTGGCCCACTAGTGCCACTGCTTCACATTTTAAAATAAAGCAGTTTCTACATAAAAACTCATCTGCGCCGTACATTGGTTTCTCTTTTCCATACAAGTGATAGGACGATTTCTTTTAAATTGAACTCTTTCATAGAAATACACTTTCTTCGTAGAGATACACCTCCGCCGTAGAAATATGCCTCCGCCGTAGAAATGTGTCTCCGCATTGGCAATGTGCCTCCACCGTAGAAATACACCTCCGCCGTAGAAATATGCCTCCGCCGTAGAAATGTGCCTCCGTCGTAGAAATACACCTCCGCCGTAGTTATGTGCCTCCGCCGTAGAAATGAGCCTTTTGCATAGAAACAAACTTATTCCGTGGAAATGAAACGAAAACTCCTTTTAAATGAGACTCCCTTTAGAAACAAACACTACCCCTTAACCCTACCAGGCACTCACCACCTCTTCCCCTCCCGCCGCAAAAAAATGTTTCTGGCGCCATATTGGAGAAGCGAGAAGACCCTAGGGATAAGCCATGAAATAGAGGTACTCCTTTTTACACTCCTCCCCTCGATCCACGCTGGTGATAGCCAATTAAATTTTTGTGGCACTTGTGTTGAAAATCGAGGCTAATTTTTTTCCTCTACGGGACTGTCAACGCCGAATTATTGCCATAAATGTGGACAAAGACTGCGGCAAGGTTAGTGTATGGTTTTTGATAGCAGTTCTGTGTGCGAACATGGACGTACAGTAGTAAAACTTGAACTTGCTCCAATTCTTGTTCCGCGATCTGCGAGCCATGGAAAAAATATATTTTTGTGAAATTACTACAGGAGGCTGGTGCTTCTGCAGAGACATTAGAGGGAACCACCAGTGGAAGAATCCTGCACCCTTAATTCTCTTCAAATGACCATCGAGCTCCTCCAAAACTCTGATTTGGATCTTTACATCTTCGATCGCTTTCGCTTATGTTTTGTTTGCTTTGATCTTTTTAGTCCTCTGATCTTCTTTTAGCTTTTTGAACTCATGAAAAGACAACTTTGTAATTGTACTGGTAGGTTTTTCAGTTGAACCCTCCAGCAATCAGTCCGGGATCGTTATCAAATTTGATAACCTCGACCAAAACAAACCACGAGCCAATCGCTGTTCAAATTTTCGTTCACGTGACCTAATTTTGGGGAAAGCG
>CALNXK010000116.1:1170000-1177500 GCA_942486035.1 Porites lobata
TCGTAATGTATACTATAATAGTTTAGCTTTATGCTAGAATTTTGGTTATTGCTTGCCGACACATTTCTTGAGCTTTCTAGCGATACCAAAATGAAAGTTTTTGGTCAAGAATTGCCAAAGAAACGGGTTTTCGAGTTTAATGCATGTTTTACGTGTGAATAAATTTTGCGTTACTGAAGTGCGGAGTCGTATAGCACGAAGAGTCATATCCGTTGCGTGGTCTGGAGGTATTTGAAGACGCGATCTTGCCACAAAGGCGACATAACTTTGAAATTTTGCTTCTATGGGCATCATCTGCCATCTCAGCACCTTGAGGGAGACATCAATCAAATATGGCCGACATTATTGAAAGCGCATTGCGAATAAAAATACCTGATGCACTTTTTTCAGAGATTGTGCACAACAATAGAAACATGCTGAATCGAAAGCATAAACCTTGGATATAACGCCAGATTTTTTGCAACTCTCGAAAAAATCGGCAAGTACATTTAATTTAACGACGAGGTGGAAAAACATACCTGATCTCGGAACAAAAATCTGATGGACGCTTCACTTTAAGAGGGAAATTTACTTCAATACGGATTCACATGTTTCAAAATGGCAGATGTGTATCAGGTCCTTGGCCTTACCGAACAGAACCATGGGTACCTGACGAGTCTACACCGAATAAGATCAGACAAAATCTCGGATAAAGAAAGGCGAGTACGAAAATCCCCGACTTTTGAAATGGCCACCATGTTGTGACGTCACATGGCTATCAAATTTGATAACGATCCTGGACTGTGTCATTGGTCCTACTATGTGAAGGGAAAACAAAATGTTTAAAATCAGATTCGAAGACAAAACCAAGGTTAAAGACCTTTCCTACATACGGCTATTTCGAGAATGTTAATTATTGTCGGAAAAAATGTGCACGCAACAATCCCGATAGGTCAACCAGAGGAGGACTAAGCAGAAAACGTTATCCATATATATTTGTAATTTCACAGAAATCTATTTTTTCCATGGCTCGCAGATCGCGGAACAAGAATTGGAACAAGTTCAAGTTTTATTGTTGTACGCCCATATACGCACACAGCACTGCTATAGAAAATATACATTATAAACAAGCAAAAAGAAACAAAAACCATACACTAACCTTGCTGCACTCTTTGTCCACATTTATGACAATAATTCGGCGTTGACAGTCCCGTGTAGAGGAAAAGATTTGGCCGAGATGTTCACCACAAGTGCCGCAAAAATTTAATTGGCTATCACCAGCGGTGATCGCGGGGAGGAGTACATAATTGCAGCCAATTCTGGAAAGTGTTAGCTTTGGCAACCTTTAGAAAGCCCTAAAATAAGGAGTCATTTATACCAAGTTTCTGTGACAATTATAGGTCCTCAGGGCCCTCCAGGAGTACCAGGTCCCCGTGGTCCACGAGGAGTACCAGGTCCCAGTGGCCCACAAGGTCGCCGCGGTCGTCGAGGTCGACCGGGTAAACCAGGAAAAGATGGATCGCCTGGTATTCAAGGCCCCCAAGGAGTCCCGGGGAAAGGCATCGAAGTAAACGTAACGGAGATTAATAACCTCGTTGAAAGATTGAAGAATTTTAATCAAACGGAAGTAAGGTTGTTTGGTGAGTAAATTTTATCGATCGAATCCCATGCTTTTTGAAACCCTCCTTCATCTCTCTAACCTGATTGATGCATTACAATCCAGCTGAGATAGCAGCGAGAAAAAGTTCGAATGTTCTGTTTATATAGGAATCCTTACAAATATTACCATTCCTCGTTTCTACCCTAAACACCATCTTAACATTAATTTACTCTCTAGCTGATCTTAGGCGAATTAAATTCAGTTATTATTAATTTTATGCTTTACCAACAGCTCCTCCTCGTTTCTTAAACAAACCGCCTCCACTCATTTTCATCAAGGAAGGAGGAAATCTGTCAATTGGTATTTCTGTGTCAGGAAATCCAGTACCTAAGATCACGTGGACTCTGCAAGATAAAAACCATGAAAACCAAACTCGATACAAGGTTACCACTGACAAGTTTGAGATAGATGATGTCCATTTTGGAGATGAGGGAGTGATCAAGTGCCGCGCCGAAAATCTATTTGGTGTTCAAGAAGCCAAAGTAGAACTTACTGTATTAGGTGAGCTGATTATCAAATGCTATGCGAAGAAGGATCTCTTATAGTACGTAGTATAGTACAGGTAAAAAGTACTATACGTAACAGTAATTAAAAAGCCAGAGAAAAGCTCTCTTTAATTCTAATATCGGTATTTTAAGAAAGCGGAAGGAGAGGGGAGGGGGCGCTAGTTCGAATAGGTTGATTATAATGTATTGTAACGGGCAAGAGCGCACTTTTTCGAGAAAATTTAGCGCAGTCAACTACCATTACTAGGACGCCATCGAGGCTGCAGGTTAGTCTACCTAAGTCCAAGGAGAATTGCCTTTATTAACTCATTGTCTTCCCCTCCTGGAAAAGGTATTTTTGACCATGCAACTCTGTTATTTACAGTTCCATATAAAGCCATACCTCATTGGAAAGGGCAAAAATTAAATTTTCAGTAAAAATATTTCGGTCTCATGAAACCCATAATATTCCGCCAAAAAAAATTAACAAGGCATATTTCTGCATAAAAAATTGTTCAAAATTTATAAAGAACATTTCAAAGAGCACATGTATTTACACTGACCAAAACGCAAGAGGAGAATCACAAATCCTACCATACATGACAAACAAGCCGAGGTCAAGGAAGGACAGGATATTTACTGCAATTGTGTTAGCATGTTGAAAGATTTAAAAAGATTAATAACCGTCGCTCATTGTAACGATATAGAGAGTCCGAATAATAACTAACAATTATTATGAAGGCGGGAATGTCGGTAAGTCTGTAATAGTGCAAGGTTGTTTCAGTCAAATCTAGACGGAATGTTTTGAAGACGATTTAACTGCAGACCGTAATCCGAATTTCCGTTTATACAGCGAGGTCTGGGGAAAGGGCAAGTTGACTGTATATACAGTCAACTCCCCTTATTGTGGACACCCTCGGGACCGCGGTTCAGTGTCCACTCTGTAATAGCAAGAGTCCGCAATTATATTGTACATTATCTCCAGAACCAATTGCAGTGCAGTTTTCGCTTAAAAAGAGCGTCAGAACTTTATTTAGAAACAAGACAAATCGTAACAGAACAGAATTTGCATCTCCCTTTCTTTCACCACAACAGTCACTGAAAAATTTGTAGTACAAAAAAACCAGAAAGTACGGTACTAGAAATTAAAATCCAATTTATGTACATTAAGTGCATCGTGACTGTTTTTTGGAAGTAAGTATGGTAGTTTCATAGAAGGATCACGTTAAACGGGAATCGGAAAGTTCACTTTTTAACCAAAGTGACAGGGACGAAGAGAACAAGAGGAAGAAATAAATTATAATCTGAGATAATTCTGCCAAAATGTTCAAAAATGCTGATTGATATCCTTTGTAACCAGAATAGAACATAAAATTGTGCTGTTGAGACCGAGAAAGGTGTCGGTTAGTCCGTAATAATGGGAGTTTGTTTCAGTCAAATGTCTGTAATTTTTGCCGCAGATTCAGCAGCTGTCCGTGTAAGGGGGGTGTCCACCGTGTCGGTAAGGGCAAGGTGTCCGGAAAGGGCGAGTTGACTGTATGAGACCCTCTATGTGCACTTATTTTAAGGCTCATCATGCAGGAGATTGGAGATTTAACGCGGCAGTCTTCAAGCATGAGGTGTACAACCCAAGTAAAGCATAAAATCTTACACTTTATTTATCTTGAAGGTCCCCCGAAGTTCCCCAAGCCTATTCCAGGAGAGGTGACTGGCTTTCTGGGAAAAGAAACAAAGTTACGGTGTGACCTCCTTGGAAACCCCGCCCCTGATGTTCAGTGGTCTAGATCTCCTCCGGTCCCTCTACCTCAGGGACGCACTGAGGTGAGAAAGGACGGACTATACATTAAAAACACCCAAAGCATGGACAGCGGTGTCTACACGTGTTTTGCCACAAATATGTATGGTTTGGTCTTTCATGGAACATTTCTCAACGTCAAGGCAGTTGGTAAATAAAAGCCTTAAATTCTTATCCGTACCAATAACTCCTTATTTTACGTGTTTAATCCAGTCCCTGTAGGTTTTAGCATCCTTAGAAGTTCATTGAGTGTAAAGTTTGATGACTCACGAAAGACACCAGGTCTAGCTAGATTTTCCTTTAAAGGTGGCGTTCATCTTGATTCCGTTGACAGTGACTTGTACAACTTAGTTTCTTGTTTTAAACAGCAAATCTTAAAATTCGATGTATTTGTATAACACACCCACTCAAAAATTGGCAGATATAAATGCATTTTAGGAGCTTTTTTTCCAGTTATTAGAATTCCACTGATCGTTGGGCCAACTCCTAAAAATATGTAAGACACGCATTACATTACAGAATTACTCCTCAACAAAGTAAGTCATTCTCAAGCCAGGTGCATACTCAGCAATAGGAAACATTAATATGTAGTGCAAGGATGTGAGAAAAAAGCACTTACACAGGTCTTTTTATGTTATCCCAACCTAGAAATTCCTGTATTTACCTCAACACCTTCATCCTCAATCAACGTATCTAGTATCGGGGCATCGGTACGAGTTAACTGTTCCGCAAGAGGTTCACCTGTACCCAAAATCAGGTGGTACAAGAACAATGTTAACGTACCTGTAATCAATAACGTTACTAAAGATGAAGTCACCGCCGAGCTTGTGATTGGTCAGTTCCAACCCTCAGACCAGGCCACGTATACTTGCGTTGCTCGTAACGTGTATAATAATGAAGTGAAGACAACTACAAAGATAGGTAAGGCGCTATAACATAAGTCCATTTTTTTTTCTGTCTTTTATTCTAATTATTATTATTATTATTATTGTTATTATTATTATTATTATTATTATTATTATTTAAAAGAGTCACCATATGATTCCTTAAAAGATGTCTGGAAATCGTTAAGCTGTCACACTAATATTCAATATGATATGTACAAATCCACTAGGAAAGTTCTTAAAGATTTTCGTTTTAATCAAGAGGATAAACTGCAACACCACCTAACATCTCAACGTTTCTTCTTCTCAAATTTTATCAAGTATTCATTGTCATCTGTTAATTCTATTTGGTCAGAGGCCCAGTCTCATCTACCCAAGAACATTTACAATTTTACCATCCGCTACATCAACAACTCCCTCCCTACACGAAAGAATATGGCAAGATTGGGATTATCACATAGTCCTGGTTGCTCCTTTTGCCTTAATCCTGAATCACTCCTTCATGTTGTCACTGGTTGTCAACAGTACCTTAATCGCTCTACCTGGAGACACGACTCAATCGTTAACTTCATTGCCAAGTCACTTCAACCTGAAATTTATGTTCACTCTTCACAAAAGTGATGAGAAATCTGACGAAAATAAGAACACTCATTTTGACCCTTCATTCTCAACAAAGCAGAATGTACATACAGAAATTAGTACAACGCCGTTACTTTGAGAAGCTCTAGAATAAATCTGATTTATGGCTTTTATAATAAAATAACTAAGATAGTACGCGCGTTCTGATTGGTACAAAACCTATAGTTTATTGCGCCGGTAAACTCATAGAAAACTTGAACACCAACCCTTTTAAGAAGCCTGAGAATTTCTAACCTCTTACAAGCCTTAGATGTTATGTAATCTGCATGATCATTCCACGACTTGTCTCAACACCCTCAACTTGTTGGCCACCAATTAGAAGATATCGGACTTGTCACAATATTTGCATGGGTCATACATAAAACTTGTAAACATTTCCTTACACTTCTTAGGATTGAGAGACATCTCATATCTATGGACTACTGAACTTCATGCGCTTCACGGACAATGCATGAGGTCTAGATAGCAGGCTGATATATCAGAGTTTCTAGGAATAATAAATAATTGGTATCATCCACATTTTTTGCCCTGAGATTCCAGTTCCTTAATAATCTATTGATGTTTGCAGTTACGCGTTTGTGGCTTCACGTTGCCGAGATTTCAAAGTTTAGCAAGGCGTTCAGTTCAGTTCAGTTCATTTTTATTTAGCCAAAATATAATACAATACAAGAATACATATAGGAATTGTAAGGTTGCAAGGGAGCCCAGAAGAAACCAGAAGGCTTATGAAGCCTGGGCTCCCCAGTCACAAAGAAATATTTAAGAAAAATAAAATGAAATTCGCGGAGTGATACGTTAAAAATAGGAACTAAACAGAGACTGAGTTACGTTATGAATTCAGTAACAAGATAGGAAAAAAATTTAACTCTAAGTTGGAACAGAATAGTTTCTTTTGTTAGTACGGCATAGAGGAATATAAAATTGATTTGAATTACGCGTTTATTGTTTAAGGCCGCCACACATGTTGTTTTCATCAAATCGAAGTGCATCACTTTAATCGCCCAGAAAACAGCAATAATTCATTGATTCGACATCAAAAATCCAACAAATACATCGCAAACGGATATAAAAAGCTAGTTCATGCCTTTAAACGCGAGGCTGTACAATTTTTAGTGGCAAAAAACCTTACCGTAAATCACTTACCACTGGAAGCACTTCCTGTGGTTCAAACGTGAACTGCAAACTGCAAACGTAACCGCAAGGCCGTGGTCACGTTATATTTTACGGTTTGCGGTTCGCAGTTTCCCATACGAAACCTGATGCTAAAGGCCTCTATTAGCGACGCCACCACTGGTTTCCCTGCGAAATGACGTCTGAGAAACGAACGAAGAAATTCCATACTGACGGACGTGTCACTACCCAGATCTGGAGTAGTGCTTCTCATTGGTTATTTCAAATTTCCCACTTGGACGACAAATCGGGCGCACAGGCCAGATCTGGGTAGGCATCAATATGGAATTTCTGCACTCGTTCCTCAGACGTCATTTCCCAGGGAAACCGGTGGTTGCGTCGCGAAGTGTCGGCTGTTTTCCAGTCCACTGTCGATAAGGAATGACCTAGTCCAGTGAAGCTATGCAGGGTCGAAGTCCAATAAGCCCAGTTTATTGGATGTTTATCCAGCTATGTAAATTCGATCAAATTGTAGCGATGTTTATTAACTTAGAGTTGACTGTATTGCAAAATTTCTAATGTAATTACCAGTGACGTCAAGAATTTTATGTGATGAGTCATTCTTTAAGAAATATAGCTATAAAGGGTTCTTCGTTTTCTTTGTTTATTTGTTTCTTTGTTTTTAGATCTATCTGACTGTGGGGACCCAGGAAGACCAGACAATGCAGTTGTTATCACCGGAAATCATTGGGCAGGAGAGTATGTTAGGTACCTCTGTAATCCGGGGTATACTATGATTGGTCCAGCTGTCAGAAGATGTTTACCCAGCGGTAAATGGAGTGGATATGTGCCAACATGTAAGTCATCTTTAATGTTTTGTCTGAAAGTATTTTACCTTAAAAAAACCTAAAATAGTTATCGTCATCATCATCATATCCTTTATCTTAA
>CALNXK010000116.1:1180000-1192500 GCA_942486035.1 Porites lobata
ATGTTTTTAGCTATTTTTTCGCCTAGTTCTTACTTTTGAAACGAGTGAAATAACCGCCATTTTTGTTTCCACAACCAAAACAACTCAACCTCATCCCCAGGTCGTCTCGGTTAACGGTGCCTTAACCTGCACGAACGCTGCATTTTTGACGTCATTTCCTCGTTAAACACAAAATTCTTCCAAATTTGGTCATCAGTAACTGGTTATGGTGAATTAAACGCATGCTTTTAGCCAATCAGAATCGGGAAAATATTTTGAATGAATAATAA
Source organism: Porites lobata (assembly GCA_942486035.1). Lineage (NCBI taxonomy): Eukaryota > Metazoa > Cnidaria > Anthozoa > Scleractinia > Poritidae > Porites > Porites lobata. The sequence goes on from CALNXK010000116.1 coordinate 1,180,270, forward strand.
GACAAGTTAAATCTTTGCGTTCACGCAAGTTAAATCGGTCGAGCACATGGTAAAAAAGTGAATTTCAAATGCACATTTTGTGGTTTTTCTTTCACGCCGATGTAAAAATGTAGAAAACGTCCATGAAACCTTTATAAATACAACAATTCTTTTTTAAAAAACGTACTTTTCTTTGATCATAGAGTACGGAATGTACCTCAAGTGTCTTCAGAAACCTCGCTGCCATTGTTGGTTTAAAACAAGCCAAGCGCTCCGATCCGCCGTGTAGAAAACAAGGTTGAATTCCTCGAAAGATCATTTCATAGCGAAAAGCTTCCGTTTGTCCACAAAAAGGAAACCGAGCATTCTTTTGAACTTTTTCTTTCGATTTGTGTCTTTTATCGGCGTATTTTCAATCTTGAAATGCAAAACTTTAGTCTTGAAAACCGTCACATCATGAACGCGCGCCAGCCATTTTGTTGATGGATGACATTTTCAAAGGTGTCAAATCCGTTTCTTCCCTCGCCCCCTAAATGTTTGACATGACCATTGGACGTTTGTGGGGGAGTGGGGATGGGTGATTTTACTGATTTCGTTGGTATTGGAAGCATTTTTTCCGAAACCTCTCTGGTTAGCCTGCATAGCAGGCGCTTGGAAGTAGTGGGTACGAGAAAAAACGGGCGCGCGAGAAGGAAACACGCGAGGGAAGAGGAAACACCTGCCCGGAAGGCCCACGAAAATCGTTTACCGCCCCCAACCTAATTACCTGGCAGCCGTTGCGTGATCTGTCAAAAGTTTTGACAGAAAACGACTGACCTCGCACAAACAAAGCGTGCCGCCAAAAACCGTTTCACATTTTATCTTCGGTCTAAATATATCTGTTATAAAGATCAGCTGGGTTATCTGATTATAGAGCGATGGCGCAAAATAACTGATGATTAACACACAGCTTAAATCATTTTTAACCACGGGCACAATAAATAGGAAATAACAAAGTCAAAACTGGGTATCCTTTAAGAATACATGCTGTGTATTATAAAAAACTAAAAATATTGTGTTCTGAGCTTACTTAGCAACAACTGTACAGACACCAACGATCACAGCGTACGTGGAAAATGACCATTGCCCTTACTGCGCTAAGTAGCAGCCGTTTTTGGAGCAGACATGTCTTACTAATTAAGAGGACCTAAACTTCAGAACACAAACTGTACCGACACTTTCTCTACTACAGGAACGAAACAGACCTCAGGTCGCCTCCGAACGGCGAATAATACAATAGTCCGGAAATGTTTTTTCAAATTCATGCCCCTGGTAAGTGTTTCATTTCATCCGTCCAGTGTCCAAGTTTTGATGGTGCCTTCCATCGACAACACAAGCCGCCAAGTTCTCCTGAGCAAAGAATACTTCCTCTGCTCTTCATTTCAACGATTCGACAAATCTTTTGTCTCTCGCCACTTCTGCTGATACGTATCTGATGTCAATTCTTTCCATCGTGAATACCGCTTGAACACTCCAACTTTTCTTTGAGATTACAGCCACATAGTCCCATTAAACCAGATTGAAGTGACCTCCGAGACCTGAACTTCGCTCGGTTGTATACAATTTAGTGGTTTCAGGAGCTAGTGGTGTAATATAAGATCTTCAATGCGTTGTCCATGTACTATTGAATGACAGTTTTCTCGCCCCGCGCGGTACATTTTTCCCTCGGGAGCCTCTCGACCAATTGGAAATAATTGCACTCACAGAATGCGAGTTGAAACGATTTTCGGGGGCCTTCCGTGCATGCGCTCCCTCACCCCTTGCGTGTCACCCTCGCGCGCGCCCGTTCTCTCTTTAGCCCGCTACTTCCAACTGCCTGCTCACGCAGGCTACTTTGGAGTTAGAAATTTTTTCCCCGACATATAACGACGTAAACATTTTTTTCAGCATTATACGTCATGAGCGATGTTTTTTCAGTACAGGATATTTTTCTCCCAGGAATTTATTTGCATGCTTTTTCCCTCTCGAAATCAGTCTGAAATCAGTTTTTTCTGAAATCACCGATAAGCCCCTCAAAAGTCAAATGGTCGGCCCCTAAAATCCACCAAACATTTGGTCAGTTGACTGATTCTGATTTGTCAATCATTTCTAAAGGCTTTTTTTGAAACTCTCTAGGAGGGAGGGGAGGACTTCGTTTCTACTTACCCCTAACCGGAAAGTCCGGATGGACGGACGTACAGTGACGTCATAACCAAATTTTCTCGGATGGATAGTTTACCAAATTTTATTACTCACATGCTCCCTGCGCGCCCTTCGCCCCCTTGGAGGCTCCGCTAAGACGCGTCCTCTTAGGTAAGTCGCGTCTTAATGTGCCGTTTGTACGGGATAGTTTGCGTCTTATTTAGGACACGTCTCATTTTTCCTCGTATAAATGGCCTTAACATAAAGGACAATCAATTGTGGGCTTTAAGCGAAACCGTTCAAAAAATTTCCAAAATCACCTATACGGCCAGCCAGTTCTCACTTTTGACGAGCGCCAAATTTTCATTGAACGTTTAAATAGAGTTACGCTTCAACATAATAAAGAATTTATTGTGTTTATTTTTTTTATTGAAGGGTTTTTTATAACGATGTGTAATCTTAAAAAGTGTTTGATATGCGCGGCATTTTGAGTTAACTCCTGCAAGCTATATTCATAAACGACTGAAGACAAACGGCACAGCGATTAAAATTGCAAGAAAGACTACTAACAATCAATAAAAGAAATATAATTCGGTGAAACATTCACAGAGACAGCAATTTTCATTCACGAAGACAAGTATTAAAGTGTTTCTTAAAATCCTGAGTCTTAAAGCTAATATAGCCTATATCAAGTTTATGTTTTAAGCCGGCCTCCTGGTGTTTGCTTTTCTCAAAGATGAACTCGAGCCGAGAAAATCGCTCAAAGTTTTCTTTTTACAGCCAATTTATAACTAAATATTCTTCGGGACGTTTTTTTTTCTATTTGTGGTGAGAAAATATATCTTAAGGCCTTTTAAAGTTCTGTAATCAATTGATCAATCAATCAATCTTTATTCTCCTAAATAAAAAGACTTATCTTAAGTTACATGCATCTGCAGTTGAGAATCTAAAAATAAATAAGACATACTGTATACAAATAAAAAGATAAAGATACATAAGACATACTGCATGTATACAAATAATAGAAAGATCAAAGATTATATGTAAAAATAATCCTATTTACAAAGACATTCTTAAATCTATCAGTCTTCATATCCGGGCGATGAGCACTTTTGTTTCTGAGTAGCTGACTTTGTTTCTCTCTTTTTCGGAATGATGTTACTGAGCGGGTCCGGGATCCACTCAACGTACCTTGAAAAGCTTCTTATCTGCCTTTTCTAAAAGTTCTCGAATGTCCATTTTCTTAGATGTGTATTTCCTTTTAAAGCATCTATCCAGGAAGTTTTGTATGACCGTGGGATCTGAGTCTACAGCGCCATAAACAGGCAGACCATAAGTAAAATTCGGTAAAATTAAGGCGCTAAATAGGTGGTCCACTTCACCTTGACTGAAACCTTCCTTCCGTAAAGATCTTAATACAAACAGACACTTATTTGCCTTAATCAACTTAGCACGTACGTGTTCGCTATATTTACAATTCTCTTGAAACGTAACGCCTAAAATGGGCAGCTCCGTGCATTGCGGAATGTTATTAACTTGCGCAATATCCTGAATAAAACTTAAGCTTATATCAAACCTGATACTAGGTCAGATCATTGTCTCAAATCTTACAAACGTGCATAAACTTGCCTCATAAACTGTGCTCGACTACATGAAATTAGATATAAAAAAACAAACAACAAATACAATAATTACTCAGGCTTACCATTCGAGATGCAGCTCCTGAAAGCTATCAAGTAACGCGAGAATCGCTTGAGAATTTTGAATCCTCTTTAATTAATACGCATCAACCAAGGTGAAAAACGAAAACGATGCCATCCGAAATCGGATTTCCGACTTTGACAAGCGCCGCATCTCTCAACCAAAAAACCAATAAACAAACTAGCCATGAATAACAGAAGACTCTTGATAGCAGCTGTATTTCATTTTGTACATCCAGTGGAAAAAGACAGTTAAAAACATCACAAGTTGACAAAAAACTCTGTCAGCTTCAGCTGTCAAAGTAAACAAGTTTCAAGATGCTGCATAAATTTTCCGCATGAACTCACCTGTCAAATTTTGACCAATCAGAGCATAAAAATTGGACGTACAGCGTGACCAACGCCTGACCTGGGTAAGAAAAGGTCTTCTCAAACTCATTAATAATTCATAAAGAAAATTCAAAGGAAATTAATGTTTAATGAGTGTTTGGATATCTGATAAAAAACTGCTCATTTTTGCATCCTTAATTTCTCCTTCAAAAATGATTTTGTTTGAGAAGAAATATCAAACATTCGACACAGTGTTTCATCATCAGATGAAACACCTCGAAGTTCGTCAAAAATACTCCGCTGCGCGTCGTATTTTCAACTCTCTTCTCGGTGTTTCATCTGGTGATGAAACACTGCATCTCATGTTTGATATATTACTTCCCCGCCTGTATTTTTAAACAACTGGCTGAATGTTCGCATACATGGTTAGTTTGAAATCAAAATCTTAATAGTGCGGGGCCATCATGACATAAACACAGCATAGTTCATATAAATTTAAAAAAAAAATAAACTTGAGCTTGCGATCATTTGATCATTTAACTTGTCAGCGGATAACTTAAAAAAAGTACTCGACCCCGATGGGTCGACACCTAAGCCCGCGATACGGTCAGGTGATACTGATCAGCGGATACCTTGTTTTGACAGCTGTCAATTGATCACAACATTGATGTGCAATCAGTTTCCTCCTAGGCTCCCAAAGTAGTTAGAAAATGTGAAAGTAAACATTGGTTTTCCTGTGGTGCGGACGGACGGTCGAGCGGTGTACGGTCACGTGATTACCAAATTTTCTGGGATGGGTAGATTTACTAAGCTATGGGGCTCCGCCATGAGGAGCGAGAGTCAAAGATCGCGCGAAACATGGCGCCCTCTTTCACTTTTTGGCTCTCGTTTCACTTCTCGCGCGGCCAAAACCGAAAATTTCTCTTATTGCTCCCGAAACCAAACGGAAACGCTTGCTGCGCAGGCTACTTGGCCTCTAACAAATTTACTTATAAAATTACACTCTCGTGGTTTGAGTTATGACGTGATAAGTTATAGTAGTTCTGACAGCTCAGAGCTGGCGCTTTAAAAAAACGGTTTTCGTGAACCCATTTAAAGCACCTGCAAGGATCGCAGTCTAGTAACTCTGATACAGGTGGCCTCATGAAAGTACATGTAGTTGAATCTCCTTTGAGGAGAGAAACCGAGGCATAGGCGAGTACATCTTGGAGTTGTTGCGCGTTTTTTGTAAAGTTCGACGTGCTTACACAAGGAATCTGTTTACTACTTCTTAGTTATTTAAGTCATTGCCTTTTTCGTATGAATCTATTTTCAGGCAATAAAACGGAGTGCGTCCAACATAACACCATAGACGATGACTCGAGATATTACAACTACTACCAGAGTTACGGTAGCTCCAAATGTGACCAACACTTACCAGAGGGCTGGTATAGGTTTGTGACGCGAAAACTCATGAACACAAATTGTGGTTATTCAAGTCACTATTGTAACACAGATCACCCTGGCTGGTTAAATGGAAACCACCCGTCTGTTGAAGAGGGTGTCGTTACTCGCCAAGTCTGCTTTAACTCTGGCTCGTGTAGTTGTAGCTACAGCACAGATATCAAGGTTTTGAATTGTGGTTCGTTCTACGTGTACAAGCTGAAGCCAACACCGACTTGTAATCTTCGCTATTGTACCCAATAATTGCGTTTTTAGATACTGTCTTAGATTTTAGTTAGCTTTTTCCACTAGCTGTTCTAGGTTTCCTAGACTTAGTCAAAAAGAAATTGAAAGTATCTTTTTTTTTAGAACGAAAGTTGCTCTCTTCCGTTATTCAATCAGCATCGAAGAAGGTGCTTGCCTAATAGTGTAACCAATTGCACAGTTGTTTGTAGACCCATTCGGCTAACTCAATGTTGTACCCAATTCAAATCTCCCGGGGTTAAGGGCCTTTTTACATGGAGGTGGGGAACCCCAGGTAGGTGAGGTAACATGTGGCGGGTCACCCTACATATAATGTAAGCGTGATCAAATTGAAATGAGAGATTATATGGACAGGCGGGTTACCCCACCCAAGCGGGTTACCTCACCTTCCTGGGGTCCCCCACCTCCATGTAAACAGGCCCCAAGATTCTTTGTGTATTGTATTTGTGTTATATATACGTGGCATTCACATTTAAATGATATGGAAATTCCCGAAACAAAACGTTTTATTCCCAAATGGTTTGAATTGGGTACAACATTGAGTTAGCCGAATAGGCCTATTGCGGCTGGTGTAATAGCCCACACGTTCGTGTTTCCGTCGCTGAGTTTTTGGCGGAATTGTACCACTTTTTTATTCGTTTCCGTCAAATTTCCGTCTAAGGAAACACTTGTTACCGCAAGCGTAAATGCGTGGCATCCTTGCGGAAACACGCGAAAACGTTCCGGAAACAAGTCAATTTCATGTTTCCGTCAACATAATCGGATAGAAACTATTGCGGAAACACGAGTTTACGAGTCGGGGACTGGTGTTTTCGAGTTATTTCCATCGTGAAAGAAGGGCTCTTCACCATCTTGGGGTGGTTTTCCCGCCATCTATAGTAGTAATGGAGTTTCCTTTTTAAGACAGTGGCTCATCCCCAGTTTCCTGTCTACTCATTTTATTATTATGCCTTCAATTAATTCTAATTTTTTTAGAAATTCCTGAAATGTTATATCTCCACCATATTTCATCTTATCAAGGTTGCTATTGTTGTCGTTGTTATTTTCTAAAATAAATCCCGGTGTTTCTTTACTTAATTATTTTGTCTTCATCCGAAAACGACTTTCGTAATAATAATAATAATAATAATAATAATAATAATAATAATAATAATAATAAATCATTAAAGATTCAGTGAATTCCACCTGCAAACAGACGGATATGACTATTCCATCAGATATAAACATCGCACTGAAGAAAATCGAAAAGAATTAAGCAAGTAGACCTAGAACTAGAAATACAGAGAATGTGGCATATGAAAACCTCAGTGCATTCCCGTGGTTGTTGGTGCCCTTAATTGTAACTGTCTGAATTAAACGGGAACCCCCGTACCCCTTTAAAATTACCAAATAAATTGAGATAAACGAGTTGGAAATAGAGGGGGAGAGGGAGACTTAAAAATTCCTGTTTCAAGGAATCCAAGGAAAGCCAAATTCACCCCACATTATGCATAGTCCGTTATACGCAGGTAGTTGTATAAAGTGTATTCACTGCACTCTGTGAGCCCCACTAGTGATACCAACACATGAACAAACCTAGTTGCATGGAATATATTCTCACCCACCTTTTTTCCATAAACCCAGGTCGATAGATGGTATTCTATCGCAAGTAATTACCTCTTGGCCTGTCTCAAAAATCTCCGATAAACTTGGCCAGCGAGCTTTCTTTTCTTTATGGAATCCAACTGTTCTAATGCATGTGAATCCTGTGCAAGAGTCGTTTCGTTTATACCAGAATCGGTCTCCAAGTCGAAATCTTCGGAAGCTGTCAGTTATCAGGCAAGTTAAAGTCTGTCCCAAAATGGATCCCGGTTGTGGGTTCTCAGTAATTACCTCCAACAAAGAGATCTATGTCAAAAGTCGAAATATAACTCTAATGATTCTATCACGCTTCTCTTTGTCGATATTTACAAGGTCTGAAAACTTTTTGGCAAGTCCTCCGGGAAGGTCAGTGTCCAATCCACAAAATTTCCGGAAGTATATGTAAGGAGCAAGACCATGGTCCCGACCCCGTTGAATATTGATCGCCATCAAGTCTCCCACGATTCCGTGAGGGGTTGGTCCTGTAGTCACAAGACTTCCATGCACAGCATTGAAAAAGTTCCTGGAGGAAAAAACAAACAGTTACTACAAATTGGCTCAGTGACTACAAAATGCGACCGTTACAAAAGTTTCATAAAATTGGGCTCTTAATTGTAGGCTCTAAGCCAATGAGAAAACAGATAGTTTGTATTAATGTTTAAGAAATAAGAAAACTTACGTGGTATTTTTTTTTTACCATGATGCAGGTCACAAGGTTTGGTCCCTTAAAAAGGATGAGAGTGAAACTGCGTAATTCCAACTACTTTAATCTCCATGCTCGATAATTTCCTCCACTCATGGTATATTTTCATCTTTTCCATTGACAACAAATATACTTCGGCATACCTATCAAATCTTTGAGCAGGTTCCGTTGCCAATCCCAAATTGATGCCATCGATTCCATTATTCCTCAGTCTGAGACGACGGGTCAAAGAAGCTTGTGGTAGCAACTTCTCCAAGCCTGAAAAATCCTCTACTAAATTGTCCAAAGCTGTCCCGTATTAGTGAATGACCCATTCTAAGTGCGGCAGCGGCAGCGCATTTCTGGTCGAAGCGTCAACATTTGGATCATAACCATTAAAATACTGCCCCAGAGGTTCTAATGTAAGGTTGTTGTTTCGTCTCTAAAATGAAAAAAAGTAAACAGATAATTTGGGGCTTGCATTTTGTTACATGCAACCTGCATATTAATTCAACACCTTTGGGTCATCACTGGGATGATTTGACTCCAAGACTCTCTCCTCCGTAAAGGCCTCTTTGTGTCACAGGGAGGCTGGGGAAAGGGAAACTGAAAGCGCACGGGGAACGACGGGAAGTGAACCGCAGCGGGAGCCTCTGCGGAGGAGAAAGGCTCCATGACTTTTCAGATACTGGTCAGGCGCTGTGGCCACTGAGCTACTAAAAGACTTCTGGTGAGCTATATATCAAAAGAAATGAAGGCTAGTGAATGACTTAAATCGCCACGAATCTCTGTAGCTGAGTGGCTGGCACGTCCCAACGGTTGCCGAGAAGGGCCATGGTTTCGGTTTCTACCCTGATGTACGGTGACTCAGAGAGGATAAACACAACATCATCTCGGAATGACCTATTGTGCATCACATTCTCACGTCTGACTACTACTTAAGGATACAGAAAACGATTTCAACAGTTTCAATTTGACGCTTGAAAAAGACAGGTTAGGATGATTTAATACTTACCACTTCTTCACTAAATAAAACGGGCAGCCATTCGTTGTAACTAATATGCTGAATTTGGGCAATCACAATTTTACGCGCTTCCTGGAACAGTCGTTCATCGTTCCATGTTGGATTTAAATGATGAAGAAACTTTGCGATTCGGTTATGTTCACGAACAAAAAGGATGTGAACAGTCATCAACGCTGTGGAGGGAAACAAAAGCAATGAGCACAAGGTGCCAGAGCGCATGCAACTGTGAATCGATGCAATATCGATCTATGAGCTCGAGTTACATGGTGCTTATTGCCCCAGCAGGGATTTCGCCCAGAAGGCGAAATCCCGAGGAGGCACTCTAGTAACTCGCGCGTATATTAACTAAGTACTTACAGCTGAAATATACAGTCAGTATGCCAGAAAAAATCTCGATTTGCTTAAACAGGGGCCGCGAGGAATCGGTAGGTAATGATGACGTTCCTATTGTAACGACAAGTACGAAACGACAAGTACGAAATGGTTAGGATGACGTAAAAACAGAAAATCCCGAAGGGACCGTTTAGGTAGATTTTATGACATTTATTGTGCAGTCATACTTCGATACTCTTTTGCGTTACCTGTTATCAGTGACATTCTGTGGAGCAGTTGATTTGAAAGTTATGGACCAAAAGACACTCGTTAAGCGCAGATGAAGTTTAAAGGTGCTTATAACTGTGTATATAAACTCTTGGAGAGTTTGCCAGACACGAGTTCACAAATCTTTGATTGGAAAGCTTGCCAGTCATTCTTTCTCTCTCTTTGACCGGAATCAGACTGGGTCAGCTCCAAACAAGCAAGGCGAGTGAACAACGGCTAGCTTATCACTAGCAGAACGATGGACGATTACAGAAATTTGCCGACAATCAAATTCTGTGCTGACTTATTCCCTGCTCACAGATGTCCTGCCACTATAAAGTTTAAAATAAGACTAGAATGCGCGAGCGTGGAGAATAGTCCAGTTTCGAATTAAAAATTACCGCTGAATACAAACATTTAGGACACATTCATACAGGGTTAAGGTTTCGTGAATCAGTGATGGGTCACATATGTGCATGGCTGCCATCTGTTTTTTGTCGTTCCCGGTTATCTTGGATGACTACTTCATGCTAAGAATCTTACAGTTATAATAGACCATCTGATGGGCTCCGTGGGTCAGTCATGGGCTGCCATTGGACCCCCTCATTTTACTTTTTCACAACTTTGCTTTCAACAATTTTACTCTTTCCACCGTTGGAGCCAAAGGTCAGACATGGGGCTGCTGTTGCTCTATATTTCATGTTAGTTTATGCTACATGGGTAACAGAGAAATACATAATAAATATAAATATAATAAATAATAAATATATAATAAATATATATAATAAATATAAATGCATATTCCTTACAACATTATGTATTATACAGTAAGCTTGAACGCGTTTAAACATGCTATAGGTCAGTCTGGTGGCTGCTATGGCTTTTCTGCGTTTAGGTTTCTAAAATCAACGTGGCACATGTGCCTACTCAATAATTATTTATTCCGTGAGCTCTCATTGTCGTTTTGGTGGGGCTGCCAAATTTTTGTGGCTTTTGGCGAATTTCTTGCCCCACCTTAGCTGAAAGTAACATACATTATTTAGTATTATTGTTGTTAACTAATGCGTCTGTTTTATAACCAATTAAACTGCCACTCAGACAAGTGGCCAAATAATGCCAACACTCGAGTGGCTTCTCTGTCTGTGGTACTGTATCGGAACAATAGCGTGACTTCAATGAGAGCTCCCCAACTAATTTTTAGGGCAACGGCATAAAACCAAACATTATGTTAGGGCATAATGTTATTTATGTCGATACAATATGCTTTTGTGGTCTACATGGTTGGTCTTCCGACTCACATCAATCTAACCTCTCTCTCACGAGCCAATCATTTCTATCGCCCTAAGGGAGTGTTCGTATAAAGAAGCATGCGTTCCCGCGTTCGTCCCCTCTTGCTTTCACCATCACGGCGATTACAGCTTTGCGGAAAAAAAAAATTTTTTTCCCCTCCCTCCCATCCCACTTTGACGTGAGTCCGGAGATCTTCTATGCGTTTATCACTTAGGTCATTCATTGGAGGAATTTCTTGCCCCACCAAAGCTGAAAATAACATACATTATTTAGGGACGGACCATGAGAAAACTTATGGGGGAGGGGGGGGGGGGCGAAGTACAAAAAAAATATTCTTGCAAGGGAAAATTAAATGAAAAAAAATTCATGCACGCCAATTAATCCTAAAAAAATATTCATGCTATGACCTAAAAAAATTCATACAATTAATTTGATAACGAAAAAAAATTCCTGCGGCTCGAAAATTCCCCTCCCACCCCATAACTTTTCTAATGGTCCGTCCCTTAGTATTATTGTTGTGAACTAATGCGTCTGTTTTATAATCAATTAAACTGCCACTCAGACAAGTGGCCAAATAATGCCAACACTCGAGTGGCTTCTCTGTCTGCATGTGGTACTGTATTTGAACAATAGCGTGACTTCAATGAGAGCTCGCGAACTAACTTTTAGGGTATCGGCATAAAGTAAAATATTCAGAAATTCCGGCAAGTAAGTGTTTGAAATTTGAATATAAACAATAGACAGAGTAATAAACAGGTCTTTTTCTCGCTGGAATTTGTGAATTTATTACTTCAGATGGAGGCTAAGCCTGTAAAAAAGTGCGTCTTCACTTCTTTAAATCGGCGGTCATAGCGAACTCGAAACTGGACTATTGATCAAACGTCCTTTTAATTTCTAAGGCTTACTTTCCTGCAAACAAAATGAAATGAATGTAAAAAGTGAAAGAGAAATAGCGAAATTTCAACTTCTAATTAAGAGCAAATGTTACCATCGGTCAACGCATTTCGTGGCAACACCTCAAAATTCAATTTGGCCCATACTCTCAGGTTAGGTAGACCTTAATGTAAAACAAATGCTGCTTAGTTCGTTTGGCTAAATATCGATTAGTTTTCTAGAAAACCAATAATAACCGAATCCTGAGAATTTGCCACGTTTTGAGCTTACAATTTCGGTCGAAAAAG
>CALNXK010000116.1:1197500-1242500 GCA_942486035.1 Porites lobata
TTTAACAACAGCATTTATATTATTTGGCTTTTTGAGGGAGGTTAAACATTAATGGAATAGAATATAAAAAAAGCTGATAAAGCGGAAAAAGTTATCTTTACAAAATGCGCTTTGACAATGTCAAGGAGTGAAATAAGCTGAAGTTTTGTAGTTAGCCCGAAGAAAACCTGTTCCTGCATGAAAAGCACTTCTGATTCCCTTCTCTTAACTAGAAGAGATTCATATCCCTGTGAACCAGTTTTTTAACTAGGAGCGATTCCCACTCACTTAAGATACTTTATTGACACGAGTTCCTATTTCAATGTATGTCTAATTCAAGCTTAGCCGCGTGATAGCTCTTCATTAGCGAAAAGGTCCAAGTGATATTTTGATTGACGTGTTGTTTTGGATCCTGAGGTTTTTTAACACCTTTTCTCTAGCTTAACTGGCGAAGATATTCTAGGAATTTGCCCTTCAATTCCAAATTCTCTGATGTGCCGCCAGATGCCGTGCAAAAATATCACCTCTTGCGGCTCCTCGTGGAAGATGTACAAGATTCTCCGATTGTGGGTGTGGCTGGGATTCCTTTTCTCTCCACAGACTTATTTATAACAACTTGTTACATTTCCTATAACACTTTTCCTTTTGTTGACTTTTACCTGGCTTCTATCGTAAAAGCTACGAGGATAATTTTGATGAGACACTTTTCAACCCCCGTCAGTCGTCACTCTTAACAGAGCGTCTCTAAAAAGTCCTATCGACGACACACGAAGAGAAGAGTCGTCAATTTCACTTTACCCTAAGTAAGACGTTCTCGACATCACTGACTATTTCGTAAGTTAATCTCTACATATTCTGGTCAGCCTTACTAGTTTTACAGCCACACCTGGCCACAACGCCTTCAATAATTTCCATATATGGCTGCTTGAGCTTGCCAGTAATCGATGCTACGTCCAGTTCTAAGGCTGCACAGATGTTCTGCAGTGTTCATATAGAAAACTTCGCCAGCTTAGACTGACCTAGGATCTCACAGATGTTGTATGTTTCGTACATGATGGGATGCTGACGAGCTAATGCTTTCGTTACTTCGTTGGACATTTCTTCGATTGCCTTCTCTGTTATCAGCTCATTTCTTTCAGGTTCTTGCTCCTCACTGGATTGTTCCACACTATACGTTTTCTTTGCTGACAAGAGAAAAAAAATCCTGCTATTTGTAGTGGTGTGAGACAGTCGCACTTGTCGAAGATATTGGAGCCATCACTATGCTTTACTCTTCGCATTGCCTTCTCCAACTTGACAGACTTCAGTCAGATAGCTTTTTTTCGCCACCGTGAGATTCTTTCTTGGTACTCCTGCTGACTTAAGAGCCCATCCCATCGGTAGCACGGAGCCATCACCCTCCACTGACATAGCTGCACCATCATCAACTATTTCTGGTAGGACCCCAGGACCACGCTCCAGTTTGGTGTCGTACATGGTCATTGCCTTGTCGTACAGTGTTTCCTTTTCCAGGGCATACTTGTGTTTACCACAGTCCCTATGTTTTTCTAGCGATGAGTATTGTACAAAGGCCTTGACACATCTCTCTTCTGGACAGAAAAACAGATTGCTTCCTTCGACGATCGTCACAGCTTTCATCGTCGTCTCTGTTATTTCTGTTCCGTGGAGCCTATTCTAAAACCGGTTTTGCTTTGGTTTACTCCTGGCTTTGGCAGTTTGGAAAGATACTTCAGCACTAGAACTCTGTTTCTGTTTGTTTAGATGAGGAAGACTCCCAACTTGTTGGCGGAAGTTGCTCCGGGGTACAAATTTGCCATAGCCAATTCCATAAGCTCCCCAAACATGCAAACCTTCCTTGGTGTATGGAATGTTGTTAATGAAACTAACTCTCTCCCATTTTGCTGGAGTGGACTTTGCAGAAGGTTGTGGCCCGCTCACCGTCACCCGGACACCAGAAATTCCGCCAGATGATTCAATGGCCGTCATCATTTGTGAGGCTGTCTCTATGTCGTGGCCTGAATTGAGATGGGTGCGCATGTGACTTTCAATTGTCGCGGCCTTACGATCACAAGATCCTTTTCCGCGTTGGGGGTCGGAAAAGTCAAAACGCTTTAGTTCAATTGCATGCTCGCGGGCAACATGGTAGACTGAAAGTAATGAAAACGTGCAACGATAGCATCCTGCGTTATCGCTCCTTATATAAACAGAGTTGACTGCTGACATGATTTCCTTAAGTTGACGAAAGACGTCATCAATAATAGCGAGTAACACGCGAGTAACGAGCGTCGCAGCTCTCTGTGTTTACAAACGTTTCACTAAAGCTGTTACAAAGTGAAGATTTCTAGTTTTAGACCGCAAACAAATTCTCTCCGTTCGCTCAAAACAGACAAAAACTGACACCTGTTTTTAAATTAGTACCGACATTCTTAATTAAATTTATTTGAAAAAAAAGTGATAGCGACGACGTTTTTATCCGATTTCAAGGGGTTTTTCCCGAGGGCAACGCCGCAAAATTTTTTTCGTTTCCTCAGGTAATGATTTTTCTATAGCGATCATATTTTTCACTCTTTGCCTTCATTCGTTTTTTACACAGGTTTCTGTTTTCCTTTCCTTCTTTTTTTACTCTGATATTTAATAAAAAAATCGCCAAGCTCCACTAGACACTTGTTCCATCTTGCAATCCCGCTTTTCTGTAGTTGTAGATTTCACTTGAATGAAGCCGTATTTCACAACACCCACTTGATAACATATGCTTTTGACTTGAGGTCTCTTGGTTCTGCTTTGGTTTGCTGCTCAGTTCAAAACTAATGTTTCGGCAAAGAAGACTTACGAAAGGCACTCTAAGACCATTTTTGAGAAAAGTGGCGGCAGTGAATACGCACAACAAAAACCAACGTCCAAAGCATGGAAACCAAACGCCACCGTGCCGCTATCATGTCGTGGGAAATGATTTTGAACGACTGGTTCACGAACCAAACGACACCGGCCTGCAGAAATACAGTTTTCTTCATCATTGATTTGAAGACAAAAAGGTTAGATTCTATACGTTAAAATAGACCTCAACTTAATGTATCCTGCTTTTTAGGTGCTTCTGTCAAGTGTAATGTGCGTTGCAGTGTCATGCCACGCGTGGGACAAGTTGAAACACCGAAATCTATCCAACTTTAAAAATCGATTTCTTCGCTCTGACTAATTTCCCCAAAAAATCCTTTGCGACTCTAAAAGAACAAGACGCTGTGGGAGCGTACATTTGGGCGTGGTTGTTCTTAGCGTATGTGAAGTTTGTTATGTGTGTGAGGGGTATGTGGGTAGTGCAGGTATTGTGTATTTGAGGGGTTAGTTGAGAAGTGTGAAGTAGTAGGCATGGAGTTATCTTGGAAATTGATTGCTAAGAAGGTGGGTCTAGTTTGTGAGGTAGTTACTGGGTTTCTACGAGGTTGTTTTTATTGGATGTTGGTAATAGAGTCAAACTCTGTTAATAGTGAGGTGTTGACAGAAAATGTCTGTCGTACCTCACACTCTTACAAGCTCTTACAGTTACTCCTGTTCCGGTTTAAGTATAAACCATTTCTATTTTTAACGTAACAATGAATTTTAGACGACAATGGTGTATTTTTCAGAATTCTCACTTTCCGTGTTTTCTTTGACAAAGAATTTTCAATTTCTTCATCGGTAGTCTGCTAAGTGCACGACCGCGTCGAGAAAAATGACTAACCTTATTTGATTCAACTGGATTGTAAGTTCTGTTATCAATAAATTTCCCACGACGAGATCTCAATTGAAATTCTTTTATTTCCTCCACAAGACAATTTTCCTTCTGTACAATTGACTCATTACCTTTTCTTGTCGTCACCTCACTGACATTAAAACACTCTTAACACAAAACTTGCTGACAATGCAAAATCCCGACGCCAAGCATCGTACAGCTACCGCATAACAATATACACAATTACATGAAAAACACAACACGCAAAACAAAAATAGTACATTAACAGTCACTCTGCTAAACAAAATTGAAAGAATAAGAAGAATTGTTACCGTTATCACAGTAGTTCCCAAAGAAGCCTGAGTCCCTTTTGGTTTCAATTGTTGACAATCTTCTCTTCCTTCATTGGAAGAGATTTTTATCACAGGCAACTCCTTGTGTTCCGAATTGTGAAAATCAAAATCACTTTTGTCACACTGATTACCAGCTACACAAATCTTGCGACTCTCAAACTTGATACACATTCTTCTGTTCAAACTCTTATCGATTTTATACGTACACTCTTGACATTCCAATTTGTTATTGCGTCTATGAGGTCCATGGTCTTTAAATGTCTTGACAATTTCCTTTGTTTTTCTTTGAGTTCGCTGACCAGCCATTATGAAAACACTCAGTGTTATTTCAGTGTGGGCCTACCGCGAACAGTGTGTGCATTTGTAAGTTTAACCCTCGACCACATACTTCAACAATACGTTCCTCGAAACACCGTCGCCAAATGATCAAAATCATTGGACCTGAGTACCATCCCTGAATCGCGACGAATTCTGCTCGTAGTTTCACATTTCAACCTGTCAGTTTTGGCCACTGAAACGTTGTCGGTTAGTCTCTGGCGTGAAATTGACAACGTTTTTGGCGCCGTACGAACATGTTTTGATCACGTGCTGTCTAAGTTTTCTTGACAATTTCCTTTGTTTTTCTTTGAGTTCGCTGACCAGCCATTATGAAAACACTCAGTGTTATTTCAGTGTGGGCCTACCGCGAACAGTGTGTGCATTTGTAAGTTTAACCCTCGACCACATACTTCAACAATACGTTCCTCGAAACACCGTCGCCAAATGATCAAAATCATTGGACCTGAGTACCATCCCTGAATCGCGACGAATTCTGCTCGTAGTTTCACATTTCAACCTGTCAGTTTTGGCCACTGAAACGTTGTCGGTTAGTCTCTGGCGTGAAATTGACAACGTTTTTCGCGCCGTACGAACATGTTTTCAGGTTTTCCGTGGGAGCGTATTCTATTTTTAAACTCTTCCTGTGTCAATATGGTGATACAAATTCAAGTTCAAATTGGAGATACTAGAAGAGTGTTTTTTTATGAATCCGCCAGGGAGTGTTGAGGATTTTAAAAAACTACAGTTTGCGTGTAATTCCGAAGACAGGTTTTATAGATTTTGGTTTACTTTACGAAAACGATGCAGGAGAATATGTAGTGTTGAATGACGTTCGCATTGCAGACATTCGCAATATAAGATGTAACCAGATTCACCTAAAATGGACGGAAGATACTGACGTTTTAGGTCTTAAAAAGAGTGAAGTCCGGGTGTTTTTTCTAAATGTCATTTTATTACATTGGAAGGGAGTGTTTAGCACGCTCAGAACTCGATGCGACGTACGTTTGACGTTTCAAGTCCTAAAACAAAAACAAAACAAAACAAATAATGGAATGTACTATTTTTGTAATACCTTATTGATTTCTCACTTAATTTTGCGATTATTAAATTTCGTGACTTTCGCGATTTGGGAAAAAATCGTGAAATTTAACTCTCGCGAAATCTAAAATTCCTAAACATTCTCTAAAAATCCTAAAAAATCGCGAAATTAAATATTCGAGAAATAATTGGCTCATGATTTTTCGCGAAATTAAGTGAAAAATAAGGTATCTCATTTGATTGAATGGACAGATCAGTGTTTTAGATTCATATGACCACTACATCCGGGAACCGAGTGACGTATTTTCCGTACACGAGTGGTAATATCGAGTAGCGACGTCACAATTCCAGCCTTTTCAAACTTTCAAGGAATGAAATTGGTTTTTTTATTGTTTGGTATACTTAGTAATTACTATTGCTGCCAAAAGATTCTTTGTAGTAGGAAGATGTGATGCTCTGACTTTCTGAATAACAAGAGAACATTATGCTCTCCGTCTTCACCCTCGCCCCAGACCTTTCGTTTGGTGACTGCTCGTATCCGTGAATATTTAGGTCTTTTTTTTTTTTTTTAGCTGGCTGAAAAGGGGTTATATTAATAATGAATGAGAAACTGTCTGAATCTAATATTTAAAATTAATACAATCCCGAGTTACAAAATAACACATGATTCAAATTAAATTTTATAAGAAAACGCAGTGTTCCCCATTTCGTATTTCTGATCGTGAAAAAAAGAATGCACTGGGCGCTTTGATTGTTCCTCAATCTATCATCCGGATTATTTTGCGAGATAGGATTTCTGACACATCCAGGGATATTGCTTGGACATGGCGCATTGTTGGTCCCACATCCTTCGGTCTGATTAGAAACTGTCAATGTGAAGTCATGGTCTATAAATGATCCCCACAGCATGGCCATGTGAGTAAAGTTTGGCTCCAAACCACCGACGTTCTCTGAGGTGTTCACGAACACCGTGTTGCTGATTGTTCTCGCGTTTCTGAGTTGCCAGTGATGGTTTTGTGGTGGAAGAGAGTCGTGGTCCCAGTCCGTTTTGAAAGGAAGGTGGCACGAAACGTGCGAATTCTGTTTCAGGGGAGCCCTTTTTATGGAGATACGAAAAAATAATTCTGACTAAAGTATTCCTCTAACCTTGCCAGGGCGTACAAGGAAAGCGTGGGGTGGAAGAGAATACTTGAACTGGTGCTCACTCCGTCTCTAATGTCTTTGGAAGATAATTAAGAACTATTTTTGACCCTACTGATCTGCTTGTATCTAACCAACGGGTTATAGTTACCTGTGAACCGACTCTCTTACGGAGTATAGAACGAAAAGAAATTTAATAGGCCCGAGCAGACGGGAAAGGGATAGGGGAGATCATCTGTCAACAGGGTCATTACTTAAGTTGGATTCCTTGGAAGTGGAATACTGAGTTTTGACGAATCGTCTTGGGAAATTGAAGCAAATTGGTTCCAATTATCGGTAATTTCGAAAAACCGAAACCGGATTTTTGAGAGGGGTACAATAAAACCGACATAAAAAATTCGCAAATATCTTCGGGGTGGCAATGTCAGATTTCTACAGTCTGCAGAAACTGAATCCAGTATACTATGGCAAACCTTACCTGTGTTATATTGTACAAGTTGTTGCACGTTAAGTCAAACATGCGATACTTGCGTTGTATGCAGTTTAGACGCACATACAGTGGTACTGTCTCACAAAATGGACCAACCGATATTTAAGCAATAGACAACGTTTTCCGTGTTTGCATAGCCTGATATAGACACGAGAGGGGTTGGGAGAATTTGAGACAGTTGTGCAAACCCGAGACGAAGTCGAGGGTTTGCAGAACTGTCGAGAATTCTCCCAATCCCTCGAGTGTTTATATCAGGCTATGCAAACACAGGAAAAAGTTTTCTACTGCTTTTATACAATAACTCTCCCGAGAAAAAACGCAAACTCTTTGTTACGGTCCTGATTAAAAGAGAAATTCTTACCAGTCGCAAAGTCTTATACACGAAGTCTTGCACTCGTAATCAGTTCTTATTTTGCCAAAAAATGCTTTCCAAAATACGGATTTTTATCGCTTAAAATTTCAGCTTAAGCGAAAAAAAAATTGACACGCCTTCTTTGTAACGATTTTTAAGTTTCAGCCGACGAAGGAATGGGTAAATAAAGTAAACTTGTCGAGTTTTGAACTTGAAAACTTTTTCAAATTTGTGCTTGCGTGATTAGCGCGCGAAAAGCACAACATCTTGACGCCTCAACCATGTTTACATACTCTCATGCAAACACTCCTCTCGGCCAATCAGAGCGCGCGTACTATCTTAGTTATTTTATAAAAACGTATCTTGAGAGTTAAGAGACGACCCCGTAAAGGAAGGGGATAAACCAAAACAGACGAATGCTCCAACAAAAAGAAAAAGATCTTGTCGCAACCTGAGGGAAAGCAGTAATAGACTTCTTTCAGTTCTCATTTTTTAGGATAAATTTATATATTAAAAATCTTCTCACCAAAGGTGAGAAGAAATGTTTTATCTATACATAAAATTTTAACTATGTACTTCGGTAGCGCATATACTGTTGGATCTGCTTTCACCCGAAAAGTTAATCCCTAAGAAGAAGGACACTAAATACAGTTTCTGAAAAACGTCTTGCCATGGTCACAAAGTTAATACAGATCGCTTTCAATCATAAAGGGACTTGTCTTTTGCTTTTGCTTCCTGCGAACGAGGAGAGCTGCAATGACGTAATTTGACGAATAGAAATAAACCTCAGTTTTTTTTTTCAGCAAAAAAGCACATTTCGAGAAACATTCATTTGCTATCAAAACTCGGTTGCCATGTTAACGTCAACGTCGACGCACACGTCAAGACGACTTCAATTAAAAATGTTCTCGGATATTTTTTTAAGAAAAGTCGCTACGTTTGGTTGTCATGTAGTACCTCCAGCCTTATTGCATGCCCTTCAAACTGGAACCATAAAATCCGACAATGGCGACGGTAACGAGAACATCATAAAGGTTGAACAAAACAACAACTTTGTACGTGCGATAATACTTTTTGTACATTTATTTGCCGTCACTGCATGACTTTACCGCAAAAATACCGAATTTAAGGTTTTGTGGAGGGCGTGAACTATTAACGAGAAAATTTGTTAGCCCTTTCTGAACTTGGATATAGTTTTTAGGAACCAAACGCTGAAAGAGTTCGCCTAAATTTGACCACTTGAAGGTAAGTGAGCTGGACTGAAAAAATCTAGATGACGACGTTTCTTTACATTGCGGTGCAGCGCAGTGAGGGCCAGCCAAGGTTTTCGGGTAGACTATAATAGTAGACTGTAGTAGGAGTTTTCTTTTAGGATCAGGTATGAGGCTTCGCGTATATAACGCGTCAGCAGCCCATGACCAGTCATGGACTCTTAAACGCGTCTTTCTTTGGTCAACGTTGAAGCAAGTTGGCGGATTTTCAGGTTCTATACATTTTTATTGGGTAAATGGTTTACTATCACCACACATCACAGGTTACCCAGGCTCTGTGATAGTACCACAGCACTATTCCAGTAAAATTGCAGTGTTTTTATGAAATAAAATTATAATTTGTCAGAAATACTCAATAAAGGTCAATGAAACTTACTCTGCAGTTACTTGGTGTTGCCCTTAATGCTCAAACCAATTTTCTTGAATTAAATTTGCTTAAATTCACTTTAATATTGGTAATTATAAGTATTAACATGCTAGGATCGTAGAAATAGCACAGCATCAGTTATAGAAACCAATGAAGCTTTCCCAGCTAGGGAAACGAATCCAACAGACTTTGAAAAACTCGAAGGATATAATCCAAAAAGGCCGAAAGTCGACACGCGGAAGTGGCAGGGCCAGATCAAAATGCGGCCAAGCACATGAGGCCTGGGCCCTGTATAAATCAAATTCCATCCTGGGTGTCTTGAGGTGACCTTTCTAGGGACCGTTACATAGCTTACCCAAAGTTAGCTTCCCATTTGCTCGACTAGGGTTATTGTTCACTTGTCAGTTCGACGATACAGCCTGAACCCTCAGTACCCTTGGTAAAGCAGTTCTTCTCCTATACTGACAATGTAATGTAGCCGTGGTCGAAGAAAGATTCCTTGAGATCGACCTTACTTCATACGTCAAGGTAAACAGCACATGTATGCATGTTTAAACTAAAGATACGCGTAAAACATGACCCAAGACTTTGGTTGGCTTATAAAACTATCAAGAAGAGCCTTGCGGGCAGTAGCTATTTATGCATGCATGCAATATTTTCCTGCAAAAAAAGGTCTATTGCTTTCCCGGGCTAGCCAACTAGAGCTCTAACCGCTTTGGATCGGTGCTGGGTAGTACCCCTTTTTGTAACAACCAACTGAAGGCTTCTGCAATACTTTCTTTTACTTACTTCAATCAGCCATCGTCAATTAGGGGTGGCGAATGGTAAAATCCGAGACTCGCCGAGACGCCGGCCGAGATCCTAGTTAGAAATCCGAGCCCGAGACTCTTTGGTAAAAAGTTTCTAGACGCAACAAAAAGTAAAAACAAACCATGCAAAAACAAGACTTCGAGACTTATCAAAAACGCTTCCGAGATTTCGAGATCCTACCAAAATTTTCCGAGACCTACGTTTTTCGAGGTACCATTCGCCACCCCTTCAATTTATTGCTAACAAAATTTGTTCCCGCGAAAATCCCCCGAAATTAATTATTCATGAAATGAATATTAAAATACAGTGTCCTGCAGAGACATTTAAACCTCTATGTTTAGTATTCATGATCTTCAGAAATTACCGCTAAAAACATATAAATCGTCTGTCTAAATATCTGCCTTAATTTATAGCGTGTGTAACGCAGAAATAATTGCCTTCTCTGAAATGTCTGAATTTTACTGAACTACATAATATTTTAGTACGTTAAAACATTTATCTAATATATAAATGGCTAGTATGGTATCAATGGACTCAGTTAATATTGCGTAGTACAATAACGGCTATTATATGATGTGGGCTTCAGTTTGTAGACATAGAAAGAACCACAGTTGCGAACCTTTATATATGTGCTTTGCTTACAACAGGTGTTTTGTCTCCGCTGGCCATAACTAAAACCACTTTGATAGTAACCAAAACATACTTTCCGAGATACCACCCCGTCCTCGACCGACGGATGACTTCCCTGTAATGATCCCTGATTTGAAGCATCACAATAGCCGGACGGATATGTGCAACTTGTGGACAGTTGTTTGGCTATTATAAATCTGTACCATCCCTCAGGTAGATAGTTATCGCTCTTTGTTTTTCCTGACCTAAAATCATAACGTCTTGTGGAGTCATCTATGGTCCAGTATTGTTCGCATTCCGGTTTATCCGTACCTACAAAATAGGATAAATGAGAAGTAAAACTTATTCTACTATGCAAAAGTAGAAAAATTAGGTTTTTCCACTTCATTGGTCCAGGTCATCTCAAGATGGTCATTTTAAATTGACTATATTTTAATTGAATACAAAAAGTCATTCTTCAGGGAACTCAGATTATAGACAGAGAGTAGTAAAGTAACAAACAACACAATTTTCACCCTTGCTGTATGGAATGGAGCTCGAGCCATCAGTATTTTGTCTATTATTTTTAGTTTTTGTAGGCAAATATTATGATAGGATATATTATAGTATATCGAGGCTCTGGACCCGCAAGTCAGCCCTACATAACTAACTCAGGGATGTTCAGAAATCTCTGGTTACCATGGTCACATGGCCGAAGACTGACATATTGAAAACTTGCAAGTCGTGTTTTGTCACGGTCTAAACACTGAACAATACAAAAAAAGAAATGTTACGTAATGAGTGTCTATACCCTGGTACAGAAGTATCTCCCGTCTTTGATGGTCTGTATGAAAAGTTTTTCCTTACTGAATTTACTCACTAACATAAACAGCTCAAACTGTAGGAGGACCTGAAAATCAGTTTCACGAGCTTGACGTTTGAGGGCTCATCGTGCAGATCGCCGCTCATATTCTATGTATCACTCACATCTTGGTGTATATCCAGTCCACTTTCCGCTTGGGAAACATCTCTTGATAGCTGGACCAATCATAGTATATCCTGGATTACAGAAGTACCAGACATATTGCCCTGCCCAGTGGTTCTCACTCTGAATAACAACAGCTGAATTTTTTGGTTTGCCTGGGTCACCGCTGCTGGGTAAGACTAGAAAACAGCCAAGAAAGTTAAATTGGCTCTGATCTAGTACAAGCTGCTTGAGATTGACAATGCTAAAAAAAAAAGAGTCATGACTCAGTGGTAAGAAGCCTCTTTTCCCATCAATCTCCCTCGGTTTCGAATCACGGCAAGGAAGCCATATGTGGGTTGATTTTGGTTTCATTGCTCAATGCCCTTGCTCTAAGAAGTTAGTTTTCCAGGTTCTCCATAGCCTACGAGAGCAACCTTGCTTGGTTTGTCGGTTTTGGCTCCAAAAAATTTTCCATTGGATATACTCTATTATTTGTTTCAAAATGAAAAATTCGCGCACGGAACATGTGTGAAACTATGATGAAGACATCTTACGGTCTGCTCCTCATCAACAAGCTCAAGTCACTCGGAGTAGCAGGGAAAAGCTTGGAATGGTTCCGCTCATATCTCTCTGGTCGAGTTCAACAAACGATGTGTGTTAATGCATCGTCTCCCAAAGAAAAAATCACCATGGGAGTACTACAGGGCAGCATTTTGGGACTATTGTTATCCTTGGCGTATATTAATGGCATTCAATCTGAACTGCAGCACTCAAAGATGACGATGTTTGCTGATGACATGGCATTTTATTGTCATGAGAACTCACCAACCAATTTGCAATCAAAGCTCAATGCAGACTTGGCAGCTATTACATCTTGGTTACATGACAATAAGCTGACACTAAACGTTACTAAGTCGAAGTTTATGGTCATTGGAGGACGTAACAAACTAAGTCAATTTAATGACATAGCTCGCGTAGCCAACAATGATCAATTGAAGAACGTTGCCAAATTCAAGTATCTTGGAGTGATCATAAACCAGGATCTTACTTGACATGACCACATTGAACAACTACAAAGTAAAATAGCAAAGAGACTAGGTGTCTTAAAAGGAATGAAGCATCTTCTCCCAGTTTATGCTAGATGGATCTATGTCTCAACAATGGTCATTCCTATTCTTGAATATGCAAGTATCGTATGGGGTAACAAAGATAACAAAGTTAAAATGGATTTTATCCAAGTTCTTCAGAATAAAGCAGCCAACCTAGCTCTGGATCGAGCGACGCATTCTTCTTTAACTCAAGCACTTCTAGAACTGAACTGGATGAATTTTTCAACCAGGAGATTAATGCAACGGTGCATAATTTTAGTAATGACAGTGAAAGAAACAGTATGATTATTCGAGGCTTAGACTATCATAGCCATAACACCCGCGCCAAGGAAACTATTAGATCTATTAGATCAAACACGAACTGGGGTCTACTCAGATCCTTTAAAAGTGCATTGACAGACTGGAATTCCCTTCCAGAAGACATGAGATGTCTACCTTATAATGCTTTTAAAATTTTATTACTTAAACATTTTAATTCTTAATAAGTTCGCTTAGTGTAACACTTTTTAGTTCATCTATTTTAATATTTTGTTATTTTTAGTACTGTAGTTTTTAGTTTTTATGCAGAGCCCTCTTGAAAACCACGTTATGTGACATAAACCACCTGTAAAAAGAACTTTCTTCTTCTTATTATTATTATGGTGTATTTACGGTTGGATGGGAGAGGACTTTTCGAGAAAAAAAATCAATGTTACAGTAAAAACCCGCGAGTAAGAACCTACATTTTCTGGAGTTAGCCTAAACAGGTTCTTATTTAACTGGTAGTTAACACAATTTTAGGCTATTTAGGTTCTTAAATAGGTTCTTATTGCTGTAAAAAAAAATCAAGCTACAAAACAAGATGGTAATCAGCCTATTTTTCAATTTCAAAATGTGATACAACAATATTAACCTCTTACACTCTATTTTTTTATTACATCAATAATAAAATTAGCACTTTTATTTGCACAGCAATGCCAATCTCCTTATTTTCTAAACAAGATTCTTGCACAGCTTTGCAGCTGCATTTCACTAATATGATTTTAAAAAGTAAGAACCTGTTTTTCATTTTCTTGGCTAAATGGGTTCTTGTTTATAGAGGGTATAAATGGCAAATTTTAGGCTAACAGGTTCTTAATTTTAAGGTTCCTATTCACGGGTTTTTACTGTATCTCTGATCTTTTGCTCATCTCAAGGCTTGTTTACATGTGAGTGACAATGACGAACAAAGTCCTCTTCATCAACTGTTGTTCAAGGACGTATTAAATGTATTAAGTAGCAATAGTGCAGGTTTCGTCAGAGACTTAAATGAAGATAATGTTAATTGGATGAGCATAGTACCTATCTTTGTACTTGTCTTTACTTCATCCTTGTACATGTTATGAGCAATACAAGTATACGTGGCCTGGTCTAAGGGCTGGAACTGATCAATCAGGAGCTCGCCGGTGACTTCATCTGAGTTGGCATAATAGGTGGAGGGTATGGTGACGTTATTCTTGTACCAAGTGATGTTTGGTAGAGGAGCACCTGTAGCAGAACAGTTGACTCGGACCAGTTCTCTGATACCTGAGGCGTTGATTGCATCTGGTGGTGGTGTGGTAAACGTAGGTGGTTCTTTGTATTGATAGAACACATATAAGCCAAAGTACTTAAGACCATTATAAGCGTATTAAGATCATCAATTTTATGCCTTGATCCAGCCTTAGCTGTACGAACAGTGGCCCCAGTAGCCTAGTCTTCTTGCCAATTACCCTCTTTCCCATATAATTCTGGTATTTAATAGGAAAATCCATGTTTATAAACTCTCTTACTAAACAAGTAATAATATTTATATCATCATTTGATTTTAAGGCCCCTTGGTAATTGCTAAAAGTGCATAGCCATATTAGTAAAGGCAAAAAGAACACTTACATGGAGCCCGGTCTTACTTGGATAAACAGAGATGCATGTTCTGGCGAGGTCACGAAAACAAATTTGACAGATAACCAAAATACCAAGAGCCATTTTGGCTCTTTAATGAACTTAAAGTTAACAAAGCCTGCCAGAGCACATGAAGAGTGTGTCTATGAGAAAACCAGGCAGAACCAGGCAGGGGGTGATAATGCTCAAATCACCGATTTCGCTTAAACGTGGCACAAATGTTAGGTATCAGGAGTTAACTTATGTGACAGAATGTCCGGTCAAAATATTAAATTCCCTGGGAGATCCGGGCTCCCCTTGTAAAAATCGCCATTTTGCCCGTTTATGCATAATTAATTAGCTAACTTTACGATGCCAGTGCAACAAACAGAAAAGCCACCTGGAACTTAAATGCACTGAGAGATAATCTGACATCATAAGAATTTAAGCACAATAAACTGTTTAAAGCCGCCGATTCGATTTCCCCCCTCTTAGCCCCCATAAGTTGGGTCATCATTTCCAAGTTTTGAGTAAAACGTAAAATTAGGGTTTTTATACCCAAATATCTCTGATGAGCAACCGCTTATCTTTATAACTTTTGCATGAGTAGTTAAAGCCATCACTTAAGTTGAGAAAAAGATCATAAAAAGTTTGGGCAATTCACTTTCTTCCATGTGTTGACATAAACTGTTCATGTGACTGAACGACTTTTGCATATTTCATCAAAATTCAGGCCTTCACAATATTCGTGTGTTTGCCTTTGAATGAGGAGAAATCGAACAAAAAAACTCATCAGACAATGATTTAACATTAATAAGGGCAAAATCATAAAAATTGTTGTGTAAGAAACGCTAACGATGATTTTTGATAGCTATATACGCGATCTTTTCAAGTAAAAACAACATACAAAGATTTAATTCACAGTTCTACTTACTTTAACAATTTCGCCCTAAAAACAATATAAACGATCAATAAAATCCATATTCGTATCTCTTATATGTCTCAACTGCTAGTTTGTGCCCGCTTTGATTTGTTCTTCATGCCACCTTCGATGTCCAGTTCAGCGTAGTTCAGCGTCGTGACTCGCCTTACGACTAAAATTCCTTAGCCATCAGTTTACGCACCAAAATCCAAATCAAGTTGTTTTAGGACAAAACAATACGAAAGGTAGAAAGCCGATTCTTAACCCATTGAAAGAATTATTTCTGCCACTGTTGTAGCTCAATTCACATGTTGCAAACGTCCGACATCTTTGACATTAAATGGAGGCCGCAATTTTAAGCAGCGGTTGTCACCATACGGAAACATCGTATCGA
The DNA here is from genome assembly GCA_942486035.1 of Porites lobata. Taxonomy (NCBI): domain Eukaryota; kingdom Metazoa; phylum Cnidaria; class Anthozoa; order Scleractinia; family Poritidae; genus Porites; species Porites lobata. Next base: position 1,213,204 of record CALNXK010000116.1, read on the forward strand.
GAGTCAGGGACCAGGAGCCAGGAGCCAGGAGCCAGGAGCCAGAGTTCAGTGAACAAAATGACTTTCCGACATTCTCTGAGATTATTTTATTGTTATTGTATGCTGATAAATAATTTAGAATTCCAAATCTATTGGCAACTTTATTCAGACCATGATTATAAATGATCCCATGTCTTCTCAAACTCGGAGATAGAAATCGCTTTGTCTTCGTGTTTTGGAAAGAGCTATTTTTTCTATTTTAGTTGCACATGAAATAGCAGCGAAGTGAAGAGCCGGATGTTGGTGCAGACCAGTTCAAAGACACAAATAAAGCGTGAGACACGTCCATATTGGCTTCCGACAAGAATTTCATTTTTTTTTTCATACTGGAGTCCCTTCTCCCCGGGGGAGTGTCCAAATTGCGTACAAATGCCCTACCCTGCTGGCACCGGATTTGACTGTCATAAACAGTGAATTTTTTATCTCGCACGGTCTTTTGGGGGTCTTATAAAGCCTAACTGAGGCACTAATGTTCCCAAGTAGAATTCAAAATACACCACACTTTCACATTGAGTTAGATATTTTTTCGTAAACAACCGCTTCCATATGTTTAACACCCTTCCCACATTCCCTCCGAGAGATACTTGAACTGTAATACTTCGATTTCAAATTTCTCACCCTACCCAGTTAAGGTCAATTTCGCGTCCTAGACATCGATCTCGGAAGGGCCTTTTTGCGTACTCTTGGGCGCCAAAACCAGTTTAGTGCCCAGCCGTGTGCCGTGCTGAGGCAGGAAGATGTTGAATTATGGACAGACACAACAATTAAGTTACAGACATTTGATGTTCCGGTCCGTGCGTGGTCGGAAGACACCCAGTAAATAACGCCCATGGGGTTGCCCAAGGAAAATTTGGGTTTTACGAGAGTCGAACTGCAGGAGGTCTTTAACGAGGAAAAGTGCTGACACATCTACTTTTTGGAGTGAATGTACTGCATGCAATTTTTAAGTTACAATATACTATAGATAAATCTAATTTGTTTCTAAAGTTCTTCTCATACTCCGAGTAGCTTAGGAGATACGGGGAACACAGAGATCAGACCATTTCATCATGGAAAATTCTCAATCAGACTGTCATCGTAAAAGGTGGTCGCGGTCGCTTACTGGATGTGGATGTGTTCGTTTACAGGAGGTTCCAACTACAAGCGCTTTGACTTGGTAATATATTTGGTGTGTTGAATAAGTGATCGCTTATTGGGAAGTGGTCACTTAAGTTGGGTGGTCGCACGTAGGTTCGACTGTGCCTCGTTAAGAGAAATTTGTTAAAATGTAAGAGAAATCCTAAAATTGTAATACAGTGGAAGCTCTCGTACGAGGGCGCCCTCGGGACGAGAAAAAGGTGTCCTTAACTGGATCTGGCCGCTTACAAGAATGAATCTCATACTCCGGTGAATTAAGGAATGGGGCACTGCAAATTTGGAGGGGGGTGGTCTGTTTTAGTAGGGATTTTACCTTTCGCATTAATATTTTAAATTCAATATCTACTCCTCATAAGCATTCATTTTTCATTATTACTTATATATTATCTGTGTCACGTGACTTGCCACACCCATTTTTTGGCTTTTTATTTCAATCCAAATTTACACCACTTTATAAATAACACTTGTAATTTAATTCACTTTTTGTCAATGACTATTGGCACAAAGTTTATGGAATTAATCGGGGTTTTCTTAAATTATCTACGTTTTGTAAACTATAACGTTTCTTGTTAAGAGGGAGACTGGGACGAGAGAAAATTATCTAATAATTACGAAGGAATGGATCATTCCACAAATCCCCGATTAATTTAGCTTATTTTCCTGTAAATGAAATATTATGGAAGAAAAAACGATTGTTGTCACATTCAGTAAACTGGTGTAATCTGCAAAGTCGAAATTTTGCATAATTATGGGCGTGGCTGGTCACGTGATCTAAAAAAAAAAAGTGTTTAAGGTCCAAAGTGGTTCTGGTCTTAAACACAGCGGTTTAAGATTAAAATAAAGGAAGATACTGGAAAAAACAAGATCAAGTCATAAAACCCCGTATGTAACGAGGACCCATTCCTTAATTCACTGGAGTATGCAGCATAGTTATGCAAGTGGAATTCAGCCACTTTAAAAGTGGTGTAAAGGTTAGATGGCCGCTTACGGAAGCTCCTCCCAGCTACAAATTAACACTGTCAATAGCAAAAAACTGTTTTTTAGTGTATGGTTACGCTGATATTCTTGCCTTGTTGTAATTTAGGTAAAAGCATACAATTCAGTTTGTATTTTCAAGTGTAACCGGACGAGTATGTGAAAAAACGGTAACTCTGAAACGGATATATAAGAATGATTCATAACAGTTACAAACAGCCATATGACTGTGGACATAATATGAAAAAAAAAAAACAACATTCAGAGGCGGATAAGATTTCTTTCGAGTGTCTGCTTAGGAGAGCTTTAAATCAAAGCTAACATCTAATTCGCCGGTAAACCCTTTAAGTGTCCGCGGCCGCCTACGGGAATGTAAAAATCCAGAGTTTGTGTGGGAGTTGAAACGGGATTTTGTGATGGCGGTCGTAAGTAGAGCTATTCGCTATATACGAGAGTGTCCGTTCAGAGAACTTAATCTACTGTATGAATCCGCAAATGGCATGACAGCTTAAATGAGAAGTGAATATAGTGTATTAGTCTGTGTTCAAGAAACTGTTCTTTTACACCTCCCTTATAGCCAACGAAGTCTAGCCGACTTTTTTTGCAATGTATTAGTGCCCCCTTTTGGGTCTTTTGTATTCCTCAGAAGTTTTTCCTCAACACGTTTATAAACGGTTATTATATTATATTCTTGTAGTCAATAATATACCCAGATACAGATACCAACCTGTATAGTTGTAAGACTACGAGGATTAAAATACAAGTAAGTAAGTAATTATACCCAGTGGCAAGTCATTAATTGTCTAAAAAGTGCACAGCACGGTCTGACTACAAAAAGGGCTATTATGGACCATTATTATCATGGTAATTAATGTCAACATCGAATAAACTCAAAATTTCAAGTAACACGACTTTCACAACCTATTTTCAACACACCAGTTATAACAGGATATTGGCGCGTACAAACAATAGATAGCGTATTCCGCATTCCGGAGTCCGGTAGTCCGGCGTCACGGATTTCATCTTTTTGGCAGAGTCTAAAGTCAAAGGTGGAGGGTGTTCGAGCAGGTGGTTGTTTTCTGTAGATATAGACGGATTGTCAGTGATCCTTCTTGTCCTTTGAGAATGATTTTGTTCTTTCTGACTACAACTTATTTCAAAGACTTCGAATGTTCGGTCAGAAAAGCCGACACTTTTAATTCTGCAATGTTTCAAGATGTTTCGATTTTATTACCTCGTCACGAAGTAACGCCACAAAGGACCAGACGAAACTGGAGCAGCAAATCTGGACTAAAGCACCTGAGAGACGTGTATGTAACATTTATTCACTATCTTTTGACCTTGTTGGGTCTTGTTTCACCTACAAGTTGGACCGATCGAAGTTTTGAACTAACTCTTTTGCTCCTTGTGTTTACTCAAGCGTTCCATAAAATATCCATCCAAACGTCCATAAATAACAGAGGAAACATGCCTCAGGTGACACGTTCTAACAATTCCGCTATTAGTATCGATAATGACGCATCTGATTTGTGACTTCTCGCCAACTTTGTGCTATTTTTGTTTAAAAAAACGAATGTTACGTTTCGTCCAATTTTGGTCAAATGACAAATAAGCGTCAAGTCAGATGTACATAATACGTCATTATTGATAAAGTATGAGATTGCCCAAATATTTTATGATTGATTTGATAACCTTAAAGATGTCTTTCAAAGAATATGTGAGAAATAAGTACATAGGTTGTTGCTCATGGGAGATGTTAGCCACTAAAATACCTTAAATTTAGGGTTTGGTCAAAACAGTGAGAAGATGTCCTTACTTTAGGCTAAATAATAGGAAGAGATCGAATTAGAGAGTAAAAATAAATTACTGAGCATTAAGTTTGATAAACATAGAAGATTTTAAAGTTGATTAGATTTGAAGTTGTCTTTTCTTCTTGTTGAACAGCCAAACCAAAGTCAGCTAATTAATTATGCAAAAATGAGTAGATTTTGTCGTTTTTAGGGGGGGTCCCTGTAAATCCCAGGGAATTCAATATTGCGACCTCATTTTTTGTCCAGGTTAATATCTGACCACACCCATCAATTGTGCCAAGTTTGAGCAAAATTCGTCATTTGAGCATTATCACCTTCTGCCTGGTTCTCTCACGGACACACTCTTAAAATATCACTGAGGCATTCTGCTAAAACATATAACTGAGAAAATCCTCTTAATTGATGAGTTCGAATATGAATCCAGGAAAACCTGATGGGCTTTTGACATTGTCACTTACTGAATGAGTTGACTTTGAGGTGTGCCCCTTGAATGTCCCTTCCAAATTCGTTGGCCGCGATACATGTGTAGATGCCTTTGTCCTCACTCTCTGTGTTTTTAATATAAAGTCCGTCTTGTCTGACCTCACTGCGTCCTCGAGAGAGTGGTGCTGAGGGAGTTCTGGTCCATTCAATCTTGGGGGTGGGGTTCCCCAGGGGGTCACATTGAACCCTTGTTTCTTTACTTAAGTAGCCATGCACTTGTACAGGAGGAGAATTGGGGAACCTAGGCGCACCTGCAGGGTAAAATAACAAAATGAAGCGCCGGGGTAAATCTTGCCTAAAGAAGTGGCAGTCGTAAGTCTGTGGACAATCACGAAGGAGTTCATAAAAGGACAAAACGTGCTAAACGTGCTGAAAACGCCATCATTTCATAGGAAAAACAATCTGCAGCCACGAGGATATACTGACTGTCTGCATCAAGTGTCACACGCTTAATTTATGCCTACTCACCTTTAACAGTTATTTTTACTTCGGTCACTTGAATACCAAATATATTTTCGGCGCGGCTTGTAATTACTCCCTCGTCCTCAAAGCGGACATCGCTCATCTCAAACTTGTCAGCTAGTACCCTAAAACGCGTTTGGTTTTCTTGGGTTTTGGTTTTCATAGACCACGTTACCTTGGGTTTTGGGTACCCGGATATTGAAAAACTGAATGTCACACTGCTGCCATCCTTGATGACAACGGAAGACGGAGGTTTCTTTGTAAATCGAGGAGGAGCTGTTGGTCAAATTAAACAGATATGCATGTCACTTGTTTAAAGGAGGGGGACATGGGGGTTTACGGTATTGCGGTATTGCCTAATTTCATACCGCGCGGGGGCCTGGCACTACCGGATTTTCCCGGACTTTTTAAAAAGTCCAGTTTCAAAATGGCGGATAGTCAGAGGATAGTCAGAGTAAAAACTCGAACGAAAGCATTTTTTTTCGAAGAAATATTGATTAATATTCCCGAGGAGAATATGCCTAAACTTAGTAAGGAAAGGATGCAGTATTTCTGTCATGCCCTGAGGCTAAACTTAAGGAGCTGCCACTCAGCCGCAAGTGCAAGCAATTGTTCGATGAACAGGTCGCTCGAACCAAAGATGACTACAAAATTTCGACAGCAAAGGGTCCTCTGTTTAATTCTACCGGCTTCTGTATTGTAGAGGATCATTGCAGGCAAGAACAGAGATATGACTGTGTACGTACCGATCGTAACCTAAGAATGCTGGAGCAAAGACTTAAAAGGGCAGTACAGAAGGGCTTACCTGGATTATTTCCGTCGCGGAAAAGAGAAATGTCTGTGAAAGTTACTGAGTGTAGTGAACTTTGTGGCGTTATGTATGTTAAACCTAGTGTTCTTAAATAACACGCGGGAGAATAAGGGACTAGTCTATACTCAGTGCGTGTCACGAGCCAAAAGGTAGATGTACGTGACATTCTTGATTGAATTACAAGGTGATTACCCGAAATTGTAAACATGCTCGTAGTCCCAATAAGTTCCAAAAAGAGGCACCTCAACAAGTGAGCCCTATATACAATTTATCCCTCCAAGAACAATTACTTCTGTATTATAACATTGCTCAATGCATGAGGTCTGTTCACAGGAACTGCAGTGTTATCGGACGAAAAATGCCTCTCTTTTAAGACTAAAGTATACTTGCTTTTATCTATGTTCAGTGGGAATTGTCTCTGGTCCGATCTTTAGGATTTTTTACTGAGACCGTACGCAGGGACGGAGAGAAAACCTTATGCAAGCCTTGCCGACCTAATACGATGTTGTTTTTTCACTCAGTGACTCAGGGTCACTCTGGCGTGTTTTGCTTTTTGTAGTCTTTATTTTACGGTTTGTAAAAACAGGTACACCCACTCTCTTATCATTCCCCAATATTCGGTCGGATCCAGCGCCGTAAAAAAAGCTAAATGCGACGGTTGTTTGTTCAATTTTTTTGTCGAACAATTCGGGAATCCTTCCAATACGTCCAAGGAGCGAAAGTCTCCGATTTGATCTTTCTTTTCTCAAGGTTTTTAATCGAAGTTCTTCATAGCAGTAAAACAATTGTTCTTTGCTGTAGAATATGAACTTTCTGGAGTAATCTGGCCCTTAATATCGTTTCAACTGCACGCGATGACCTCTGCTTTACCCTCTGTTTTGGAAGCCATTTTGAATCCGGAATTTAAAAAGTCCGGGAAAATCCGGTAGTGCCAGGCTCCCGCGCGGTATAAAATTAGGCAATTGGGTTTTTTTTCATACGGTATTTCGGTAATTTTAATTTTAACGTGCGGTATTGCGGTATCATCTAGCTCTGCGGTATGCGGTTTTTCATCATTTTGCATTGGCTGACGGTATTCGGTGAAATAAGATTGTTCACGGTATTACTGTACCGTTTATTTGCGCTTTCCTTTCGATACAATACGCAAAACAAAACACAGTAGGACATAAAGGTCAATAAAAGTTAATATTTAGAAGTCTTGAGACATAACGGTAAATGATTAAACCATTGTGGGTCATTTTGTGACAGTTAATGGTCGATAACATACAATATGATTGTTGTTGCATCCAATGACAATGAGTCGCCTCAAGTTACCTTACCAGGCTTTTCGATCTATGAACGTGTGCCAGTCTGCTACACAGCTAGCCTGCGCAGCAGGCGTCGAAAGGGGTAGGGGGTAGGGGATAGGGAGGAAGGGAAAAAGGGGAGGGGGATTGGGGAGAGGGGGAGGGGACGCCTGCTCTAAGAACCCCCTTTTTTTCATATCTGCGGACGCTAGCGTCCGCAAATTCCTGATTGGCTTAGCCCTAATAAGTAACATATTAAAATGCGCGTTTCACAAATCAACAAACAGTCGAGATGGCAGCGGTAGACGTGGATTTCGTAGAGAGTGCTTTGAGGGAAGTGAATTTATCTAGTGGTAGAGAAACTGTTTTAAAACCAGAGCAAGAATCAGCATTAAGGGCTCTTTTAGCCGACAGAGATGTTCTGGCGGTTTTGCGTACCGGATACGGCAAGAGTTTATAATTTACCAAATGTTTGTACGCGCGAAGAACTACGAGCTAAATGGTAATGCGGCGATTCTCGTCATTTCGCCACTGAAAAGTATCATCGAAGACCAGTTGCAGGAGATGGAATTGTTGGGCTACCCAGCGAAAGATTTAGCCAATTTATCGAACGATAACATTCGCCGATGTAACTTAGCAATAAAAGAGGGTGGTTTTACCTCATGCCAAAATGCTGCTTTTCCAATAAAGTTGTTTTTATCTGCTGGGTAGATTATGCTCTGGAAGGTTCTGCATTTATACTGAGCAAATGTTATTTTAGCCGCTTGTTTCACACTGAGAGGCATGACATACATATCGATTGACTGTAGTTATTGTCTTCTGGTCGGCAGGATTTGCCCTCTGATGCAAGCGCAATTTCTTTGACCTCTTTTGAAGCGTAAAGCTTTTTTTATTACGGCTGAATAAGGGTTCCAGTTTTCTTCAAAGTGCCTTCTGGATCTGAGAAACTAAGCGAATTTCTTTAGTCCGTGAGTGTAATGTTTTTCTGTAATGGCGAGTGTAGCGACACTTGATTGACAGTAAGCGTAATCGGATTACTAGAAAATTGGTAGGCGTTATGCAAAAAACATAGGCTCTTAGGGCAGGCGCTCCCTTCCCTTTTCCCTTTCTCCTTCCCCCCTCCCCCTCCCCTTTTTGCGCCTGCCACGCAGGCTACTACACAGCCGTTTTTAGTGTCTTCACGCAACGCTCCTCCCCACTGGGGAGGAGCCTTGCGTGACGACACTAAAAACGGCTGTGTAGCAAACTATACCTGTGCCGGCAATTCGAGGTCTTACACGTTTCCTCACAATGGCTGAGGTCGCTAAGACGGCGAAGACGGCGTGGTCATCATTGACTGTGTGGCAATTTTTTTGATGAAGAGGGCGAAGGAGGAGAGCATTATCGCAACAAGAGTAAGTTTAGATGTCGGGTTTCGAGAATTGAAAAACGCGTTGTAAAGTTAAAAAAGAAAAAGTTTGCCTCTTACCGGCGCGGCGTGTGAAACAGTCGAGATAGTTGACCCCTGAGATACTGACGTACTAGACTACAGACTCATCCAAACTCGCACTAGACGTGCGTGGAAAGAGTTTTGGTTGGTTTGTTTTTTCTTTTTTTGTTTTTGTTTTTGTTTTTCGCGCTTTCAAGAGTTATTTTTATTGGAGTGAGTTAGCTGTTGGGTCGACCTACCAAAAGGTTCTTTTCAGTGAAAATTTACCAAAAATTTGCAAACTACCAAAATATTAAAAAAAACATGGACATCTGGTTCATAAATGCCTGAGATAATTAAACGCGCTAGATGGAAGCACCCATAAGTATGCGGAACCGATTATGAATGTGATTAAAATATGCGGTATCGGTATTTAGACGATTTTCGACGCGGTATTTCGGTATTTGCCATTTTTTCTTACGGTATTGCGGTATTGGGTACCCCCCCCAATGTCCCCCTCTTACTCACCAAACATGGTTATTTCTTCTGGATTGTAGTTCATCAATCTTTCAACGAGATTTTCAATTTCCGTAACATTAACATCAAGGCCCCTTCCTGGAATTCCTTGAGGACCTCTTATTCCAGGAGCTCCTCTTTGTCCAGGTATGCCTGAGCGACCACGGCGACCGCGGTAACCTGGTGGTCCTATTCTGCCACTGCGACCTCGCGCACCGCGGCGCGGGGACCTGGAACTCCTTGTGGGCCTTGAAGACCTGAATGAGAATTACAGTGGGTGGGTTAGCATTCCGAATACAGTTTCGCATCAAAAATCATTTTGCTTTAAGTCTGCTTTAATAATTTAGTCCGATTTTAGCCATTGAAGCTTAGATTACCAGCTTATGGTCGCTTATAGACTGAAACGCTATGGTAACATAGCAAAATTTTAACCTGTGTTGGGCTGAAAATACACGTCAGCAGGTGAGGCTCGACTTTTTTGGGGAGGAGCAATGAGGAAATCTAATTATGTAAACTGTCAATGTAAATACCGATCATAGGGATCACTAAATGAGCTGAATGTGCTATAAGCTGCTTGTCTGAGTGTCATTATAATCAAGCCGAGAAAAACTATATGGATGTTGTTTCAAGCTTCAACTGAAGGTTTGTGACAATGGTAATCATATAAATAATTTTTTAATCTTCTTTTGTTCGCTATGTTACTACTCAAACGGCCAAGAACTTAATATCATGAACAGTATAGAGACAGTAAGTAAACATTACTAGTTCCGTAATAGGAAAGTGCCCATAAAACTGTGTGTTCGTATAGAGGGATTTGACTGCATGTACATATGTTAATTCTAGCTACTGACCTCTCATACAAACAAGTCTCCCAGTTCGGTTGACTACACCATCAATGACCTGAGACACTGACAGTACACAGAGTTAAATCCAGTATAGCACATTTAATCACTATAACTTTATTTTCAAATTTTATGAACTTGTTGTGGTTCATACTCAGATTTTTTTTCACAAATGTATTTTTCCTGGCATGATGTCAAGCTGACAACAGTGTATAGTTTATTCTCCCTTAAATAGCGCAACAGCAAATTTCTGTATCAGGCGCGCCCTATTGAATACAAATAAATAGAAACAAAACAGTCTTAACAAAGAAGGGTTTGGGGCGAGAGATTGAAGTAATGGAATATTTGGTTCCATGAATAGTTCTGACTTGGAAATTCCCACTTTAGGTCAGTTTAAAGGCAATTCTTCTTAAAGCTGGAACAAAACCGATTACAACTGGTGGGAAAAACTCATCTGACGTAAAACTGAATTAGGAAAATAATATTTTGACTCGTGGTGTAGGTCTCAATATTTGGGTTAGGAAATTAATTCTCAAGTTCAGTTGATTCTTCTTGACTTTGTTTTTTTAAATATACCAAGCTCATCGAAACGGTCAAGGTTACAATTTACAATTTCATTATGATAAGTAAACAATTGCTGCAGTGTCTATAGATATTCCAAATGCCAACATGCAACTTTGAAGGATAGTAATAGCTGGGGAGCACCGGTGGCACAATGATGAGAGCACTCGCCTAATGGCCCTGGTTCAAATCCCGGCGTCGACGCCATTAGTAGTTGGTTCTCTTCCTTGCTCCAAGAGATTCTCTCCGAATACTCCGGTTTTCCCCTCTCCTAAAACCAAAACTTCCAAATTCCCATTCAATCTGGAACGCACGGACACGTTCAAACGAGTTTTCAAGAACTCCTAAGTGCGTCGTTGGTAAACAGACTACAATTTAGGGTTTACATTTATTTTTACATTCATGCCGGCCAATTGCGCCTCTGACTCTATGACAACAAATTCCATGCACTTATAGTTTCCGAATACTCTGAGAGTGAGTCTCAGTATGAAAAGTTGAACCATGAAAAATATATATAAGTGAAAAAATACAAATAAATTTTCTGTGAATATTTTTTTTTTAAAATTGGCCCTACTGTATCACACGCTAATGTAAAGGCCGTAAGTTAGATAACTCATTGGGTTATTACGTCACCTTCGTTAAATAAAGAATATTGTATTGTATTGTATAATGTGCCCGTACCTAACGGTCATTTTCTTATTAGCAGTGTATCTCGCGTGCTTTGAAAACACAAAATAATGAAATATTTTATGAGCATACTATTATTTAGCGCACTAATTGGAAATCTGTTGTTCTTTGGATCACGACTCACTTATCATTCTCTTATTACCAGTTGGATTTATTATGAACTTTGCGAGACAGAGGTATGTGCACTAACACAAGGCTACAGTTAAGTTGTCCTGCGAAGAACTGTCCTTTAGAAGGTGTGCGTTATGGAAGGAGTTCCCAACCATGTCGGTTCTCCAAACTGCAACTAGAGCTTAACAGCCTTGGAGTGGCTTTACAACTGAGTACGAAGTAGGAACGAGGAATCAATTAAAATACCTTAAACGAAAACGGCAACTTACCCCAATAGCCCCCGTCCTCCACTGCAACCCTTCCCGGGATTTAAGCCCTTCCGCGTTTATTAGCCCTTCTAAAAACCGCTACCGGACTGGATATATTAATCCTTTTTGTAGTTAGATATCCCCTATATGGCATAAATAAGGTCATCTTCTGTTACATTACACAACTGAACTAGACAAAGTATATTACTCCGTGGGTAGAGGTCTCAATATCATGATATTTTTGCGGGTTTAGGTGATCGACGTTACTCGTAAAGGTGCATGAGCACCCGTATAGCACTCATGGTGAGTAACTCCCTGTCAATGTTACTAAATGAACATTATAGACTTGCTGACTTGGCACAAACTCAAGTGTGTCTAGAACTAAAAGAATAAATAACAACAACAACAACAAAAAAAACAACTAAAATTTCTGGCGCTTTGCCAGGGAAAAGGTTTTTTTGTGAGGTCTGTGAGGTGGGCTTGCAGCATCATTGTCGTACAGGAGCCGTGTGGTCCTTACCCAAAACAAGCTAGATAGTTATGATTTTCCGACATCGTACTAGACATAACCCAAAGTTTGGTACTCTATTTCATAGCAGACCGTGGCAGTGTGTATACACTTTGATACCTAATATTCCATTGTAGCTTCATGCTTAAACCTGCGACACGGATTTTACGTACAAATGAGAGACGGGACCTTTCAAATTATCAAAGCTCACTTTTCAAGTCAGTAAAATGTTGCGTCTTTAAAATCCATACCCATACGACAATGGTGGAAATAACTCTATACTCAATTTCTGACCAGAAGGGTTTAAAAACCATCCAATAACCGCTCACAATACTGTTGCATGGCTTAAAAGGGAGTATATCCCCCACGACGCTTAGCGAATTAACGTGTATCAAACAGTCCAACATATTACACATTATGAGAAACGTTTAGATGGATCGATGAAACTCGAAAACCCTATTCTACGATACAATGAAATTGAGATTTTTCCGAACATCTTTTGCGTGTCAGTTTGTGCTGTAGGAATGCAGAATCAAGGTGGCTAACTATGAAACAATGGTAAACTAGGATCAGATAGATTGCCTTCCCTGAAGGTCGTCTTGCAACTTCTGGACACATGCTTCCTTGAGTTTGCCGGCTGAAGATGATATCACCCTCTCTTGATCAGCTCGGCGATTCCGTTCACTTCTGAGCTCTTCACCGTTCGGAATCAGAGACAGAGGAGTCGCTTTAGTCACGCGTATGCGGCCATCACTTAAAGATTCTTTTCCCCGAATTAAAGAGAGCTCACATTCAAGGTAATAAACTTTGTAAGAAAGAAAAGCAACTGAGGCAAGCGTAAAAATTAGATGAAGACCTGACTCAACAGTTGAGAGGTTTGGTGAAGGGCGAGTTGACGCCATAAATGCTCGAATTCCTTGAGGACTGACTTAAGACTGAAAAAGATTGAATATCATGTAGAGATTATATATAATTTGAGTTGAAATTCTAGACTTTGCTGTTTTTTTTTGTGTGTGTGCTTATTATGCATTAAAGATATCATAGTTGTAAAAAGGGAGGACCTTTGGTATTCATTCTGTCTATCATTATTGAATACTGTTTGGATTTAGAACGGGTTTCAGTTTACACGTTAACTCAGTTTGCCCCTTGTGGCGCGACAATTAAATACCCAAAAAGTTAAAATCTACGCACCGTTAAGACCGTTTAATCTCGCAACGTCCAGTCCAGATCGTGTACACTCTGAAATTTGGGGAAAAAATAACTTTTTATCATTTTTCTAAAAAATGCCTATTCAGCGTTTTTCTCCATATTGAAGCGCAGTTATCTCTGAAAAATGCGTGGTTGCCCCCAGTTTTCTTTTTGGATTTCAATAGCCCCTGATATGATCTACTTGTCTCACATGGTCATTATCTGGGAAAAAATACTTCCCATTAGTGGGCACCGTCCTTACGTCTTTGGTTTAGCCAGTGGCACAGTGAGCAGTTCTTGCCCACTGGCGCGTAAAGACCGAGAGCACCTACGATGGCTCAGGAGACTAGAAATATAAGAGGGTAATAGGAGCTTAAAAATAATGCGTGAATGTACGGGGAGCCAGACTGAGAGTAGCTTGAACAATATTGGAGTAATCGAATCATACTTCCTTGTTAAGGTAACAATGCGAGCTGCCGTATTATTGAACACGCTGTAATCTACCAACTAAGTCTTTTGGAATACCATATGGAAGTGAGTTACAGTAGTCCGCAAGCTTAGAACTAACAAAACCATGGATGAGAATTTGAGCAAAGTCCTGGGTGAGATATTTGTGAATCTTTGATATGTTCCTGAGATGATAATTTGCCTCACTACATAGCATTTTTACATGTTGTTCCGTGCAAAAACAATTGTCCATGATGACTCTTAGGTTACGTACAAACAACTTACTGGAGCAATGAACTCATCTCTAACCCGAACATATTCAAGATTTGGTCGATTTCGAAATTTGGAGCTAATGACGACAAGTTCAGTAGTCGTGATTAAGTTTCCATAGGTTTTTACACATCCAAAGGTCTAGTTATTCCTCGGGCCCGAATAATGGGCTCTGATAGAGTCAGTAGCCCATTGAGGCCGAAGGCCGAATGTCCTATCCAGAGGCTACTCAGAGGCCATGAGGGCGAGAAGAACAATTGTTTCTATCAGTAAAATCCAACTAGTTGGTCAAAAATGTCGAGGCAGAACAACTTTAGCTAGCAAAAGGTGATTCAGCGGCCATTGTTTTGGTTTTCATATAAGATAATTAGCCTAGTAGTAGCTCAGCCAATGAGAACACAGCATTGATAATAAACCACTAGTTGGATTTTATTAAATCAGTTTAATTTTCAGCCCAACTACCACGCTGCCATAACCAGGTTCAGCAATCAAAATGATCCTAATCGCACACAGAATAAGGTGTGACCTTTCTATTCCGTGACATGAATTTAAAACGGACACGATTTGTGAACGCTGTCGACAAAAAAATTATCGTTTAGCATCGACTTCGAGGAAAATTGCTATGTAATGTTTAAAGGAAATTAAGGTTATTTTCTTTGAAGAAAGCTCTAAAAAAAGATGTGGGACAAAAATAGGACATCTGGGTGGGCTTAAAAGTAGCGACACTTGACTAATGACTGAAGATGCCCTTCGATCGATATTATTATTATTATTATTATTATTATTTTTCGTGGTGTTCAAAAAATTATTTCAAGAAAAAAATGCCACCACGTTTCTCGGGCGATCAAGGGTATCTCTGGACGAAATATCAGGAATTTTGATTTTTCATTATGTGCCACGAATTTTCGATTCGGCTCGATCTTAGTGGACATTTCCTCTTAACAGGAAAAAGGCAAGAGAAACAGCAGAAGGTTTGAGTTATCGATGGCAGAACTGTGGTAGATCTACTATAAGCAAGTCCAGGGAAAATCAATTTTGGTTCGAGTTTTTGGGTAGGATTGGAGTTACAGTGGGTTCGGATTACCATGAGGCTATTGTATGTTAGAAGAGAGTTGTGGGTACTTCGGATATGCTACTTAAGCCGTTATAAAATTGAAAGGATTGAGTTTTCCTTAGTGATTGATAATACCTTTTATTATTTAAACACCAAGGATATACTAGGTGACCCTTCCGCGAAAATATGACACCTTCACACGTGAAAAGATCTCCGTCGTTGCTATGGTTTCACGATAAATCGCGTCTTCCGCCGGTAGCCAAAGAAAAATATTCAAGTGAAATGGTTTGGTATTTCATTGGTGTTTATGTAATGAATAGAACAATGTATGGCCGCCTTAAAACACCACATTTCTCTTCACGTATTCCACACTTGAAGAGACATTTCGTATCTCTGCGCGGCCATGTAATATCCTCTATAATTATCTAAGTACGCTGCTTGGTAAGTTGACTCTGTTAGTATTCAGTACAATAACGACAGTTAGAATTTGGTGTGGGTTTCAGTTTGTAGACGAAGAAAGAACCACAGTTGCGCATCTTTATATATGTACTATAACGACAACAGTTACGACTATAACCACCAGCATAGCCAAAACATACTTTTCTAGAGATCACCCCTTCCTTAACTGACGGATGGCTTCCCTGTAACCATCCAGCATATGAAGTATCGCAATAGCCAGATACATAAGTACAACTTGTGGACACTTGTTTGCCTGATATAAACCTGTACCATCCTTCAGCCAAATAGTAGTCATTTCTATTGGTCCGGGACGCCGTGAAGCTTTTTCGTCTGGTGTTGTCATCTATGGTCCAGTAAGGCTCGCATTCAGGTTTTTCTGTACCTGAAAACAAACAAACAAACAAACAAACAAAGGACAACAAAATAAAGTGTCGGTGAAGCGAATTGATTTTTTTAAATACTAAGTCACTTTTAAGAACTTTTATCAGTCCTCAGTGGTAGGGAAAGGAAAATATATTTCCGGCATAATAAGCCATAATACGAGTTTCCCCATGCGTCTGCTTCAAAGCGAGACTGAGTGCGAAGCCATGGATAAGAAAATGATGTGTAAAACTCATTTTTAAATGAAACGTTTTGCTCTTAGCCTCGTTTTGAAAGTGAGAGTTCCTGGATCTCTGAAATTGCCTATTAAGACGTTTAGGTAGCATACTCCATCACACTTTCTTAATGACCTAAGTCTTACATGTTGGTACATTTCCACTCCACTTGCCGCCGACCAAGCATCTTCTGACAGCAGGACCAACCATGGCATAACCCGGATTACAGAGGTATCTGACATACTGTCCTGTCCAGTAATTCTTGCTCTGGTTGACAATAATTGCATTATCTGGTTTTCCTGGGTCACCCCCAGGCGCGTAAAACTGAAAAACAGAAAGGAAAGGCTGGATGGTTGTAGCATTCAAGACGTGAGTTATAAATACCAAAAATTCATAGTTTTTCATCAGCGCGCGGTAATACATTTCTCCAAAATGCTCCCGGAATGGTATATATGAAAACAGTGTTTTTGATTTAACTTCTTAGTGCAGGTATAATGATGTTACAAAAATCAATTATACAGCTGGTAGTTAATCTGACTATAATCTTTTGATTTTTTAAACGCTGTTTAAGGTGGCTGAACACAGTTTTGCGGATGGTCAGCGGTAACTTGCGTGACGGCGAGTGTTTTAAATTAGACAAACAAACATGGCGGCGAAAAAGCAATGGTACACAGAAGACGATTTCTCAAAATCTACTCAACTTTAAAACGGAAGTTGAACAGACGAATTTTTTGACACATTTAATAATTACAGTACAATTAAATTATTGATTATCTAAAAACCCCTCTGTTAAAATTTGGTCAAATAAGTTTCAAATGGTGATGATCAATTATAGTAAGCTGTGTGCAAGTTAATAGGAAAATCTAATGAGCAAGTTTTATGTAAACTGAGAAAAAGTGAAAATTTAAGGTTGTAATCAATAGTTCATGTTGCCATGGAAACTACGAAAACGACATTTTTTACCTGTCAATCAAAATCTTTTATCAGTACACTTTTCACTTGCCAAGTCTCAGCTTGTGAGCAGCAACCTTTCTCTTGCCATGATTTGGCAAATGACATATAATCAAAAACTGCCAAAACTGTGTTTAGCCACCTTAATTAAGGATTGATTTTTTGACAGTTTGAGATAGGACTCTCTTTTAGAAATAGGCGAACTGTCCAGTTTAAGAAAAATAGGACAGCTTGTCTGAGCCAATTAAATGCCAGAAAATAAAACAGGCTCTACAAATTAGCCGATCAGGGCAAAATCAATCTGTCAACAGGCCTAAAAAGTTTTGTTAGCTGACGGCGATTCGTCAGCGAACGCTATCGGCTTCTTGTTGCTGTGTATGTCGTTACCACTCAGAAAGATTAGAAAATGGCAAAGTGTGAAAAGCCGTGGTTGTCCTCGGAATTTTTTTTTACATCCAATTATTTCTAAATTGGACAGGCAAAATGAAGTCTTATTACATACACAAATGCAGCGCAATAGCGAGTGGACTTGTTTTCATATTTAGTCTCAAATGACTGCCGTCTCTTAAATTAAACCCGCAAGTAGCTAGAGGTTTCACTTGTGATCTCCTTGTTAACTCGCTTTGTTAATCCCCAAGAGGAATCAGCAGGAATCAAAGGGCATCTTCTCGTAAGGTATCCCGCTTACATTTCAAAGTACGAGTCTCACCTATCTTTGTAGTTGTCTTTACTTCGTCGTTATACAAGTTACGAGCAACGCATGTATATGTGTTCTGGAGCGAAGGCTTAGGCTGACCAATCACGAGCTCGCTAGTTACTTCGTCATCGTTGATGTAAATGTTCGCTGGTAAGGTAATATTGTACTTGTACCACGTGATTTTGGGTAAAGGGGATCCTGTAGCTGAGCAGTTGATTCTAACTGGTTCCTCTACACCGGATATATTGACTGCTTCAGGTGGTGTTACTGTAAACACAGGTGGTTCTGAATGAAGATTAAATAAAAGTCTGGTTTACTTTGTCAGTGGTCAAATAGGCCCTTTGCAGCTAGTCATTCACGTGGTACAAAACCGCCTTGTTGGAGAGAGACCACATCTGAAGTGCGATCACATCGTTTATAATGGCAAATTCCCTTCGTTTGTCTTGTCCCAGTGCGTCTCCAGCATGGAGGTTTGTGCCATGTGCATAGCGAGCAGTCTCTTTTTTGGCTTTGCAAAGCTACTCCACACGTAAACCATGCACGCGAGCCGCGATAAACAGAAGCGTTTTTGACTGGGAGAAGAACTATACGGATTTTGAGAGGTGGATAGCCTAAATTTCATCCGATTGCTTCGAGTCGTTTTCTCCTCTCAGCAGCGTCTGAATCGACCAGCCGTTAATGCAGTCCAGTGACGTCATCACTACCCTAAAACCGGGTAGTGATTCTGATTGGTTGATTGTCTAAACATCCGCATAATTATGCATAATTAAGAGAAGTTTTAGCGGGATTGTCGCTTGATAATTCTATAAGCAGATCAGATCCCTGGTATGTTTTAGTGGACTTCAAACATTTCGATAATCTTTATCGTAAACAGCAAAGTTGCCCTCATCTTCGAAACTGAAAAGTGAAATTGAACTGCGAATGAAGAATCATTGCTAAGAGTCGGTAGGTTTTTCATTTAGAACCACTTTGTGGTTGCGGCAGTGATTTTGTTGATGGAAAGTTCCATGAGACCAATGTTGTAATTCGACCTTCTAGCTATTTTCACTGTCAGTTGTAATGATTCTGTTAGCTTTTCTTTCTTGTTTCCTTGTTTTCTTTTTTCTTCGAAAAGGACTAAGTGGTTTCTTTTCAGTTAAAGCAAATCATTGTGTTTTTGAACTAAGTGTTCCGTGTGTGTATCATTTCATTGCGTGATTGCGACCAAGTTTGATTATGGAATTACAACCGGTTCAGAGTTACTGCATGCAGTTGATAGTTTGAACGTTAAACATGAATTACGATCGAAAAAAGTAAAGCCATTCTGTATCATGCAGACATTTCCAAACGATTTTTCTTGGTTTGCCACTTGAAAATAGTGTTTAACTTTTTGCATGAATAAAAGCAAAGGAGTAGTGACGTCACTGGACGGTATTAACGGCCGGTCGATTCAGACGTTACTGAGGGAGTAATAACGACTCGAAGTAATCGGATGAAATTCAGCCTAAGAGGTGGACGGACTGCAAGCAGTTTAGTACCACATGAATGACCAGGTGCAAAGTGCTTATTGGTATGTTGTCGAATGAAAGACTTGACCATGGCATGTAAATGGATAAATATCACGGTAGCACATTCACCAAGTGGCCTCTTTGTCTACCATGTTCTTGCAACTCGATTGGAACCAAAGCAAAGACCTGACTTGTGGCTTGAAGAGGACAGGCAGTGTTTTGAATAACAGTGAAAACGTTAACGATCGCGATAATGATAATGGTATCGAAAACTAAAATAACGATGGAAATAATCATAATGATGGAACAATAATCATTATAATAATAAAAATAAATGAAAGGTTTAGATGACTTCCACGTGGTTGCCAAAGGACCAAAGTATTGGCTTTAGTACTTGAGAAATTATTAAAGAACAGTGGTAGTCCAACTTTGTAGACTTTTGCTGATCAGTTCTTCTGCAGATACTTCGTTCTGCGGCATATTCGTTTACGGTCCTTTGTAGTTAATTTTCTAAGTTCTTACTCTTACGCACTGCCTTGACTATGAGATATGTTCCAGGGATGACCATACCATATTCATTCGTCGCAAGACACGTGTAAATGCCCTCGTCCTCTTTCTTAGTGTTGTTAATATAAAGCCCGTCTTTTTTTACCTCGCTACGTCCCAGAGGGAGAGCGGACGAGGGAGATCTGTTCCATTGAACTTCAGGGGTGGGGTTTCCAAAAAGGTCACATTCCACTTTTGTTTCTGTACCTAAGAAGCCGTACAATTTTACTGGAGGGGACTTGGGAAACCTTGGCGCTCCTGCAGAGGAAAAGAAAAAGAGAAGCAAAAAAGGTTAAACACGCGCTTTTAAAGTCATCAAGGAACACTTATTCAAAGATGGAAGAAGAATACTTACCACAAGTCTAAACATAACGCAATTATGGAGATGCTTAAACTGAAGAGTCCTTACTTTACGTCAGTAGCTCAACATAGTCATCTGACTAATAAACCTGAGGCCGACGGTGCGCTCATTTTACCCCGCCCCCTCTCTTCATCAGTGCTCCGTTTTACGGGTATTTGAAGCTGCTTGCAGCTACACGAAAAGGAAGGAAGAACGCGCGAGCACTAACTGTGGTAATCCTTCCTCCTAAATGGTCTGTTTGTCACGCACTCCTCAGGGTATGCCACGTTTTGAAATAAACAATGATAACAACTCACCTAAAACAGTCAGATTCACTTTGGATACTTCAACACCAAACATATTTTCAGCATGACAAGTGATTAATCCCTCGTCTTCGAAGCGGACATTGTCCATCTCAAACTTGTCATCTAGTATCCTGAATCGAGCTGGGCTTTCTCGGCTTTTACGCTGCATAGACCACGTGATCTTGGGTGCCGGATTCCCGGATGTAGAAAAACTGAATGACACATTACCACCCTCCTTAATGACAATGAAAGAAGGGGGTTTCTTTGTAAATCGAGGCGGAGCTGTTGGGTGTACATAAGAAAAAAATTAAGCCACTAACTACTAAAATAAAGGATGGAGAGAAACTGATCTGCACTCTCGAATATCTTTCAAAAGGATTTGTACTAACCAAACAATGTTATATCCTCAGGACTGTATGTCTTCAATATTTCCAGAAGGTTTTCAATCTCGGTAACATTAACATGGGAACCCTTTCCTGGTTTCCCTCGAGGACCTCTCCTTCCAGGAGATCCGTTTTTGCCAGGCATTCCTGGACGGCCACGACGACCGGGTAAACCTGGTGGTCCTGTTTTACCGCGATGACCTCGTGGACCTGGTTGTCCTGGTGGGCCTTGAGGACCTGAAAGGGAACCTCAGAGTAACGTTTCTGTTTCGAACTGGAAACTATCGGCCACACACTGTGACCGATACTTGACCGACATTCGACCGACACTCTACCGACACGCCGACCGATACGTCGATCAAGGATGCTTTTTGGATTAATTTGTACTGACCTCTCATACAGACAAGTTTTCCAGTTCCATTGATTGCATCATCGATGACCTGAAGAAAAAATTATTCCAGGCCATAATAATATAAACGTGACACAAGTTATTGCAAGTCAATTATTTACAAGATTGGTAAGAAATAACTCAAAACGAATACCAAGATATTTGGTATTTTCATTCTAATCCATCTCTAGCTAGCCTGCAGTGCAGGCGTTTTCTTCCGGCGCGCGAATGTTTTGCTTGCGAACTAAAGCGCATGTTGAAACTCGAAAAAAGGGGAGAAAATAGTTTTTACTCTCCCTAATCTTCCTCCTTAATAACAAAGATAGTGGTTACAACAGTACAAACATAAACAAGCACCTTTCGCCCGCCCAAAATACGCCTTCACTGCAGGCTCTCTCTCTCGCATGATCACAAACATTTGTACAGTACCCGTGGGAGGTATTCCTGGGAATTCGTGTTGGGGATGTACAATCTGGTTCTATAAATCTCGACAATACTGTCTCAAACCAAAATTCGACCCACGCCCGTTCTCATACCTAGCGTAGGCAGAAATTATGTTATAATTACTTAGATTAGAACGCCAACAAAAAGATTTCTTAAAATCCATTTCAAATTCGCATATTGCTCTTTCGGCTTTCTTATTCATTCGGACTTAAAACGACAAATACGTTCATGCACTCCGACCCGTATTCAGGCCCTGGAAAAACATACCCTAATTCAGACGAAAATAGGCAAAGCCTTTACCCGCCGTTTTCAGACCAAAAAGGCGCACAAACCATACCCTTTAGGACGGCACATACGTTACCTATAAGGCAAAGAGGCAAGAGGTCCTTAGATTCAAATAAGTTAAACTGTAATGGAGTGGGCCGACTGTGTTCAGTTGATGACTCAGCCTAGTACTAGTGCAACCTACACTGTGAACATATATTGACAGTTAGTCTACCGAGACTCCGGAAGCTCACGACGGAATTTCCTTTATGTTTTCTTAATTGAGGGAAAGACTGTTTACAATCCTCTACTTTTTCATATCATCGTCAAATCGACGAGCGCTTTCTGCAATGCTGTAAAGGAGTAAAAGAGTAAAAGAGTATCAAATGTATCTTCTATCCCGCCTCCACCTCTACCCAGCCCTCCTTGGTGCTTAGATACCAAGATCAGGATTATCACTTGAAATCAGGGAAGGGAAACAGTCTAGGTAGGTTTTTCAGTGATTTGACTAGCAACACGTGGTAAAATAGGGAGAACATGACGAGATATGCTGTGCCATCAGTTCAAAATGGTTCCCATCGTGGATGTTATATAATTACTCAACGGGTCATGGAAATTGGTATTCAAAGAAAATCATGCCGAAGGTCTAAAACTTGCTGCACTCTTCTAATGCACTGCTTAATTCCACATTTTTGCGCTTTTTCTATAGTTTAATTATGGGTGCTAGGGCTAGTAATCACGTACGCACTCTCGCACACTCGCAACACTGACGCACTACCTAGATATGTCCAAACGGAAATTGGCAACTCGATCGCTCAGTAATTGTACAAAAATGCTACAAATTGAAGGGAAACAATTTGATACCTGAAGATCGCCCAACAACTTCTGGACACATGCTGCCTTGAGGTTGTCTCCTGTATATGATTTGAGCTTCTGTTGATGATCTCGACGATTTCTTTCACTTCTGAGCTCTTCATTATTTGAATCTGCAGACAGCGGGGTCACTTCGGTCACTTTTACATCGCCTTCCGCAGTTAACGAAACTTTTCCTCGAATTAAGGAAAGCTCACACTCGAGGTGATAGACTTTAAGAGAAAGAAAAGCAAATGATGCGATTGTAAAAATCAGATGAAGACCTGACACAACGGTGAGGAGATTTGTCGCCATTGGCGCAGATAGAATTATCTATAGAGATTATGAAATTCTAGTCTTTGTTTCTTCATGATATTAAATCACCCCTTGAGTGGGTCTTGGAGGTCATCATTTTGTCAAGAAAGATCGGATATGAGTCTGATATTAATTACACCGTATTGTCATAAACATCACTAAGGCAGGACTATTGGGCTATACAGTCCGATCTCATATCGTTATTCCTGAAAAGCTGATCATGACAAGCGGTGCAATATTGGTTTTAATTTCAGAATGTCGTTTTATGTCATTTCGTCATTCAGTCCCCGCCTCTTCTCTATTTACACTTTTTTGGCAGTATCTGCGTTTTTAAACTGAACGAAAAGTAGATGGAACAAATTAAATCCGGTCTAAGCCAGCTTTTCCGAGAAAAGCTACCGGTAAAACTTGGGTTTTCCAGGAAAGACAAAAGGTGAATCAGCAGATAGCTGGAGCTGACAAAAACATTGACATTAAAACAAGACGTCCAGGTCATAGGCAAGCGCAATTTTATATCAGTAATAAATCAATATTTAACAACTTTTTACTCCGTTTAAAATTTTCCTTTACGACATCCTCTCGGTCAAATGCAAGTTGTTGCATGGTTTGCTCGAGGGCGTAAATCATGACCCACATGAAGTAGGAATCATAACGAGCTGCACGGTCTTAGCAACCAAAAAAACCCCTCAGTATCCAGCTGAGATAGCTGAGTAAAAGTCAGCTATCTCAGCTGGATACCCAGTAGCTTGCAACATTCCCTATTCCCTTAATCTCTGATCATATTTCGCATCTAATATGATGGAGGCGTCAATTTTCACGCAATCATGTCATCATCCTGGGGCGACAAATAAAATTAATTAAAAATGCGGTATCAAACAAAATGTCCGGAAAAAATAATTCAGTGCCTTCTAAAAAGAACATTTTAAAGTCTGCGGTCGATTTCATTGCCAACGTGTTATATATCCTAGAAGCGCTCAGGCATAATAACATCATGCCAGGACTTCTACCTGGGTGAACCAGAAAGGATATAGAACAACAGCCTAATTTTTTTTCGGCTACGGGTCGAAACGCTAAACGTGTTATATATCCCAGAAGCGCTCAGGCATAATTATATCATGCCAGGACTTCTACCTGGGTGAACCAGAAAGGATATAGAACAACTGCCTAAATTGTTTTTTACGGCTACGGGTCGAAATGCTAAACGTGTTATATATCCTAGAAGCGCTCAGGCATAATAACATCATGCCAGGACTTCTACCTGGGTGAACCAGAAAGGATATAGAACAACAGCCTAATTTTTTTTTCGGCTACGGGTCGAAATGCTAAACGTGTTATATATCCTAGAAGCGCTCAGGCATAATAATATCATGCCAGGACTTCTACCTGGGTGAACCAGAAAGGATATAGAACAACAGCCTAATTTTTTTTTCGGCTACGGGTCGAAACGCTAAACGTGTTATATATCCTAGAAGCGCTCAGGCATAATAACATCATGCCAGGACTTCTACCTGGGTGAACCAGAAAGGATATAGAACAACAGCCTAATTTTTTTTTCGGCTACGGGTCGAAACGCTAAACGTGTTATATATCCTAGAAGCGCTCAGGCATAATAACATCATGCCAGGACTTCTACCTGGGTGAACCAGAAAGGATATAGAACAACTGCCTAAATTTTTTTTTTCGGCTACTGATCGAAATGCTAAACGTGTTATATATCCCAGAAGCGCTCAGGCATAATAACATCATGCCAGGACTTCTACCTGGGTGAACCAGAAAGGATATAGAACAACAGCCTAATTTTTTTTTCGGCTACGGGTCGAAACGCTAAACGTGTTATATATCCTAGAAGCGCTCAGGCATAATAACATCATGCCAGGACTTCTACCTGGGTGAACCAGAAAGGATATAGAACAACAGCCTAATTTTTTTTTCGGCTACGGGTCGAAACGCTAAACGTGTTATATATCCTAGAAGCGCTCAGGCATAATAACATCATGCCAGGACTTCTACCTGGGTGAACCAGAAAGGATATAGAACAACTGCCTAAATTTTTTTTTTCGGCTACGGATCGAAATGCTAAACGTGTTATATATCCCAGAAGCGCTCAGGCATAATAACATCATGCCAGGACTTCTACCTGGGTGAACCAGAACGGATATAGAACAACTGCCTAAATTTTTTTTTTCGGCTACGGATCGAAATGCTAAACGCGTTATAAATCCCAGAAGCGCTTAGGCATAATAACATCATGCCAGGACTTCTACCTGGGTGAACCAGAAAGGATATAGAACAACTGCCTAAATTTTTTTTTACGGCTACGGGCCGTTGAAATGCTAAACGTGTTATATATCCTAGAAGCGCTCAGGCATAATAATATCATGCCAGGACTTCTACCTGGATGAACCAGAAAGGATATAGAACAACTGCCTAAATTGTTTTTTACGGCTACGGGCCGTTGAAATGCTAAACGTGTTATATATCCTAGAAACGCTCAGGCATAATAATATGCCAGGACTTCTACCTGGATGAACCAGAAAGGATATAGAACAACTGCCTTTTTTTTTCTACGCGTCGAAGTTCTAAACGTGTTATTCTTAGAAGCGCTCAGGCTTAATAATATGCCAGGTTTCCAGCGTCTGATTTTAGCTGATTTTGCGGTGCGCAAGAATGGATAATTTACCCGACTTGTAAACAGATATTTCCTTCAGCCGATTGTGTCTCATGCAGGAGAATGTCATGTCTGCGTTGTTTTGTTTCTACTGAAGTTTTATCAAAGAAAGCTTAATAGGGAGATCGCAATTTATACTCTTACGAACTATAAATTAGGGCTGACCTTGAAGACGCGTTGAATTGTGTCGCCATCCTTCAAAATATAATCTGGCTGCGTTTAGGGAGACAATTTCCTCTTCCATCCAGATTTACTTGGTATATGTGTTTGCGAGAATCTTCAGACAAAGAATTGGGTATACACTGATTCGAATGGCTTGGCGATACTAAGTGCTTAAGTCTACTTACCGATTACAACATGTTTTGGAAGTATTGAGAAGCGCGCCAAACGAGGTTGTCACAGCGTTCTCGAGCGAACACGGCGCGACCTGGATTGATAAAATTACCATTACATGCAGCTATCATGCCAGTGATTTCTCCTTTCGTCGCATAGTGAATAGTTTGTGAGCACATCCTCGACTCTCGAAACATTTGTCTTGCGCCGCTATAGAAGTTGCTTCTCCCGCGAACCATAGGTAGATTTCCCGCTTAACATAATGTTTGATAATTTATGCAAAAGTTGACCTCGTGAAAGTCAGCAGTGCATTAATCGACTCAAAAATAAACAGACTTCCTACAGGGTTTTGAACACGGTTTTAATTAAAGTACTTTACGAGCGCTGCGGTAGTTGACCGCAAAAGTGTTACGGTGATGGATACTCAACTGGATGATTACGTCACTTCATAGCAACCAGACGGTACGAATTTTTTAACTTCCGGAGCGCTGAGGCTCGTAGTGGTTTATTTTAACAGCAAGTCATTTCCCATCCTTCTAGGCTGTTTGCGCATTCCCCCAGAAAGGGAAACTGAACAAATACAGTGGACTATTATACCCACTCTTCAGGCTGACTCTTATACTGCAAGTAGAAGACCTGACGGGAGGTAGCACATTCATCAAGTGGCCTCTTTGTCTACCATATTCTTGTGACCCGACTGGAACCAAAGCAAACACCTGACTTGTGGCTTGAAGAGGACAGACAGTATTGATAACGATGACGACAACGACAACGATAATAGTAATGATATCGAAATTAAATGAAAATAACAAATCATGGTAATAGTCATAATGATGGAACAATACTTATCATAATGATTATAATAATAAAATCAATGACAGGTTTAGATGACTTCCATGTGGTAGCTAAAGGACCAAAGTATTGGCTTTAGTACTTGAGAAATTAATAAAAAACATTCGTAGTCCAACTTTGCATATTTTTTTCTAATGAGTTCTTCTGCAGATCCATCGTTCTGCGGCGTATTCGTTTACGGTCCTTTGTAGTTCTTTGTAGTTATAACCGACATGACCAATGTTTCTCCAGAAGTGGGAATAGTCAGCTATTCGTTTCGCTCCCAGCCTAGTAGCCAGGAAGCCAGGACCAACTTTTAACTAATAAGAGAAACGGTGTTATTTCATGCGAAAAGCCTTTTTTTCGTTTTTTTTCTTCTACGCCCTTTTACTAGTTACGCTCTCCGATCTATATTAAGGGAGTGGGCCGACCGTTCAAAATTAAAATTTGAGACTTAATGGTCATCAAAAGTTCCACTTATCTTTTTTTCATATGCTAGCAGAGTAGGTAAGTTTTTGTAAGTTTGTTTCAGTATCGATTAATTTTGCTCCCCTCTTAGACCTCCCAAGCGAACAATTGAGTCCTGGTTATTCTCTGCTGCTAGCAGTGAGATATATACAGGGTGTCCGTAAAGTTCGTTCCTCCACTATATAAGACTGTAATGTAGTCCGATTAGACTTGGTCATCAAATCGTTTGAACAAAAGTTGTGTCTTTCGATATAATTTAATATTTTCTGCTTGTTGTGCCATCTTGTGACTCTAATATTCTATTTGTGTCCTTCCGCGCCAAAGGCGGCGCGTGCGCGAGTGGATTTTCCCGTCACATATTTTTTGTATTTTGTCAGAGCCCGGTTTGCTCAAACTCCTTCCTTGTTTTTTGTGAATATCATGAAAGAAAAAAACCTCTAAACGCAAAAACGTTCAGTAACATGGAAGCATAAACAAGTTTACTTCGATTTACCGGCTTATCAGTAGAAAATAACTGCTTAAAAAAAACTGCAAAATCCGAATCTTGGGTGGTGAAATGGTCATCGAGAAATGAAGGTTTTGAAGACAAAAAAAGAAGAGGAAGACTGATTGTCCTGAATAAAGCGGCTAAAATAGTTTTGAAGACGGTTAGATACAAAAGAGACAACTCAACGAGATAGCTCTCACAATAGTTAGCAAGCCAAGTTTAGAGTCCAAAGATGGCAACAAAACCTCTGTTAGTCTGCCAAACATGATCAGCTCGTCTCAATTTTGTAGAGAGGTACAAAAGCGTTACTGAGGATAGGGGCTGTGATGATTATCTTTCAGTTTTTGGATGAATGCTTAAAGTATATTTTTTTCAGTTGCCTAGGCTAAAGAAAAATGTTGTTTGGGGGGCGGGGGCCAAAGTGGAGGAGTGGCTCTTGCGTACCAGGTGATGAAAAAGCCCAAAATAGATCATCTGTGGCTCTACACGCTCTATCCTATTCCATGTCCCAAACGCTACAGAATGTGATAAAAAAAAACAAGGGGGAATGCTGGTTACTGAAATTCTGAATACATGTACTCGATGGAGCAATAAACGTCTCCCAGAAATTTCATGTAAGATAAAAGTTTTTATCAAAAGTTATAGCGCATGAAACTAGAGGAACGAACTTTTGGGACACCCTGTATAAGGCCTCTCCAGCTCACTCAGTGCTGTTAGATGTGATATTATTACAATAGACCATTTCATTTTACTACTACGACCGGGATTCTTTTCGTTTTTTCTTTATTCAATTGCAGGCAAATGACAAACTGACCTCTCTAAAACGCTCTTTTTCGCGGACCAAACGGTAAGGTGCGGGCAGCCCGCAATCTGATTTTTAACAATCTTTCCTTATGAAAAAAATTTGCACGATTTGGCCATGTGTAATGATAATAATGATAATCACTGCCTGACATTACTATTGTCGGGCATATAGTTTATTTTTGTCCCTCGTAGCATCATTTGCACCCTCTCTCCGCGGGCGCAAATGATGTTACTCGGGCCACAAATAAACTAAATGCCCTCCAAAAGTCATGTGATTGTCCTATCTGCACAAGACGGCAAGAAGCCTGAAAAATTCTGATCGTAGTTAAATGACGTCATCTTGCAAGTGGCCTATTATAATAAACCAATTATAGCTACATATATTGTTCTCCTAGCGTGGGTCATACGTACGATGTTGACGTCAAAAAAGCGTAGCGTGTGAAGTGCTCCTGCTTTTTAATCATACTCTGTACGAAGAACCAGTAAAACAGATACAAATAAGACCTAGAGCTTAGCAGTCAATTAAAGCATTTTTTTCAGCATGTTTTTATTCATGCTATCTTTGGCAAATGGTGTTTGAATTAACTAGATTAACTTGGCTGTTGAACAAATGACTTGAGAAGCTAAGCAAACAGTCACTATGAATTAGCAAAAGGTTTGTGAGTTATCTAAGAGTTGCAAAACTATGATACACTGGTTTGGTTCGAGTAATTCGAATCCTTGTTTACATTTTTGCCTCATTAACATGATGCTCATCTTATCTTATTAACCTAATAAAATAACATCAGTCTCTTGACTATTGAAAGAGCATAACAATTTCAGTTATTACCGGGGC
>CALNXK010000116.1:1247500-1330000 GCA_942486035.1 Porites lobata
ATACAGATCACACTTATTGACATCACAGTGTTACTAAAAACACTACTATAACACAGACCGTTAGCTGTCATAACACTGAACAAACTTACAACAACATCCTCCTTTCTCATGCATTTTGTTGCTTTTCTTCTGCATGAGTTAATTCAGACTAAGTATTAGCCTCCACAGAGGAGGGGGAGGGGTGCGAGAGGTAAACTATATCTATGCAATCCCGTATCCCACTGGGCCCCGGTAAGTTCCACGTAGTGGTTCTAGTCTCTGAAAATGTGAGCACCGTATATGAATAGTTTCGAAAAAATTCTCTTTGTAAACTCCCCATAGTTACAAAGAATGTCTGAGATCATCAATATTTTTGCCACTCAGCAATTTCGCAGTTTTTAATTATAGGTTGCAGCGAGCTGAAACTTGCACAAGCTACTCAATTTGACCAACTCATGCTACTTTTGAATTTAATAGATATATACTTCGGCGACGTCTTCAATTGCTTAACTTGTATGCTAATCAGCAATGATGAAAAGAATGACGTTTAGCAAAGTTTAGCCCGAGGGCCTATTGGGGGTGAGATTACAAGTGTGTCAGTCAACTATTTGTTTGACAAGATTCGGCTGGTAAGAAAACTAAAAGGATTAGTTTTCCTAGTGATATACTTTCTCTATAACACTGCTTTTTCATTTGACTCCGTTAGTATTCAGTACAATAACGACAGTTCTGATTTGGCGTGGGTTTCAGTTTGTAGACGTAGAAAGAACCGCAGTTTCGCACCTTTATATATGTACTATATTGACAACAGTAACTACTGTAACCACGTGAACCAGTATTGCCAAAACACACTCTCCGAGAGACCACCCCTTCCTTTACTGACGGATGGCTTCCCTGCAACCATCCTGCATATGAAGTATCGCAATAGCTGTTTCCATAACTACAACTTGTGGACATTTGTTTGCCTGATATAAACCTGTACCATCCTTCAGCCAAATAGTAGTCATTCTTATTAGTTCGTGACGCCGTGAAGCTTTTCCGTCTGGTGTTGTCATCTATGGTCCAGTAAGGCTCACATTCAGGTTTTTCTGTACCTGAAAAAACAAACAAACGACAAAACAATAAAGTCGATGAAGGGAATTGAATTTCAATAAATATTGAGTCACTTATGAAAGACTTTTATTCGACGCGAGTCTAAGAGCGAGGCCATAGATATAA
Source organism: Porites lobata (assembly GCA_942486035.1). Lineage (NCBI taxonomy): Eukaryota > Metazoa > Cnidaria > Anthozoa > Scleractinia > Poritidae > Porites > Porites lobata. Next base: position 1,248,698 of record CALNXK010000116.1, read on the forward strand.
AAATGATTTTTTTTTCTTTCACGCAAACAAAACTCCTTTTTGAACGAAAGGTTTTGTAGTGTACATAGCCTCGTTTTGAAATGAGATTGTTTCTAGAACTCGGAAATTTAGGGCATTAAGTACCATACGCACACTTTCTTAGCAGATGAGCGGGTTGGAAATATCCTTTACCAACATCGTCGTCTCAACCAAGACTAACCATGTACTATCCTTGCGTCACCCCAGATCAGATTCCGCCTCAGGCACCAGCTGGATCTTATTATCACTTCAAGACCCCTTCTTAACTGTGTCCTCAGTACGCGCAGCTACTACAGCGCTGACTGCGACACCGACCACTGTCTGATGCGTAGGAAGGTTCGCCCTCAACCCTAGCACAAAAGGACGCCCACGCATCAAAACAGCGCTAACCTCGGATCAGGTGTCCTTCTTCCGAAAAACAGTAAAAACGCCTGATCGCAGGTTACAACACGGCTAGGACAGCAATACCAGATCTGCATGAGGGCTTCGCCGACTCCATTGAAGAGGTTCTAAGGGACTTCTCCACATGAAGCGCTGGGGAAGATGGCACCATATCCGTGTTCGGCCATGGACGTCGTTGGCAAGAAAAAGAGGCAGAACACAAACTGTTTACAGGCTGCTGTGAAGCTGGCATTACCGAAAGCTCGAGCCAGTGATCGCAACTTTTGCAAGAGAGCAGCAGTGCTCGACTACAGGAGGGAGCCTTCTGATAAGACACTAACGTACTACACTCAGGAAAGTCAAGAAGTCGATGCCCAAAGGAACGCTCGCCGTCTCGCCAACGACTGCTGGCTGCGTCTCATTACAGACCGGGGCAACCTGATGAAGAAATTGGCAGAATACTACCAAGAGCTACACTATAGGGAGAACTTCGTCACTGACACAGCATTTTACGTGGTCATCCGAGCCACGCGAGGGTCTAGCCATTTGCAGGCAAAGCAATACCTTCATTCCTCAGTCATTTTAAGACCTTGTGTGTTGGTTCGGTCCCGGGAATCGAACCTCCCGTTCTGCAGTCAAGCGCTCTACCGACAGAGCTAATCCTGCCCGGTTAAAGAGGTGAATGTGATAGATGTATATGAATTCCAGTACGATGGCTCAACCTCAGACCCCTTCCCAATCAAGAGCAGAGTAAACAGGGCTGTGCACTTGCTCCTACACTCTTCGGCGTCATTTTCTCTCTATTGCTGTCTTACGCCTTCAGACAGTCAGAGGATGGTGTGTACCTTCACACCAGAAGTGATGGGCATCTCTTCAACCTTGCACGCCTACGAGCAAAGACCAAGGTTCGGAAAGTACTGATAAGGGAGTTGCTGTTTGCAGACGACACTGTCCTAACTGCCCACGCACACTGAGGGTGCTTTAAGGCGACTTACCAGCTCCTTCGAGCGGGTTTGGTCTCACCAACAGTCTCAAGAAGACCAACATCCTTGGCCAAGATATTAGCAGGGCCCCAAACTTCTCCATTGGCGACTACAATCTCGAGGTGATGGAGGACTTTGTGTACCAGTCCTACGTTGCTCTAGGGAGAGACCTGGACCCTCTACTCCCGCCAAAAGCGCAGACCCCACACCATCCACCAGCGCTGTCTCGGAAGGATTTTGGGCATCAGCTGCCAAGGCTATCTCAAGGGATTTAAGGCCTGGGTTAAATGTGTGTTCTGAGCATATGAATGACTAGCAATATCTCTCGCTAGGAGACCTAGGACAAAATGGATTTCTCAACAAAAGTAAATCTTGAGGTTTTCTTGTACCTTAACGTTGAAAATGAAGAAAACTGGCGAATTGGTGGAGAATTTACTTTGAGTGGATAAACAAATTGGCATCTCTGAAAGAGGATAAGCTACCTTACTTTCTACGTTTGGAATGAATGTACGCGAAGTATAATTCAAGATTAAATTTGGGCATTTAAAATGACGTTTTCCCTCATATGTTTTTTATTGAAGTGCACTGGACGCTCATTCCAAACGTGAAGTGTTAGAATATTTAATATGAATTAGAAAAATGTTATTGCTCGATTTCTTTTCTTAAACCGGCAACCAATTAGTCAATAATTTACCATTTTAGCAAAATGGTCACGTGACGTATCGCGTGACTTATTAACACAATACTTTTTTGTACTTTAAAATGTTAAGGACAACAAGTTCTTCACGTGTGCCAAATTTTAATTCAGTGCAACCATCTAAGCCGAAGTTATTTTCAATAATTCATACCACTCAGTCCAGGCGTTAAATACCTGAATATCCCAAACAATGATTTTCTAGCACAGGCGGGAGTAGCTACCGCGTTCACCTTGCTCATTCAGAGACGGTTGCGCTGGCTTGGCCATGTCAGCTGCATGCAGGACGGGAGGATCCCTAAGAACGTACTCTACGGCGAGCTATGCCACTGGAACCAGACCTGCAGGGGGCCTCCTCGTCGTTTCATAGAAGTTTGTAAACGAGATCTGAAAGCAGGCAATATCAACCCTGCAGCTTGGGAAGCTGTAGCTGTAGACCGAAGTCACCGGAGGCTTGCTTTCAGGCGTGTGAGGAGAGAAACGAAGCGCAGACGGCTTTGGGCAGCATCAGTACCCAAAGAGCCATACACGGAATTCATCTGCAACAACTGCAACAGAGCCTGCCGATCCAGAATTGGATTGTTCCCCAGCCAAAGAAGGTGCTGCAACTAAACCACTGACTAAACCTTGGCGCTGATTACATTGTCTCCCGAGACAGACGGGATGCTAACATTATTATTATTATTACTAGAAATACGTGTATCGCAGAACCTCGCGAAGCTCGGGGGAGCCCATAAGGGGTGGGAGGACAGGAGAGAAATGAAGTAAATCATGTAACTGGGGAGGGTGGATCTAATATTGGAAGCTAAGATGTACTTAATCTCCTGTGGATTAAATTTGAACCTAGTGCTCTGGCTTTCAAAAGGATCTTCTGAGATTTAAATGGGGTTGCTGTTGTTAGCGAATGCTGCATAGGTCCCATCCCCCCATGTTCACTCCATTTGACCCTCTTAAATGTGTGTAATTATGGTGAAAAGGAAATGGGGGTGATAGTGGATAACTGCCGGCTAATATTCAGTTTTAAATGTGTCCATAGAAGTGAGAGGATGGCAATTCTAGGAGATGATGCTGCAGTGAAAACAACAACTACATGCTGCTAATTGGAGAAAAAATTATTGTTTGGCGAACTACAGCTATAAAAGTGCTTGCACTTTTTTTGGTACATAATCACACTTGACAACTATTGTTTGTAACAGTAAAGTGCAAACATAATCACTGAAATAGAAAATTACAAGTAGCAATGTCATTAAGGATGCTGTTCATGAGAATTACTAAAGTGATCATGATTTATGATCATTGTATGTGTGGGCATTCACCTTAAAGAACTGAATCCTTGTAAAAAGTACCAATTTTTTACCAGTTAGGCAAGTGTTCATAGTTATTCGTGTACATGCATAAGAAACAAATCCCTATGCAAGAGTGAATTTGTATGAAATGTCCACAAACAAGTTATGTTGAAGGTGATCAGTTTCTCCATTGGTCTCAATTCTAAACATGCATGAGCTTGTTGAGACAGTGCCAGAGCCATAGATTTTTAATTTCCCAGACTGAGACGAGGCAAATGAACACTTTCCCTGTATTACATGCATTTATCGTGAATGTAAAGCTAAGTGCAGGATGGATTGATCTTATGGGAAACCCTACATAAATATCTGCTTGCATGTCGTTTAATTTCTTCAAACAATCTTCATCTGCCAATGGAACAAATGTTTTATTTCTGTGAATATGTCACCCCTGTCTGACTTCTTTGAAAGAGTGAAATTTTATGAGTGACCTGTTAAATTTTCCCTAACAGCGAAAGGAATTAACGTTCCTGGCATGGCAACCGTGTCACACACTAATATTCTGGGGATATCCGAAATACTGATGTTATTCTCGAATAATATAGGAACAAAAATATAGGGGGCCAGCAATAACAAATTTTTGTCATGTTTGACTTAAAAGACACAGCTAGGTTTATGAATAAGGCTGCTATACATATAAATATTTTACTTGTGAAGGAAATTGATTGAAAATTGTAAGCTTAAACGAAAAAGTTTGCCCGCAGTAAGGATTTTGTTTACAAAATGTAACGCTTCCCTACATGTCACACATTATCGGCGTTGTAAATTGTACATTGTAAAATAAAGCTTACTGTAAAACGGTGAAAAGGCTGATCGGCTGTCCTCGATGCAAAGATACTCCTCGTGTCGATTTTACAGATGCTGTAATTCTTGCTTCCTATCGTTGCATCGAAGAAGATAATTTTGACTGTAAACTTGCCTCTCCTTGCGAATTCTATTGACCGAATACTGAAACGTCGGCAGTCGGTGCTCCTTCTCTTCGTCGGCTTCTTTTGAAGGGTAACTGTAGTATTTTGTTGCTAACTCTTTACATTTTTGTGGTCGCTGTATAACCTCTGTCTCTAGTTGACAGTGTTTGCCTTCGCTGTGCCGTTACTCTCTCTGAATTTAAAGTCGACGTCCTCGCTCTTGCGGAGTTTTGTTTGTAAATCTTTCCCAGCGAGGATTTCCAGCCACTTGTTGAATCCACCGTTGTTGAGTTTGCTGTTCTCTTTTATTTACCTGAGATATTGGGTGGTGACTCACCGACCGTAAACATTGTTATAATTCACAGATGAAAAAACCCGTCTTCACGAATAAAACCCAGAGCTTTGTCGTCGATGGCAATCGGTTGCCTGGAAACCCATAATGCGCTTTGACGTCACTACTCTGGATGACGTCAAGGCGGACACCAACCAAAGTCGATAGATTTATAGCCAAGGGAAAATCACGCTGGCCTTGCGATGCTTGTGTGACACACGCGCGCTTCGCGCGCGACGAGATTATAAACCTCGCGGCTCGGCGCTCCGCGCCTCGCTTCGCGAGGAATTATTATTATTATTATTATTATTATTATTATTATTATTATCATTATCATTATTATCATCATCGTTTTACATATTTAATTTTTTAACTTTGACTCTTACATGTTGGTATATTTCCACTCCATTTGCCGCTGGGCAAGCATCTTCTTACCGCTGGACCAACCATAGCATATCCCGGATTACAGAGGTACCTGACATACTCTCCTGCCCAGTAATTCTTGCTCTGGCTTACAGCAACTGCATTGTCTGGTTTTCCCGGGTCACCGCAGTCGCGTAAAACTAGAAAACAGAAAGAAAAGGTTTGAAGTAACGTTTGAACGGTTGCAGTCAAGACGTTAGTGGTAAATAGAGAAATTCTATAGCTGTAGATCAGCGGGTATTAATACATTTCTAGAATGTTCCCGGGAATTTGCTTCTGGCGGTAACTGCTAGAAAATTAGATGAAAAGATCACTTCTTTTTAAGTTGTATGATATATTGGAAATTTTATTGATTTATAAGGGAAACAGGACTGAGTGGAGTCATACGAGTGATTAACAAAATCCGATTTTTGGTTATGATTACAGACCGAATTGGACGACACAAAGTCCTGTTACCAATGAATCATAACAGTTACAATTTCCGAGAAAATAAATGTATTCTGTTTCGTGAAAGAGCATTTGAATCAAATGTCCAAAATTAGGCAAAATATCACTGGCGGAGACACTGACTAGTGTTACAAATTCGTCCAGATCCATTTTGGAAAAAGCTAGGTTTGGTAGGGTAAGTAGTTATGGCTATGGTTATCGTGATAACTTCTGTGATTGGTGGATTTATCTGAGTGCACTTAATATGATTGGCTGATGTAACTGTCCGATTACAGGTGTCCGATACGATTACAACCAACTGTCCCATTACATTGTCCGATTACAACCCTATATATACAATGATTAGGGGAAAGCAGAGCCCCCTTAATGCACGGCCAGTCAAATTTGAGGAAATTCTAATGGTTATGATTAAATTCCTTAGTCCAGATATTGTGATGTTGAAAAAATAAATTGAGTGCAAGAGCAAGGGGACTTATGTAGCCCCAAATGATAGCTCTTGTTTGACTTAAACCTGCGAGTCGGGGTTTTGTGATCTTCTCATCAAGGCACCTTGATTTTTATGGAGAGGAATCAATTAAAGGACCTCCTCTCGTAGGGTACCGAAATCTCCCAATTGTGGCGAAGAGGACGGAAAGACTACGCTTGCATTAAAAAGCACACCTCACCTATTTTTGTGCTTGTCTTTAGTTCGTCGTTGTACAAGTTACGAGCAACACACGTATATGTGATCTGGAGAGAGGGCTTACGTTGACCAATCACGAGCTCGCTAGTTACTTCGTCATCGTTGACGTAAATGTCCGCAGGTAGGGTAATATTGTTCTTGTACCAGGTGATTTTGGGCAGAGGGGAGCCTGTAGCTGAGCAATTGATTCTGACTGGTTCCCCTAGACTGGATATGTTGACTGCTTCAGGTGGTGTTACGGTAAAAACTGGAGGTTCTGAGTGGAGATCATATTTCCAACCCGTTAGTAGCAAGAACTAGTACCAAAACTAAAGCCAATTACTAACTTGTGGCTTGTAGAAGAGAGAATTGGGGAGTCTTACCAACCCCACCGGAAACGGCTTAACTTGAATAGCTGTAAATCAAAATTGATGAAAATTGTGAACTTCCGCATTTCTGTTTAAACTTGAAGTTTCGTGTGCTATTCAACATGCATTTTCAAAAGAGATAAATTTATATAAAAATCCGAAAGTTGACAACATTATTATTCATTATAATATAATTAAAAGAGAACACAACAGCTTTAGATGGTTTCCATGTGGTAAGCCAAAGGACAAAGTATTAGCTCTATATTAGCACGTGCACTTGAGAAATTATTAAGGAACATTCGTAGTCCGACTTAACTTGGTACATTTATTGCTGGTCAGGTCTTCCTCTGAGATCCTTCGTTCTGCGGCATATTCGTTTGCGGTCCTTTTCAGTTAATCTGATTAGTTCTTACTTACCCACTGCCTTGACTATAAGGTATGTTCCATGGATGACCATACCATATTCATTCGTCGCAAGACACGTGTAGATGCCCTCGTCCTCTTTCTTCGTGTTGTTAATATAAAGTCCGTCTTTTTTCACCTGACTACGTCCCGGAGGGAGAGGAGACGAGGGAGATCTGTTCCATTGAACTTCAGGGGTGGGGTTTCCAAATAGGTCACATTCCACTTTTGTTTCTGTACCTAAGAAGCCGTACAATTTTACTGAAGGGAACTTGGGAAACCTTGGCGCTCCTGCAGGGGAAAAAGACAATAAAAAGGTTAAACACACGCTTTTCAGTGAAGTCATTGAGGAGCACGTATTCAAAGACGGAAGACGATAACTTACCACACGTTTAAACATAACTGAGCTATGAAGATGCTTAAAAAAAGAGTCCTTATATATGTGAATAACTCCAGATAGTCATCTGACTAACAAACCTGAGGCCTACGGTGCGCTCATTCCCCCCTCCCCCCCTCTTTCTCCCTCTCCCTCTCTCCTCATCAGTGATCCATCCTGGCCTACGGGCATTAATAGCTAGTTACAGCTACAAGGAAAGAAAAGAAGAAGAAGCAGTAATTAACTGTGGTAAGTCTTCCTCCTAAATTGCCTGTTTGTCACCTACTCTTGATATGCCACGTTTTGAAATAAACAACTGACTCACCTAAAACAGTCAGATTCAATTTGGATACTTCAACACCAAACATATTTTCAGCGTGACAAGTGATTAATCCCCTCGTTTTCAAAGCGCACATTGTCCATCTCAAACTTGTCATCTAGTATCCTGAATCGAGCTGGGCTTTCTCTGCGGCCCTGCATAGACCACGTGATCTTGGGTGCCGGATTCCCGGATGTAGAAAAACTGAATGATATATTACCACCCTCCTTAATGACAATGAAAGAAGGGGGTTTCTTTGTAAATCGAGGCGGAGCTGTCGGGTGTACATAAGAAAAAAGTTAACTCACTAACTACTACAATAAAGGATCGCGAGAGAAAGTGATTTGCAATCTCGAATATCTTTCGAAAGGATTTGTACTCACCAAATAACGTTATATCCTCAGGACTGTATGTCTTCAATATTTCCAGAAGGTTTTCAATCTCGGTAACATTAACATGGGAACCCTTTCCTGGTTTCCCTCGAGGACCTCTCCTCTCAGGAGATCCGTTTTTGCCAGGCATTCCTGGACGGCCACGACGACCGGGTAAACCTGGTGGTCCTGTTTTACCGCGATGACCTCGTGGACCTGGTTGTCCTGGTGGGCCTTGAGGACCTGAAAGGGAACCTCAGAGTAACGTTTCTGTTTCGAACTGGAAACTCTCAGCCACAGTGACTGATACTTGACCGACATTAGACAGAGACACTCTACCGATGTGTCGACCAGTACGCCGATCAAGGATGCTTTTTGGATTAATTTTTACTGACCTCTCATACAGACAAGTCTTCCAGTTCCATTGATTGCATCATCGACGACCTGAAGAAAAAAATTTTCCAGACCATACAATAATAAGTTATTGTAAGTCAATTATTTACAAGTTCGGTAAGAAATAAATGGAAGCAAATTCCCAACAGATTTGTATTTTCATTCTAATCCATCTCTCGCATGATCATAAACACTTGTACACTACCCGTGGGAGGTGTTCTTAAGAATTAGTGCTGGGGATGTGCCGCCTAGTTCTCCAAATCTTGACAATATTTCAAACCAAAATTCGATCCATGCCCGTTTTCAGACCTAACGTTGGCAGAAATTATGTCATCATTACTTAGATTAGAACGCGAACAAAAAGATTCGCATATTACTCCTTCTTTCTTATTCATTTGGAACTGAAACGACAAATACGTTCATGCACTCCCTTATTCCCTCTAAAAACATTCCCTAATTCAGACAAAAACAGGCAAAGTCTTTACCCGTTTTCAGACCAAAAAGGCGCAAAAACCATACCCATTGGGGCAGCACATTCGTTACCTATAAATGTAAGGGAGTACTCCCCCCCCCAGAGGCAAGAGGTCCTTAGATTCAAATAATCCATACTGTAATGGAGTGGGCCGACTGTGTTCAGTTGTTGACTCAGTATAGTATCAAATGTATCTTCACCCCAGGGGGGGTACTCGGGATTTCAAGTGACGGGGATGATCGAAGGATTTTTTTGGGTTTGAAATTTTCGATTCCGGGATTTTTTTGGGTACGAAAATTTGGCTTGGGTAGCTTAATTTGAGTAGGGATTTTTGGGGGGTATCAAAAAGAATCAGATGAGGGAAAGGATATATTCAGATGGTATGATGAATAAACAAACACGAGTGTTCAATTTCCAATGTTTTTCTTTGTGTTTTACCATTACCCCTTTCTGGAACTTTTAAGGGCCACAAAATCGGCATGGGATTTTTTGGGGGTTAATTTTTGGTCCAGGGATTTTTTGGGGTTTTGCTGGAAGCCCTAGGAAATTTTTGGGTCTTGACTTTTGGCTCCATTCGATCATCCTCGTCACTTGAAATCCCGAGTACCCCCCTGGCATCTTCACGATCCCCCCTCCACCTCTACCCAACCGTCCTTGGTGCTTAAATCGGCACCAAGATCAGGACTATCAGTTGAAATCAGGGAAGGGAAACGGACTAGGTGGGTTTTTCAGTGATTTGATTAGCAACACGTGGTAAAATAGGGAGTTACGAGATATGCTGTGCCATTCAAAATGATTCCCATCGTGGATGTTGTAATTACTCACCGGGTCATGGATATTGGGATTCAAAGAAAATCATGCCGATGGTCTAAAATTTGCTGCACTTTTCTAATGCAATGCTTAATTCCACATTTTTGCGCTTTTTCTATAGTTTATGAGTGCCAGGGCTGGTAATCACGTACGCACACTCGCAACACTGACGCACTACCTAGATATGTCTGAACGGAAACTGGCAACTCGATCGCTCAGTAATTGTAAAAAAAATGCTATAAATTAAAGGGAAACAATGTAGCCAGAAACATCAGTATTGTTACCATATGGTGCCTCGTTAGGCCCAGTTCAAATGTCCAACTTTTCATGTACCGGACCTAATACCCGATTTGGTCTACCAAAATGACACAAGTTTGGCCTCCTTGGTGAGTAAATTAGTCGGACCAAATTCATTGGTCTACTATGCTTACCTGCAGTGAAAATAAATTATTTAATAGTAATTTATGTATTTGGTTCGGCATATGAGAAGTTCGATCCACAGTCGAAATTCCTTTGTTGACCACTCGATCTTAATTCATGTATCCCCTTAGTCAATAAAGGGATTACGTTCGGTACACTGTGAAAAGATTGACGTTAATTTGAACTGGGCCTTACAAAAAAATCATTTTGCTCTGGGTACTGAAATTGCTTGGCACATTCAGCCAACTCGTTAAAAATTCCTCGTCTGTTGATTCTTCATGCGATGCGGTCATGGAATTTACATTGCACTGAGATTGGCACTCTGTTGCCTGCGCTGCGGACACTTTACCAATGGTTTAGAAAGTGATGCGCGGGCCGGCTCAAACACAGGTTAGTATTCTGCCACTCAGAAATTGTACACTTTGTCACCTGATCTGACTCGCGAGGGAGTTTACAAGTGGGCGGCTGGGGCAAGAGAAGATAGTGATAAACACTTGTTGTCACGTGAATTAGTAAATTAGTCACGTGACAACAAATGGCTAAAAATCGCGGCAAGTTCATAATTCCCATTTCTATTTAGGGCTGTACGCTGGCGTCTGATATGGATGGCCTCCTTTTTTTTTCTTCTAATGCAGAAAAAATAATTAAAATAATAAATTGGAAAGAAAAGGTTCCCGTAAAAACAAACTCACGCGAGAATGGGACGTCGGAATTTTCATGACTCCTGTTTACATAAGCTGAAAGTGCATACATTATGACATTTTCCTAAAGTTTTTGGGAAAAAAAATTGAACGAAAGGCAGGTGCGATAAATGCTTTTATTTATTTCGGTTATTGTCAATTTATTGCTAAGAGAATTTTTTCCCGCGAAACCCTTATATATTTTTTTATATATTTAATTTCATTTGCCACACAATAATTACAAAAAATAAAGGAAAAGAGAGAAAAAAAAGTGGCGGGTGGACCTAACAGAAAATATAGGAGCTTATGAGAGATTAGGCCTCCTCGAACTACGAGTTAGAGCTGTTAAACATCAGTTAAAGAAAAAATTCAAAAAAAATCGATCATCCGTGAAATCTACATTTAACTATACATCGACCAGAGACGTCTACACCACAGGGTATAACCAGAAAAAAAGTTATTCTGAGCACACAATAATAATTCTACCTCTTAAGTAATAGTTAATGATCCTCGAAAATCGCTTAAATCGCAATGGATCGGGAAAATAACCACACAGCAAGCAAAAACAGCAACAAAAAAAAATCCTATCAGGTAAAATATTGCTTTTAACGTTTAAAACAGTTTATCATTCATTTGCACACGTTTAATTCACCATAACCAGTTACTGATGACCAAATTTGGAAGAATTTTGTGTTTAACGAGGAAATGACGTCAAAAATGCAGCGTCTTCCCAGGTCAAGGCACCGTTAACCGAGAAGACCTGGGGACGAGGTTGAGTTGTTTTGATTGTGAACTTGAAAAATGGCGGACATTTCACTCGTTTCAAGAGTAAGAACTAGGCGAAAAAATAGCTAAAAACATGGCAAGATCAGCAAGAAGACAACATCGAAGGACGACATCTGCTATTTGGAGAATATTTGCGGAGCTGGACAAACCTAAACGTGCACTATCGAAGATGAACTTAACATCGATGGATCGATGGAGGTAAGCATGTTTTAGCCATGTTTTTAAACTAGGAATAATTTCGAATGAATAATAAAACAGTTATTGAATTCGGCTTTCGTATCATATGAAGAATTATGGAGATCTCGGAGGGTGTTATCCACCTCGGCCTACGTATACGGCCTCGACGGATAACACCCTCCTCGATCTCCATAATTCTTCATAAGATACCCAGCCACATTCATTAATTGTTAATTAAACCATTTAGCTCCCTACTATTTGACTTCACTCCTTCTCAAATACCAGTCGGCTCGTTTAATCCGATCATCTAATAGATTGCTTTTACAAGTTCCTTCTGTTAATACCGTGGTTTATGGACACCGCTCACTTTCATATTATGCACCGATAATCTGGAACAGTCTACCTGATCATATAAAAAACTCTGAATCTGTTTCCACTTTTAAGCAACATTTGAAAGCTTTTCTTTTCAGGAATCATTACTATAATAATATATAGTTTTAATTAGACCTAATATTTACTATTGAAAGCGCATTGAGAATTCTTTAAATGCGCCATAAAAACCTAATACTACCATAATATTATTATTGTTATTATTATTATTATTATTACAACAAAACCGTGCTGCACGAGTAATAACTTCATCAAACTATGATGTAGATGTCGACTCCTTGTTTCACAAACTTAGCTGGAAAGACTTGAAATCATAACGTCAAATTCAGAACGTCTTAATGGTTTTCAAGTCTTTAAAGGGTCTGGTTCCCGAATATCTCACGTCTAAATTTATAAAGGGAAATGAATCAAACTATTCTCTGAGGGACTTGGTAAACAAACTTGTTGTCCCCTTTCCAAGAACTAACTAAATACATGAAAAATAGTTTTAGTTAACAGCGGCGCAACCCTTTAGAACAGCTTACCCTGTAACATTAGAGAGTCTGGTTCATTAAATTAATTTAAACGCTTTCATATCAAAAATTTCAAAAACACGGCACTCATGGAAATCAGGTTTTTTAGTGGCATATTGTTGCAAGTTAACGTAAAATTTGGATCAGGATTTTTAGGTTTTAGGATATTAGTCATTGTATTGGAATTTATTGTACCGGGTGATTTTTTTACCGTGTATAAATAATGATTAAAGATTAAAGATTAAGGTAAGGTGTATTATATTGAAAATTCTAGCGAGTGTCTATCTTCTTGAATCTTTTACCTGAATTCTCATACAAATCCTTTATGTTCACGGCCATTTTAAGGATTACACATGAATATGAAACCATACACATGTATTTAAATGACTAAACTCTAATACTGAGCTTGCGCCTCCCGTGGACTCAGTTAATAGGGAACTTAAGATGGAGACGTTTTCGGGGCGACGGCGACCGGACTGGCAGAGAAAGCCTGGAACTAAGGCAGCCGTCGCTCCCCGTCAAAAATAGAACATTAAGATCGCAGTGAACTCAGAAGGACGGCACCTTTAATTAGAAGAATACCGAAGAGGAAAATATGGCTTCACATAAAGAATTAAGAGAATAAATATTGCTATGCAGACAACATGTATCGGATGAAGAGTTTCTCGTTTTGTGGGAAAGTTATGAGTCCAAAAATCCCGATTTTCCTCGGGACAGTTACGATCCGTTCACGCTAAAAAACATGCGGGATGCAGCTGAGTTCAAGGCAGAATTTCGTGTTGAAAAAAAATGATCTCCACAGGCTTGCCGAAGCCTTGCAAATTACAGGAACATTAAAATGCTACCAAGGAACCGTATTCTTAGTTTGGTATTGAAATAATTCCCGGGAAATACTTGCATGCAACAACAACAACAACGGCAACAACTTTATTTCAGTATTCCCACGCGGAGTTAGTACAAGGTATTACCGACTATTCTATATAATTTTCAATGCGTTTCATTTATACGATATTCTAACGAAAAGAGCGAACTAAAAACACACTATTGAAATATCGGAGTTAATATTTTTTGTCTGGACACTTTTATTTGGCTCGTGGGAAAATTTTGTCCCATGTCAAGCTCACTTACGGTTGGCTGTTTGCCAAGTTGGATCTTGACCCTGTGACATGAAAACATAGAAACATTCAAAGATGTAAGTTTAGATAACAGAGCTTGGAAATCGAGCTTGAAATGTGCCTCAAAGAAAACAAGGACAATTTAAGAACGATAATCTGCAAAATGTTGGTTGCTAAACGCAACAAACCTGATTGAAATGAAAGTTGAATACTCACGTTTTCGCCACAACGCCAAACAGACCAGTTTCACGTCGCCGACGGGACCACGACGGCAAGGTGGTGAGCACGAGCATGCGCAATATCCAACAAATGATGATGTCACGTCCGGTTGAAGTTGCCGTCGCCCCGAAAACGTCTCTATCTTAAGTTCCCTAATATTGCGTACAGTAACGGCTATTAGATGGCGTGGGCTTCAGTTTGTAGACATAGAAAGAACCACAGTTGCGAACCTTTATATATATACTTTGCTTACAACAGGTGTTAATTTGCTTCTGGCCGTATCTGTAACGACTTTGATAATAACCGAAACACACTTTCCGAGATACCACCCCTTCCTCAACAGATGGATGACTTCCTTGCAATGATCCGGCATTTAAAGCATCACATATAAACAATAGCCGGACGTATACGTGCAAATTGCATTTGTTGATAGTTGTCGCTCTTGGTTTGTCCTGACCTAACACCATAACGTCTTGTCGGGTCATCTATGGTCCAATATCGCTCACATTCCAGCTTATCCGTACCTAAAGAATAGGGTGAAAGGATGGTAAAAGTCATCCATTCTGCATATTAACTCTACCCTATTCAGACCGGGCGATGGCTTTTAAGGCTCCCTTCGCTAAAGAATGAATAACTTCAACCGTTCCGAGAGTTCAAGTTGTCATTGGTCCACATCATTCACCTGAAGGTGATAATTTTAAATTACTTTTCTTAGCTGTTATTTATACAAGACTTAATTAAGCTATTGTTGTTGAATTAAAAAAAGCCAGTGTTCAGAGCACTCATCGACACTCAGGTTATATAGACAAGAATCGCGAACATCATGTTCTTGAATAACAACAAGGATATAAACAAACAACACAGCTTTCGCCCTTGCTGTGTGGAGGCATCTCATCAAGTATATTGTCCATTCACATTTTAGTTTCTATAGGCAAAAAGTTATCGTAGAATTGATTATATATAGTCTATCGAGGGTTTGGATCCGCAATTCACCACTATGCATAACTTAAAGGGGCTATGTCAGCTGGAGAGCATGCGCTCTGAGGTTATGCAAATTACTTTCAACTGTCAAAATTCTATTGTTTTTAACGCGTGACTTTCTCCATGTGCGCTGTGAGGTTATGCAAATTACTTTCAACTGTCAAAATTCTATCGTTTTTAACGCGTGACTTTCTTCATGTTCTCTGTCACGTCCAAGGTTCCGAATTTCAGAGAGGTTTAGCGAAATGGGTTTAGATAAGGGATATTTCGATAGAATTTATGGAACGTTTCTTCTCTGGTTATGCTAGATCAAGAATAAAATTGCGACGACAATTTTACTTGTAGTTTTGAAGTAAAAACGCATGCCATTCATAAAATAGAGCGCAAACAAAAATTCAACAACAACATATTGTCTTATTCAACAAAATAAATGGAAGTTGTATTTTACAAACGAGCTACAAAAGACGCTAGACCGAAGATAAAGACCAAGACTGTTTCAAATCACTAACAATTAGACTTGTCTGTCGCTATTGATTTTATAATTTAGATGCTGATAGAACAAGAGACCAAGTCTTTGTTTTGATCTTAGGGAAACATACATTATCGCGCAAAATTGTTCGATCGTGCCGAATCACTGAGACGTCGAGAAAAACAGAACCCAGCATCATTGGTATACTACTCCACTATAAGCAGTCCGTTGATAAAAAGGGAAAGCAAACTCTGCTATTTTCCAAAATTATGCTCCAACACAAACAGTTCAAAAACATGGCATTTACAGGATCTAACTCGTACTAAGGTGCCTCTCTAAGTCCGTTGAGAACAATCTGGACGAGCAAACGGTCGTGTTTATCTTTGCCGTGAATCGAGATAAATACAAGAAGGAATCTAGCCGAATTTTAGAATGTTTCCTTCGCCAGGAGTTTAGTTTCGTCACGAAACTCATGGCCTGATGCTCTTGTAATCGTTTACAAAAAACGGCCGCCGCCAACTCGATAGCCGCTTCATTATATGTCCACATACTTTGAGCACAAGAAAAATCCAAGAGCCAGCAGCCTCTAAAATAACTCAATAGAAAGGTCCTGTGAACTATAGGGAAGATTCCATCAAAGATTCCATCACTCATTGTGGAGTAGCCGTCATTAACTCTGCCATTACAACGGCCGCTGATAAGAGGACACAGTAAATCCACGTAAAAACATTCCACAGGCAAACAATTTTAAAAATAACGCCAAAAAATTGTTCTGTAATCACCATAGAATGATTCTTAATGCAAAACTTCGCTAACTATCGAACGATGGCTGAGATTTAGACAGATAAAAACAGCCTTCCAAAATCTCCGACACAACTTGAAAAAGTTGGGCTGTCTTTTTCAAGTTTGTTTTCATTGGCTCGCGCATGCGTGTTGGGTGACATAGCCCCTTTAAGTACCTGATTGTCCAGAAATCGCTGTTTACCATAGCTACATGGCTCAAAACCTCCCACCCCTCCCTATGACGGTCTAGTATGTAAAATTTTTTCTTACTGAATTTAATCAGAAACAATATCTCAAATTAACAAGGAAGACATGAAATGAAATCAGTTTTACAAGTTCGACGTATAGGCGGGGTCTCATAGTACAGATCGCTGCTCATCAATCTTATTTTATTTATCACTCACATCTTGGTGTATATCCAGTCCAATTTCCGCTTGGAAAACATCTTTTGATAGCTGGACCAATCATAGTGTATCCTGGATTACAAAAGTACCAGACATATTGCGCTGCCCAGTGGTTCTGGCTCTGAATAACAACAGCTGAATTGTTTGGTTTGCCTGGGTCACCGCAGCTGGGTAAGACTAAAAAACAGCCAAGACAGTTAAACTGGTTCTGATCTAGTATAAACTTCTTAGATTGACAAATATGCAAAAAAAATTAAAGGAGTCATGACTCAGTGATAAGACTTCTTTTTCCATCAATCTCGCTCGGTTTCGATTCACGGGAGTGAAGCCATATGTGGGCTGATCAGTTCGCTAAGGTTCTCCGGCCATAGCCTAACGAGAGCAAGTTTTTTCTCTTGAACGTATCTATTGTAATTTAATTCGGTTTACAGATTTTGGCGATTAAGAAGGACAGAACAAATGCTTGCTTTGTCGGTTCTGGCACCACAAAAAAATACCAAAAAAATTTCTCGTTGTATATACTCTATTATTTCAAAAATGTAAATTTCCGTCACAGAACCAGTCTATGATGAATCAAGATAACTTTTTCCTTTCTATGGTGGAACGGGTAGATAGGAGAGGACTTTAAAGAAAAATAAAAACAGCGTTATCTCTGATCTTCTGCTCATCTCAAGGATTGTTTACATGTAAGTGACAATGACGAACAAGGTCCTCTTCCAATGGTTGTTCAAGGAAGCATTAAATGTAAGTAGAAATAGTGCAGGTTTCGCCAGAGACTTAAGAGGCTGTCTCAGTAAAAACCGCCCACTCAATTTCGCGTGAAAAATAATTTTGTCTGAAACGCTGGCGAGTGAAAGGCTTTATCGAGACTATAACTAAAATAGGTTTGCTTTGATTCAAAATAATTTTCTGGCCGCGCTGGGGGGTGCCGAGTATTTTGTCCCGCCACGGCCATTTTGCACGTCTTGAAAACTGACAATTTGGCAGTTTTTGCGGCGCTGTGAAATGTTTGATTTGCACCATCTACCAATGAATTTTATACCTATTTAAAGGTAAACATCTCTAGTTTTTCCTGAAAGTAATAGTTATCCGCTAAGTTTAGCTGGAAAGACGAAATCAAGCAAACTATGACCCCAACTAATTGGCTTGGAGCGGAAGGCCAAAAGTTACCCTGTTTTAAAAGCTTATTTCTGACTTTTGGGACATAGTTGAAAGCTCTAAACTAAATAGACGCAAAGATAGACCATCTGTTATCAACAATATACAAAACCCCATGTACGATTTCAGTATTTTAAAAGTTATGACGGTTTGTACCAACGCGTATGCGAGCTAATACGATATTTTCAGATTTAGCGTAACGCATCTACCTCAAGCAGATTTTGTCAAAAGTACGGCTTACCTAATTCATTACTGGCACTGACTCGCAAATTGAGCCATATTCCAATCCCTGAGATGCCGGACTCCATAAAATTCCACTAAATGTGCTTTAGAAACTGCTGGTATGCGGCCATTTTTGAATCCCATGCTAACAATCCGAAGCTCCAAACAGGTGAAACTGTGTCACGTTTCGAGCTAAATAGCTCGGTAAAACAACCGTTCAGAGGTGAAAGTTTGTTCCAGAATCAGAAAATCAACTAGGCAGGTCTCATTTTGGATCAGAAAATTGAGATTTCAGAGCTACAACCTCGAAAAAACTTTCCATTCAACCGGTTCTGCAAGGTCAAATGCAGGTTGACATGTAAACCGGAAACGTTGAGACCCGGAAATAGGGAAAACCGGAAATGCGGAAATCCGGATCATCCGGAAATCGGCAAATCTGAAATCAATCAGGAGCCGAGGGCAATTCCAACAATTAGAGACAGCTGCATTCGTTTAGGGCTTCTTTTCGACGTTGAGACACGTAAAAGGTAAAACCTTCCAAACCGGCGTAGCTGTTTGATTTTCACTGAACTGAAACGCAGTTCCACGATCGATTGCGTTTGGCAAATAGGTTCCATAAGAAACAGTAAATATCATTAACCGGTTACAAACATTCTATGTGCGCTAACATATCACACTTGTGACTAATACTTTACAGAAGTTGGCTATATATCGAAACTGAATGCGTCGAGATCTAGGAAACCGAGCCAGCTCGGTTGTCTGGGCTTATTAGTATAGACGGTCCTTAACAGTCGCTTTTTAAGGGGGCATTCTGGTTGTTTTTTTTTCGGGGAAAATGATGGTGATTTGAGAAAGAAATAAATAAGAGTAGAAAAGGTATGCACATAAAGCGCAGTTAGTCCGCTAATGGGTTCAGAGGCACTCCTTGTTGGAGTCTCTGGTATTAATTTTTCTTCTGATTATTCACTTCATATTTTAATTTCTAACAACCCCCAAATCCAATATCTACCAACTTTTCCAACATTTTTAACATCCTCCCTAATTTTTATACGTTAAAAACATTCGAAGAATCATCCAGAAATTCTCCAAAAATGGGCCTCAATCTTAACTGAGTCATTTTTTTGATTCACGGATAACTTGGATAGCGGATAAAGGGAGAAGAGCAGAGGAAAGTCATTTGGATTATAGGGTATGGTTACAAGAAACTCCCATTTAATCTAGAGTAGCTTTAAGAAAGGATTTAATTCTGTATGCGTGTTTAGTCCTTAAGACCAATATTAACACCGAATGGTAACACTATTGGCAAGTCCTAGGGGCGACCCTTTTTGTAGACCAAAAATCCGATGCAATATGGCCAAGAAAGGCGCTAAGACACTTTGTTTTAAGATTAGCTACAAAACACCGTTAAATGGTCGAAAAAATAATCCTACATTTGTCGATAAATTTGGTTTTCTGACCCAAAACGAAATCTGCTTAAAGATGATGTTTTCATTCTCGGACAAGTCTCACCTCCGGACATTTGTTTTGTTTTCTTTCTTACCCAGCTATTTATCTCGAAACGTGACATACCGTAAAATTCCGAGAATAAGCCCCGGGTCTTATATTTTTCAAAGGCCCTTTATGAGGGGCTTATTTTTGGACGGGCTTATATTCGTAGGAGCTTATGTAAGGAGGGAAGTTTGCGTTTCAAAATCGATTGGGCTAGCTTATAGCTGGAAAGAAATTAACCGTTTTTGCTTTGTTTTACTTTGTATTTGAGGGCAATTTTCCAAGTACAAGACCCCGGGGGGCTTATTTTGGGAGGGGCGATTTCACGGAGGGTTTTTTGTGTTACGAGTTTGGGGGAGCTTATACATGGAGGGACTTATTTTCGGAATTTTACGGTAGTTTCAGCATGGGATTCAAATATGGCCGCATACCAGCAGTTTCAAAAGCGCATTTACTAGAAGTTTGAATGAAATATTGGTCAATCTTTTAGTCAGTGCCAGTAATGAATTAGGTAAAGTTTGGGAGGAGACGGAGGAGGAAAATCTAGTTCCTGTTGGAAAAAGAGTCAGAGGGATGGGAGAAGATTCAGGAAGAGGATCAGTAAAATTTGAAGAAGGCTTTCTCCCATTCACTCAAGCCTTCCCCTCCCTGATCGGTTTCTTGTGAACTTACTCACCGGCCGGGACTATTTATCCGCTCTTAACAAGCGACTATCAAGGACCGTCTATACTAATAAGCCCAGACAACCGAGCTGGCTCGGTTTCCTAGATCTCGACGCATTCAGTTTCGATATATAGCCAACTTCTGTAAAGTATTAGTCACAAGTGTGATATGTTAGCGCACATAGAATGTTTGTAACCGGTTAATGATATTTACTGTTTCTTATGGAACCTATTTGCCAAACGCAATCGATCGTGGAACTGCGTTTCAGTTCAGTGAAAATCAAACAGCTACGCCGGTTTGGAAGGTTTTACCTTTTACGTGTCTCAACGTCGAAAAGAAGCCCTAAACGAATGCAGCTGTCTCTAATTGTTGGAATTGCCCTCGGCTCCTGATTGATTTCAGATTTGCCGATTTCCGGATGATTCGGATTTCCGCATTTCCGGTTTTCCCTATTTCCGGGTCTCAACGTTTCCGGTTTACATTTCAGCCTGCATTTGACCTTGCAGAGCCGGTTGAATGGAAAGTTTGATGTTTGGTAGAGGAGCACCTGTAGCAGAACAGTTGACTCGGACCGATTCCCTGGTGTGGTAAACGCAGGTGGTTCTGGGTATTGATATAACGTATGTAAGCCGTGTACTTAAGACTATTATATTGTAGGCGTATTAAGATCATCAATTTTATGCACTGATCCAGCCTTAAACGAACAGTGGCTGTTGCCTGGTATTGAGTTTTGCCAAATATCCTCTTACATATAATTCCGAAATTTAATGGGAAAATCCATGTTTATAAACACTCTTACTAAAAAAGTAACATTATTTACTTCATCAGTTAAAAGTGCTTAGCCACTGGAAAATTAGCCCGGTCTAACTTGGATAAACAAGCATCAAGCATATTCTGGCGATTAGTCACGAAAACAAACCCGACGACAGAACCAAAGTACCAAGAGCCATTATGGCTCTTAAAAGAACTTAAAGTTAACAAAGCCTGCAAGAGCCATTATGGCTATTAAAAGAACTTAAAGTTAACAAAGCCTACAAGAGCACAAAACTAAAACCTAATAATTAAGGAAATCCTCTTACTTGATGAGTTCGAATATAAAGGAAAAGCTAACGGGCTTTTGACATTATCACTTACTGAATGAGTTGACTTTGAGGTATGCCCCTTGAATGACCCTTCCAAATTCGTTGGCCGCGATACATGTGTAGATGCCATCGTCTTCACTCTCTGTGTTTTTAATAAAAAAGTCCGTCTTGTCTGACCTCACTGCGTCCTCGAGGGAGTGGTGCTGAGGGAGTTCTGGTCCATTCAATCTTGGGGGTGGGGTCCCCTAGGGGGTCACATTGAATCCTTGTTTCTTTACCTAAGTAGCCATGCACTTGTACAGGAGGAGAATTGGGGAACCTCGGCGCACCTGCAGGGTAGAATAGGGAGCTTTAGCAACGACGACGGCGACGGCAACGAGAACGGCAAAAAATCAATAGGCTTGATTAGCAAAACAACAACTTTGCACGTGCATCACACTTTTTTGTACATTTCTTTGCCGTCACTGCACGACTACGTCGACGCGAAAATGCCTACTTTCACGATTTATGGAGAACGTAAACAAGAGACGACAAATTTTCTTTTCTCTTTCTAAGCGTGAGTCCGGTCCCCCAGAAATCAACTCCAAGGAAATTCGCTCACATTTCACATTTTCAGTGAATTGGAATAAACGCGAAAAAGTTTGAAAAAACGCGAATTCATTTTAAAAGTGACCTTTTCGCTGCTGTCGCCGTCGTCGATGCTAAAGCTCCCTAATAACAAAATGAAGCGCCGGGGTAAATCTTGCCTAAAGAAGTGGCAGTCGTAAGTCTCTGGACAATCACGAAGGAGTTCATAAAAGGACAAAACGTGCTAAACGTGCTGAAAATGCCATCATTTCTTAGGAGAAACAATCCGCAGCCATGAGGATATACTGACTGTCTGCATCAAGTGTCACACGCTTAATTTATGCCTACTCACCTTTAACAGTTATTTTTACTTCGGTCACTTGAATACCAAACATATTTTCGGCGCGGCTTGTAATTAATCCCTCGTCCTCAAAGCGGACATCGCTCATCTCAAACTTGTCAGCGAGTACCCTGAAACGCGTTTGGTTTTCTTGGGTTTTGGTTTTCATAGACCACGTTAGCTTGGGTTTTGGGTACCCGGATACTGAAAAACTGAATGTCATGTTGCTACCATCCTTGATGACAATGGAAGACGGAGGTTTCTTTGTAAAACGAGGAGGAGCTGTTCGTCAAATTAAACAGATATGCATGTCACTTGTTTAAAGGTTTTCGGCTCTGAAGATTAACGTCTTAACCCAGCTTAAGAAGAAGCAGAATATGATTGTTGAAGA
This sequence comes from Porites lobata, assembly GCA_942486035.1. Taxonomy (NCBI): domain Eukaryota; kingdom Metazoa; phylum Cnidaria; class Anthozoa; order Scleractinia; family Poritidae; genus Porites; species Porites lobata. The sequence continues at coordinate 1,271,245 of CALNXK010000116.1, forward strand.
AACCAACTGTTTCCCCCTGCACCATTCCATATAAAAACCACACGATTAAATTACACTCACAATCCTTTAATTCCTTCTGATCAAGGGCTAGCTCTTTGAACGTTAGCTCAACACTCTACTTGACGAGGGTGGATTTACTTATTAATAATCAGCTCCGTTAATTCTTGTTAATTTATATTTATGTTTGTTACGTTTTACTCACCAAACATGGTTATTTCTTCTGGATTGTACTTCATCAATCTTTCAACGAGATTTTCAATTTCCGTAACATTAACATCAAGGCCCCTTCCTGGGATTCCTTGAGGACCTCTTATTCCAGGAGCTCCTATTTGTCCAGGTATGCCTGAGCGACCACGGCGACCGCGGTAACCTGGCGCTCCTATTCTGCAACGGCGACCTCGTGCACCGCGGGGACCTGGAACTCCTGGTGGGCCTTGAGGACCTGAATGAGAATTATAGTGGGTGGGATAGCATTCCGAATACAGTTTCGCATCAAAAATCATTTTGCTTTAAGGTGATTCCCTAGTTTTGCACTGCGCATCTCTTACTGCGCATAACAAGATGGCCGCCGTAAAAAAGAGCATGTGAAGTAATATTATTAAAATGAAGTTGACTGAAGAGAAACGCTATTGGAATTTTTGCTTGCTGTTGTTTCTTGCCGAGGTGAGACTCAATGTGTTGGGAATGTGCATAACGTAAGCAGTACGCGTGTTGCTGAGTTCGACCTCCTCTCGGAGAACCTCGATAGTGGATGTTTAACTTGTGCTTACTCACTTTGATTTTCATTTAAACAATTTCTTTATCACATTGTGTCCTAAATGTGATATCTCGATGTAAATTCTGTAAAAACGGATTTTTTAATACTTTCTTCCCCCTTTCACATACATTCTATTTTGAAACTCGCCCCAGTCCTCTCTCAAAAATCGGAGAAAATGCGTTTGGTGCGCACTTTCTGCAGCTCTACCGCAAAAACGAGTACGGTGACCCCCATTTTTTATTTCATGATTTTAACAAGGACAGTGCTTCCTTTCGATGAGAAAAAAATTGGCACAAATCTATGTTCAGTTTTTTGGCAATTTTACTAAATTGTACGGATTGAGCCATCACGGGTCGAAAAGCGGGCGTCCAATTTAATTCTACTTTTAGAGCGTAAAGTAAAAACAAGGGCATTAAAAGGCATTTTTCTGTTACGTAAGTGGATAAACAATACATTAAAGTCAAATTCTGTGTGATGCCACATGCATCATCGAAAAAATCTCTCCTTTTTGTCTAGTTTTGGGCTGCCCGCGGTTTTTGTTAAAGGGTCCTAAATAGCCGTATTTGTCAGCATTGTGACGTCAAAACGAGCACGGTGACCCCCCTTTTTATTACTTTTTTATCATCTTCTTGACTTGTTACATCAGTGTACCAAGTTTTAGCTACAATCTATGTTAGGTTCTTTTACTATGGAATCACCTTAAGTCTGCTTCAATAATTTAGTCCGAATTTAGCCATTGAAGCTTAGATTACCAGCTTATGGTCGCTTATAGACTGAAACGCTATGGTAACATAGCAAAATTTTAACCTGTGTTGGACTGAAAATACACGGGAGCAGGTGAGGCTCGACTTTTTGGGGAGGAGCAATGAGGAAATCCAATTATATATACTGTCAATGTAAATACCGATCATAGGGATCAGCTAAAAGTGCTATAAGCTACTTGTCTGAGTGTTATTATAATCACGCCGAGAACGTAAAAGCTATATGGATGTTGTTTCAAGCTTCAACTGAAGGTTTGTGACAATGGTAATCATATAAATAATTTTTTAATCTTCTTTTGTTCGCTAAAATACTCCTCAAACGGCCAAGAACTTAATATCATGAACACTGTGTACCGAGTGTACCGGCTGTACCGACTGTACCGAGCACACCGAATGTACCGGCTGAGGAAATCAGGCACAAAGACGCACTTTGCTAAATTAACTCAGACATATTGTACCTCTCCTATTTCCGCTGTCCCTCTCTCCCCCAAGCAGTGTTGATTATGTGGAATTAAAAACTTGATTGCATAACGTCAACACTGCACCGGGGGGAAGGGGGAGGAAAGATGCCTCAATTTGACGAGCTACGGCGCCTTGTTGATCCAAGAGTTTTGACAAGGGTTGTAGTTTAATATATAGGTTGAGTAAAAACATGGAACATAAACGAAATCTATAACCTCTTGATTTCCCGGGATTATTAAGCCTCACGAAAAAAAAAGCACTTGTAACACCATATATTTTTTAAATGTGCGCTCAGTACTCAAACGTCCGTTTATAATCATAACAAGAAAGCAAGGAAAAACGTCTTAGAATACCACGGATTGCACTGTTCATACTCGACTAGCCATAAAATTAGTAATCATATTAATATCTGCCCAGCGAATATCGCTATGCCAATTTACAATCAAATCTAATCAGACTGGTTGCTGAAGATTTCAACTCGTTTTATTCTAAACTACTTTTGCTCGTCGTAAAAAAGAAAAAAAGGTCGATTATGCCTTGGCTATACAGTTTTATACCATGGTGTTGTGACTTTTTTTGCATTACATTATCATGATGCTACACAACGCACTGCACCTATTGATTGGTATGAAGTCATGTTTCAAGTTTATTTTCTAGTAACATATGATACTTATTTTCTTTCTCTATATGTTAATGTTATTTGCTCTTTTTGAAATGGAAGTTTTGGTGATATCCAATAAATCAATTAGTTAAGTAAAAGACTAAGTTTAAGCCAGTACGTCATTCGATCAACTAAGCAAAGTAGCTCAAAGTAATTGTTAAATAGCCGAACTGGGAAAAAAAAGCATGATATTGAACCAAGAGAGTATGAAACTCTATATTAAGCCTATTATGACACTGACCTTTCATACATACGACTTTTCCAGTTCCATTAACCACGTCATCGGCAACCTTTAATTGTAAAAGGAAAAACATGAAATAGGCTGATTCTGTAAAGGTACTTTTTTAAAGCTTAATGTCAAACTGACGTCAGCTCTCTATTCCCGCATCAATCTTCCAAAAGTATCGCTGTTAAGCCAGTAGTTTATCGAACCCTAACTAGAGAAAAGACATTTGCAGAGGAGAGGAGAAGGTTGTGGCTAGCGCTTTATAACACGTCAAGTCCCCCACCACAGATGGCTTTTCAACAATTTTCCCATTCCTCGAAAGCCGTTTATTCAAATGTATATCCTACTAAACACGACCGAAGTATCTAAAGTCTCGCGATGATCGGTAAGGTATATATATATATATCTTACGGAGGTTTGTTCATTTCAATGAAAGTGTTCAATCCCGAAAGCCCTCATTTCAAAGGCTCTCAAATGCTCCGCCAACAAAACAGTAAATAAATAGGTGCAATGACAAGTGAACGCAGTCCACATGCTGAATGCGGAAATCGAAAGAATTACGAAATTGTTAATTGAATGCGCGGTTGGGATGGGGAGGGGGTTGGGTGTTTAACAATTGTTCGGTTTTGGAATTGACTGGTGGCGGGACCGGCTAAGCAGGCTCCAAACGACAACTCTAATTAAATAAGTTCTTAATGGGAACTGACAAGTCCGAGACAAGGTTTGTTATACTTTTTAAAGCATTAAAAGCTCGCCATATGATTTTTTAATATAGTTGTAATCCGGATAAAAAGTCTCTTTTAATTTGTATATGTCTCTAACTTTTTTGTTTTCAATATTCATATTTTTTGGCATTGTAAGTTGGTTTCCTTGTTACACCATGGACGGATACGTCACGTTCTATAATTTGGCAAGTAGAAGTTACTCAGATTTCAACCAGTGAGATTTTACTACGACTATGAAGTGAACTGAGATATTGGCAGCTTCAGGTTCAGAAAAGATAAATAGAGCTTGAACGATCTAGTCAAAGATAAAAAGATTCAGTCGAGAGTTCTGAAATACGGATTAAGTCAGTAAGTTGAAGTGCTTTCTTGTGTAACGACAGCTGCAGTGTGAAGAGGGCTTAATCGACAGAGCTTCCCCGAGACAAATGGTTGATTGGTACAATTACAGTTGCAAAACCTCCCTCTGTAGTTGGTCGATAACAGATTCAATCATTAATTAATTTATCGTCGCCTAATATATTGGGTGAATTTAACTAAGGTATTTATAGGTAATCAACATAAAATAGCATAAATGACTCAGAGGATGGATATTTGTTATAATAAAGTGACGTCCGGCAATTAATGAACCTTAGTTCGCGATTTGGATTATCTTTGGCTGTCTCAGTCAAGTGTTTAAAACAACAGAGATACGTTACAAACCTGAAGACTGTTGAGCATACTGCTTTGAGCTTGGCGGTTACTGATGACGATTCGGATTTCCTCTTTCCGGCTCGGCGGTTCCGTCCACTCCTTTGCTCTTCGCTGCTTTGAACGATGTTAGGTGGAGTTGCTTTGATGACAGTTGACTCTTTGGCAGTACTAAAAGGCACTTCTCTTCGAATTACGGAAAGTTCATTCTCCAAAAAAAAAGCGACTGATGTGAGTGTAAAAATCAGATGAAGGCCTGACACAACAGAGGAGAGGTTCGGTGAATCGCGACCTGACGCCATACTTGCACCAGTGAGATCGACTAGCGACGGCATTAGAACGTGCTTAATATATTAAAATGACAGCGTAATGAAATCCTAGTAGTTTTTCTTAGTCTTGTTCATCAAGTGGTAAATGGCTGCACGTGATTGAGATTTTCAGTCCAACTTTTATATCATCAAACTACCCAGGATTCAATTTTTCAATTCCCTACCAATTAAGAAGTAGTTATTTCTATGCAACATTTTTACCCTTTATTCTAAATTTTCAGTAAAAGATATTTTAAAATTGCTTCTTGTGAGGTCAAGCCGGCTTTCGCTTAATTAACCGCTCGTTTTTTTGTTATTTTTTTTTTATGATTTATTTTTTAAGGATTATTTTACTAGAATATGAACTTTAGGGCCAACTCTCTTAGCTTTCATCGTGGAATTGATGGACCGGGATACTTTGATCTCAGTTGCTATTCAGTAATCTTTTTGCCATTTGATAGCATGGGCTTTGCAGTTCTAGGCTCTTCCTTGCTATCGGGAAAAGCCCCCTAGAAAAAGAGTTTAAAATAGGTAGCACTTTTCGGATAACACGAAAAAACCTGTCCGTGTATTTCTTAGCTTGAGCTGCAGTTTTCGAAAAAGTTTCGTCCTTTGCATGCAAACTCGGATTATACTTGATCGTGGAGTATTATACGTATTATAGAGCCCTATCGTTTTAGCAAAGATTCGGTTTTTACCGTCGCGTTTAACTGAAACAATAGAGAATTCTTATAAAAGACAGCTATGCACTTCAGTTTACCATCAGATGTTTTTGTAGAATTGACGCTATACTTAAGTTCTGTCAGTAATGATCTGGTAGTTTCGTGGTGTTGTGGAATGATGCAATCGGCTCCAAATGACGCATAATACAAAAGATTGAAAGCACACAAACAAACAAACAAAAACAACAAAAAGCAAACCAACATTTGTTTTCGCAACATCAAAAAACACCCAATAATCAAGAACTCTGAATAATATTCTCTCAGACACCATGCAAGTGCAATTGTATCATGCAGTATAGAATGTGTTTGAAAGGTCCAAGCCATCGTATCACATAGCGGTCACATGCTCTCTGCTGTTTCAGATTGTATTTCCAATTGCCTGTCGGATATGGTTCAATTTAGGTTCCCACTTGAAAGTTATGAAGTTTTCTTTCCGTTCGGCACAGGCCATTACCTCTTTTTGAACCCTAAGGAGTTTTAAGTTAATTTTGGCGGTTTTATCTACTAAGACTCTCTTCAATCTTTACCTCTAAAAAAAAGGCCTTAGATCGGCATGGGGCATAACGCAGTTGGATAGAAAAAAACAACAACAACAAAAACAAAACAAAACAAAAAACAGACCTTTGAATAGTGTTTCTGTGTTTCTGGACCCGCTTATTATTACCAAACCAATAATTACCTAAATCGACAAAAGCAATTTTACTATCACGCCAGTAAAATGTAGTTAATGGAACGTGAGGCTAGTTATCAGTTAAAAAAATGTAACTCTTTCATGGCAGTTCTTTTTTCAACGAAGCAGTTGTGTAGTCAAGTTGCCAAGATCAGCAAGCTCTAAGATACATTGTATTCCAGGGTAGAACTTTACGGCCTTGTCTTTAGCAGGCTAGTACGATCCATAGCATTGGCCAATTTTTTCAAAGCACTATTCACGGCTAAGAGTTCGCACGTGCAACGCTAAGCTGTCTTCTTGAAGGACCTAATAGCTAACTGGATGTTTTTCATTATTTAGTTCTGTTCGCAAACTTACTAGAGACTTGATATCTGGACAGTTTTCGCCTAGGAATTGATGGTACCATTCTTGTTCTATATCGTGGCCAGTTTTTTCGGGTAGACGATAGTATAGACTGTAGCAGGAGTTTTCTTTTAGGATCAGCCATGAGGCTCTACGTATATAACGCGTCAGGGACTCAAGTCATGGGCTCCTGAACGCGTCAATTTTGTCAACGTTGAAGCAAGTTTGGGGGAATTTGCAGGGTCTCTACGTTTTTGTTGGGTAAATTGTTTGGTTCTCATAGTACCACAGTCCGGTTCCAGTAAAATTGCAGTGTTTGTATGGGGTAAAAATACATTCCTAAAATTTGTAGGATATACTAAATAAAGGTCAATGAAACTTACTCTGCAGTTACTTGTTGTTGTCCTTAATGCTCAAACGAATTTTCGTGATTATAGTACTACATGAAAAATTTCTGCAATTTGATTGGCTTAGAGCAGTGGTATTTCAGCTTAATTTGAAATACCTTACATGTGAAAATAACAAACCTTTTGCGTGTAGTAGTATAAACAAGTAATAGCATGGTTTGTACGTGATATTTGGCATAAATACCTCAAGAGGTATTTCAAAATTGTCTCAAATTTCACTCGCCTAACGGCTCGTGAAGTTACGTACAACAATTTCGAAATATCACTTGTGGCATTTATGCCAAATATCACTACAAATCTAGTCTGCTACACAGCCGTTTTTAGTGTCGTCACGCAACGCTCCTCCCCACAAACGGCTGCTGAAAACCGAACTACATTCCTTTCCCTTTGTGTTTGTGGTCTAACGAACAAGCCAATCATGTATAAGAGACTTGACATTACGTGAGCCGCAGGGCGCTAGGAAGCGAGCACGCTTCTCAGTTTTCGACAAATCAATCAATCGTCGCTGAATTTAGACGGACTCTGTGTTATCAAGCAACGAAAAGGTTGATTTGCAAAAAAGTTTGTTTTAAGCGGTCAAGAAAGTTCCCAGTGAAGAAAAGTTTTGGTAGGTGTAGAAAGACTTTTACCGGGATCAGTTGGTTCTTCATTTAACGTGCATATGTACTGATATCCCGGACTGATATGTAATGAAGATTTAATGTGCCGGATGTGCTCATTGTGTTCTGTGAAGACTGATCTCTCAAGGGAACTGATTCAAAAAGCAATCTTACGAATTATCGATGAGCGATTTCCCGAAACTATACCTGGCAACTTTATGAGCACATCCATGTTGTGCATCACAATTTGCTCGACTTCCTTTCTGCTGCTGCTTATCTCCTAAATTTTGAATAGGACTCGACTACGACAACACTACTGTAGTTAATTGCTTGTTTTGATTATTCTGTCATTCATACATAGGGCTCCGATAAAAGCAAAGTTGTGATTGGAGGAGTCACAGTACCGCAAACGTGGCGCGAACACTTTCCAGAAAATGGGAGCTGAATTATAATTGGCTAATCATGGGAAAGGAATGTAGTTCGGTTTTCAGCAGCCGTTAGTGGGGAGGAGCATTGCGTGACGACACTAAAAACGGCTGTGTAGCAGACTACTACAAATCATGCTATTGCCTATACTAATTTGCTTAAATTCATCCTCCACACGATATAATACACAAGGCAGGAGGTACGAGATGGCATCTCGCCCGCCATGCTCCCTTTCCAACTCATCTTTTCCACGAAATTCACACTCCAACGGTAAGTATTAACATGCTAGGATCGTACAAATAGGATAGCATAAGATAGAGAAGCCATTATGAAACTTTCCCAGCTAGAAATCCAGCAGACTTTGACAAACTCGAAGGATATCCAAAAGGGCCGAATTAAGGTCGACGCGCCGAAGACGGAGGCCGGGCCAGATCAACGTGCAGCCAAGCACATCAGGGGCACCCAACGAGAATATAGTTCAAAACCACTTAAACATATCATTGTTAAACGTATTTAGTATTTAAACGGTAGATATAGGCATATTTTTATCCCCTAAAAATTTTTCATCTGTTCGGATTTCCTAGCTGAAAGTCTAGTGATCTGAAAATTATAGGGATCAAAACTGACCTTTTCGAAAATTTCAGCCAGAAAAGAGGCCCCCCAAAATTCTAGGTGACCTTTGTAGGGTAAAAAGCCGTTAAAAATGAGCAATTATACAATTTTTTAGATGTTCGAAAATCCTAGGAGAGGCAGGCAAGCAAGAAATTTTGCAACAAAATGTTTCGAAAATTCTAGACCTCAAATCGTCTTCCGAACAGATATTCTTCCGAAGATTGTCGTTGGGTGCCCCTGGCACATGAGGCCTGGGCACTGTACAAATCAAATTCCATCTCGGTTGTCCTGGGGTGACCTTTCTAGAGGCGATATATAGCTTGCCCAAAGTTAGCCTCCCCTGCTCGAGGGCTATTGTGCACTTGTCAGTTTGACGATACAGTCTGAACGCTCATTACCCTTGGTACAGCAGTTCTTCTTGTATACTGACAATGTAGTGTAGCCGTGGTCGAAGAAGGATTCTTTGAGATCCACCTTACTTCATACATCAAGGCACACAACACATGTATGCGTGTTTAAACTTAAGATACGCGCAAAAAATGAGCCAAGACTTTGGTTGGCTTTTAAAACTATCAAGAAGAGCCTTGTGGGCAATAGCAATTTATGCATGAATGCAATGTTGTCCTGCAAACAAGTTCTATTGTTCTCCCGAACTAGCTTATCCAATCAGAACTGTTAAAAGCCGCTTTGGATCAGTGCTGAGAAGTACTTCCTCTTGTAACAATCTACTGAAGGCTGCTGCAATACTTGCTTTTCTTTACGTCAATCAGCCGTATTTGTCAATTAAGAACATTTTATTCCCGCGAAAAGCCCCCAAAATTATTTATCCGGGGTGAGATGAATATTAAACTACAGTGACCAGAGACGTTTAAGAAACATTTTACAACCCCAAAATATATATATATTTTTTATTCTACGTTTAGTTTTAATGATCTTAAGAAATTACCGTAAAAAACATATAAATCTTCTATCAAAACACTTGCCCTTTATAGCGACTGTAACGCAGCAAGGCTGGCGTTCTCTGAAATTAAATGTCTTAATTTACTGAACTTCATATATTTTAGCACGTTAAAACACTAAATCTAATAAATGGCTAGTGTGGTGTCAATGGACTATATTTATTTCCTTAATTGAGCCTACTTAATATTGCGTACAGTAACGGCTATTATATGGTGTAGGCTTCAGTTTGTAGACATAAAAAGAACCACAGTTGCGAACCTTTATATATGTACTTTGCTTACAACAGGTGTTTTGTCTCCGATTGCCGTAACTAAAACCACTTTGATAATAACCGAAACACACTTTCCGGGATACCACCCCGTCCTCAACCGAAGGATGACTTCCCTGAAATGATCCCTGATTTGAAGCATCACAATAGCCGGTCGACGACGAATATCTGCAACTTGCGGACAGTTGTTTGCCTGTTATAAATCTGTACCATCCCTCAGGAAGATAGTAATCGCTCTTTGTTTGCCCTGACCTAAAACCATAATATCTTGTCGGGTCATCTATGGTCCAGTATCGCTCACATTCCGGCTTATCAGTACCTATAAAATGGAATAAATGAATAGTAAACTGTCTTATCCATTTTGCATAAGTAAAAACGTTATATTCGGTTCTATCCATTTCATTGGTCCACATCATCTCAAGATGGTCATTTTAACTTGACTTTTGTTACTGAATAAAAAGAAGTCATTCTTCAGGGCACTCAGGAGGTTAAGACAAACATCGTAGAATACTTTGCACTCCGCGAACAATTGTCAACGTGCTCCTGAACAAAAAGAGAGTAATAAACAAACAACAAAATTTTCACCCTTGCTTTATGGAGCTATCTCATCAAGTATTTTGTCTAATAATTTTTAGTTCTTGTAGGCAAATATTGTGATAGCATATTTACATTATTAAAAACTGAATCATTGGATAACGCAATTCTGGAGCTCAGACTGCTTTAGCCATCATGGTATGTGAGTTATTAGTATATATACACACTCAGTGATCTTGGTAATTCAAGCAATCTGATTGGTTAGTTATCTCGGACTATGTCGTTATATTCGCCGCGCTTGGCTAGGCGGTGAATATAAAGCCGAACAAAATTGCTGTCGTGAACTGGGTGTTTTGCCAAAGGTTCATAGTAAAGCCTTTTTGAAAATACACGAATATCCAAGTGCTGATGGCTTTGAAGGCAAGAAAAGACTTCATGGTGTTTAAACAGCGTGATTTATTGTGAAGTGGTTTACTGTGGCTGACTTTTTGCATGCTCGAAGCTATGTTTACCACTACAGAGGAAAACGAGGTCGCTTTGTCGCTGTTTTGTGATTTCGGGATTTTCTCGCAAGGCCAATTTTCCCTATAAATGGAAGTTAATTTATGGACAAAAGAGGAAAGCAAATATTTTCGAAAATTATACGTGCCAGCAAGTTAACTATAGGCAAAGAAATTTGGAGATAAACAATGCTCACCTTGATCGTAGCCGGTGTTGATAGCATTTGCAAGAAGCGACAACGAAAACTTTCTCATTCACGGTGAGTTGACAGAAACAAACAAACCTCTACTTTTCTTCTCAGAATTGGGTAGTAATTTCAATTTTCGGGGTTTTCTTTTAAACCGTTGATGCTAAAGCTTACAAAACTCGATACAAAAAGATAAAAACTATCATTTGCCATGATTGAAGATACTGTAAAGATCTAACTTTTGGGCATCCACTGTTAACGGCTTCGTGTTCACGCATGAATTCACCCGTCAATCAAACTAACCGGTTTTTTTAATGGTTTCCTCTCTGGTTCTGTTGAGATCACTTCGTGTGAATATACTAAAACAATTATTCACCTCAGACTCAGTTAATATTGTTGAATAATCCCCTTGACTTGGTCTCGGAGATTATTCAGCAATATTAACTTCGCCTTCGGCGAATAATTGTTAATTATACCAGGCTCTCCAAATATGGTAACTGTACGCGTGGAGTCAAAATCAAAAGCGAGCTGAAAATCGGTTGTTTTAGAAATTTTATTAATACAACAATTATATCCACTCGCGCTTGTTAGATATGAGATGATTATAGCCAACTCATATGGAACACGCACTCTTGGAATAATTGCTAAGTATATCGAGGCTCTGGACCCGCAAATTAAGTCACCCCCACATAGCTAACTCAGGGATGTCCGGAAATCTCTGGTTACCATGGTCACATAGCCGAAGACTGACATATTGACCACTCGCAAAATCGTGTTTTGTCTGAACAATACAAAAAGAAATATTATGTTATGAGTGTCTATATCTTGATGCAGAATTATCTTTTTGCTTACTGAATTTACTCACTAACAGATAGAGCGCTTTTCAATTGAGTGTCGAAAACCAAAACCAAAGTAATCACAACGGCTAATCAGAGTAAAGGAAATTATCAGAGGGAGCCAATGACAACTCAAAGTAAACGCGTGTAACCGGCCTGTAGCGCGGGAAAACGCGAGTGACCAAGGAGCGATTGGTTTTAGTTTACATCTGATTGGCTGAGAGGGTGGCGCGAGTTTTCTAGTCCAATCAAACAGCACAGTAAAGCAAATCCAATTCAATCCTGGATTACTTTCACCACTCAAAATTGAAAATTGCTCTACAATAGCTCAAATTGTAGGAAGACCTGAAGATCATTTTCACAAGCTTGACGTATTGAGGGCTCATAGTGCAGATCGCCGCTCATATTCTAACTATCACTCACATCTTGGTGTATATCCAGTCCAATTCCCACTTGGGAAACATCTTTTGATAGCTGGACCAATCATAGTGTATCCTGGATTACAGAAGTACCAGACATATTGCCCTGCCCAATGGTTCTCGCTCTGAATAACAACAGCTGAATTGTTTGGTTTGCCTGGGTCACCGCAGCTGGTTAAGTCTAGAAAACAGTCACGACAGTCAAATTGGTTCTGATCTAGTACAAGCTGCTTAAGATTAGCAGTGCTAAATATGGAGTCATGCCTAACAGTGGTAAAACACCTCTTTCTCCATCAATCTCGCTCGTTTTCGAATCACGGAAGTGAAGCCATACGTGGGTTGATTTTAGTTTTGCTGATCGCCTTCGCTCCAAGAGGTTAGTTTTTCTCTTGAACCTATCTTTTGTACTTTAAGTCAGTGTAAGGATTTTGGCAGTTAAGAAGGACAGAACAAATGCATGCTTTGTCGGTTTTGGCACCAAAAAAATTCCCCATTGTATATATCTATTACTTCAAAATGCAAATTTTTCCCACGGAACCTGTCTGAAACTGTGATGAAGACATCTTTTTCCATTCTACTTTTCTATGGTGGTGCTCATTTCAAGGGTTGTTTACATATAAATGACAATGACAAACAAAATCCTCTTCAACTGTTGTTCAAGGAAGTATTAAACGTAAGCCGAGTAGCAATATTGCAAGTTTCGCCAGAGACTTAAATGAAGATAATGTTAATTGGATGAGCATAGTACCTATCTTTGTACTTGTCTTTACTTCATCCTTGTACATGTTACGAGCAATACAAGTATACGTGGCCTGGTCTGAGGGCTGGAACTGATCAATCACGAGCTCGCCGGTGACTTCATGATCATCCGAGTTGGCATAATAGGAGGAGGGTATCGTGACATTATTCTTGTACCACGTGATGTTTGGTAGAGGAGCACCTGTAGCAGAACAGTTGACTCGTACCGATTCCCTGATACCTGAGGCGTTTATTGCATCTGGTGGTGGTGTGGTAAACGCAGGTGGTTCTGGGTATTGATATAACGTACGTAAGCCGTGTTTAAGACTATTATATTGTAGGCGTATTAAGATCATCAATTTTATGCACTGATCCAGCCTTATACGAACAGTGGCTGTTGCCTGGTATTTTTTGCCAAATATCCTCTTACATATGATTCTGGTATTTAATGGGAAAATCCATGTTTATAAACACTCTTACTAAAAAAGTAACATTATTTATATCATCAGTCAAAAGTGCTTAGCCACTGGCAAATTAGCAAAAGCAAAAAGAAGACTTATCCGGAACCCGGTCTAACTTGGATAAACAAGCATTAAGCATATTCTGGCGATTAGTCACGAAAACAAATTATGGCTCTTAAAAGAACTTAAAGTTAATTAACAAAGCCTGCAAGAGCACAAAACTAAAACCTAATAATTGAGGAAATCCCCTTAATTGATGAATTCGAATATACATCCAGGAAAACCTAATGGGCTTTTGACATTATCACTTACTGAATGAGTTGACTTTGAGGTATGCCCCTTGAATGACCCTTCCAAATTCGTTGGCCGCGATACATGTGTAGATGCCATCGTCTTCCCTCTCTGTGTTTTTAATATAAAGTCCGTCTTGTCTGACCTCACTGCGTCCTCGAGGGAGTGGTGCTGAGGGAGTTCTGGTCCATTCAATCTTAGGGGTGGGGTTCCCCAGGGGGTCACATTGAACCCTTGTTTCTTTACCTAAGTAGCCATGCACTTGTACAGGAGGAGAATTGGGGAACCTCGGCGCACCTGCAGGGTAGAATAACAAAATGAAGCGCCGGGGTAAATCTTGCCTAAAGAAGTGGCAGTCGTAAGTCTCTGGACAATCACGAAGGAGTTCATAAAAGGACAAAACTTGCTAAACGTGCTGAAAACGCCATCATTTCTTAGGAAAAACAATCCGCAGCCATGAGGATATACTGACTGTCTGCATCAAGTGTCACACGTTTAATTTATGCCTACTCACCTTTAACAGTTATTTTTACTTCGGTCACTTGAATACCAAACATATTTTCGGCACGGCCTGTAATTACTCCCTCGTCCTCAAACCGGACATCGCTCATCTCAAACTTGTCAGCGAGTACCCTGAAACGCGTTTGGTTTTCTTGGGTTTTGGTTTTCATAGACCACGTTACCTTGGGTTTTGGGTACCCGGATATTGAAAAACTGAATGTCATATTGCTGCCATCCTTGATGACAATGGAAGACGGAGGTTTCTTTGTAAATCGAGGAGGAGCTGTTGGTCAAATTAAACAGATATGCATGTCACTTGTTCAAATGTTTTCGGCTGAAGATTAACGTCGTAACTCAGCTTAAGAAGAAGCAGAATATGATTGTTGAAGAAAATAGCTGTTTTCCCCTACACCATTCCATACCACACATTCAGTTAAATTACACTCACAATCCTTTAATTCCGTCTGATGAAGGGCTAGCTCTTTGAACGTTAGCTCAACACTCTACATGACGATGGTTGATTTACTTATTAATAATCTGCTCCGTTAATTCTTGTTAATTTATATTTATGTTTGTTACGTTTTACTCACCAAACATGGTTATTTCGTCTGGATTGTAGTTCATCAATCTTTCAACGAGATTTTCAATTTCCGTAACATTAACATCAAGGCCCCTTCCTGGGATTCCTTGAGGACCTCTTATTCCAGGAGCTCCTATTTGTCCAGGTATGCCTGAGCGACCACGGCGACCGCGGTAACCTGGTGCTCCTATTCTACCACGGCGACCTCGTGCACCGCGGGGACCTGGAACTCCTGGTGGGCCTTGAGGACCTGAATGAGAATTATAGTGGTGGGTTAGCATTCCGAATACAGTTTCGCATCAAAAATCATTCTGCTTTAAGTCTGCTTTAATAATTTAGTCCGATTTTAGTCATTGAAGCTTAGATTACCAGCTTATGGTCGCTTATAGACTGAAAAGCAATGGTAACGTAGCAAACTTTTAACCTGTGTTGGGCTGAAAATACAAGTGAGCAAGTGAGGCTCGTTTTTTTCTGGAGGAGCAATGAGGAAATCCAATTATATAAACTGTCAATGTAAATACCGATCATAGGGATCAGCTGAAAGTGCTATAAGCTACTTGTCTGAGTGTTACTATAATCAAGCCGAGAACGTAAAAAACTATATGGATGTTTTTTCAAGCTTCAACTGAAGGTTTGTGACAATGATAATCATAAAAATAATTTTTTAATCTTCTTTTGTTCGCTATGTTACTCCTCAAACTGCCAAGAACTAATGAACACTAATTAAAGAGATAGTGAGTAAACATTACTAGTGCCCGTAATAGAAAGGTACCCATAAAACTGTGTGTTCCTATAGAGGGATTTGACTGCATGTACATATGTTAATTCTAGCTACTGACCTCTCATACAAACAAGTCTCCCAGTTCGGTTGACTACACCATCAATGACCTGAGACAAACACAAACCATTAACTACTGCTTTAGTATCACTGACAGTACACAGTGAGAGTTAAATCCAATATTGCACATTCAATCACTATAACTTTATTTTCAAATTTTATGAACTTATTGTGGTTCATACTCTGATTGTTTTTCACAAATGTATTTTTCTTGGCATGATGTCAAGCTGACAACAGTGTATAGTTTATTCTCCCTTAAATAGCGCAACAGCAAATTTCTGTATCAGGCGCGTCCTATTGAATATAAATAAAATAGAAACAAAACAGTCTTAACAAAGAAGGTTTTGGGGCGAGAGATCGAAGTAATGGAATATTTTGTTCCCTGAATAGTTCTGACTTGGAAATTCCCAGCTTAGGTCAGTTTAAAGGCAATTCGTCTTAAAGCTGTAACAAAGCATTACAACTCAGTTCAATTGGTCGGAAAAACTCATCTGACGTAAAACTGACCTAAGAAAATAATATTTTGACCCGTGGTGTAGGTCTCATTATTTGGGTTAGGAAATTAATTCTCCAGTTCAGTTAATTCTTCTTGACTTTGTTTTTCTTAAATATACCAAGCTGATCAAAACGGTCAAGGTTACAATTTACAATGATAAGTAAACAATTGCTGCAATGTCTAGATATTTCAAATGTCAACATTCCATTTTGGAGCGTAGTAATAGCTGGGGAGTAAGGGTGGGACAATGGTGAGAGCACTCGTCTAATGGCCCGGGTTCAAATCCAGGCGTCGACGCCATTAGTTGTTGGTTCTCTTCCTTGCTCCGAGAGATTTCTCTCCGAATACTCCGGTTTTCCCCTCTCCTAAAACCAACACTTCTAAATTCCAATTCAATCTGGAACGCACGGACACGTTCAAACGAGTTCTCAAGAACTCCTAAGTGCTTCGCGGGTAATATTTATTTTTTATTTTTATAATCATGCCGGCCAATTGCGCCTCTGACTCTATGACAACAAATTCCATACACTTATAGCTTCCGAATACTCTGAGTTGTCAGTGAATTGAGTCTCAGTATGAAAAATTAAACCATGAAAAAAAATATATAAATAAAATGATAAGTGAAAAAATACGTAAATAAACAAATAAATTTTCTGTGCATGTTTTTTTTACTTGGCTCCACTGTATCACACGCTTGTGCCTGTACCTAGCAGTCATTTCCTTATTAGCAGTGTAATTCTCGCGTACTTTGAAAACACAAAACAATGAAATATTTTATGAGCATACTATCATTTAGCGCTTGTGCACTAATTGGAAATCTGTTGTTCTCTGGATTACGACTCACTTATCATTCCCTTCTCAGTTGTATTTATTATGAACTTTGCGAGACAGAGGTATGTGCACTACTGACACAAAGCTACAGTTAAATTGTCCCGAAGAACCGTCCTTTAGAAGGTTTGCGTTACGGAAGGAGTTCCCAACCATGTCGATTCTCCAAACTGCAACTAGAGCTTAACAGCCTTGGAGTGGCTTTACAACTGAGTGCGAAGTAGGAACGAGGAACAATCAACATACCTTAAACGTAAACGGCAACTTATCCCAATCGCCCCCGTCCTCCCCTCCAACCCTTCCCGGGACTTAAGCCCTTCCGCGTTTATTAGCCCTTCTAAAACCTGCTACCGGACTGGATATATTAATCCTAGGGCTTTCAAGCGGCAGTTCACGGTAGTTAAATATCCCCTATATGGCATAAATAAGGTCATCTTCTGTTACATTACTCAACTGAACTAGACAAAGTATATCGCTCCGTGGGTAGAAGTCTCTGTATTTTTCCGGGTTTAGGTCTTCGACGTTACTCGCAAAGGTGACCACCCGCATAGAACGGCATGCATGGTGAGTAACTCCCTGTCAATTATACTAAATGAACATTATAAACTTGCCGACTTAGCACAAACTCAAGTGTGTCTAGAACTAAAAAAAAAAAAACAACAACAACAACTAAAATTTTACTTCACAACAATAACGGCGCTTTGCCAGGGAAAACGTTTTTTTGTGAGGTCTGTGACAGAGGTGGGCTTGCAGCATCATTGCCGTACAGGAGCCGTGTGGTCCTTACCCAAAACAAGCTAGATAGTTATGATTTTCCGACATCGTATTAGACATAACCCAAAGTTTGATGCTCTATTTCATAGCAGACCGTGGCAGTGCGTATACACTTTGATACCTAATATTCCATTGTAGCTGCTTAAATCTGCGACACGGATTTTACGTACAAATGAGAGACGGTACCTTTCAAATTATCAAAGCTCACTTTTCAAGACAGTAAAATGTTGCGTCTTTAAAATCCATACCCAGACCACAATGGTGGAAATAAATCTATACCCAATTTCTAACCAAAAGGGTTTAAAAACCATCCAATAACCGCTCACAATACTGTTGCATGGCTTAAAAGGGAGTATATCCCCCATGACGCTTAGCCATCCGGAAATAACTTCGAATTAACGTGTATCAAACAGTCCAACATATTACACATTATGAGAAACGTTTAGATGGATCGATGAAACTCGAAAACCCTATTTTACGATACAATGAAATTGAGATTTTTTCGAACATCCTTTGCGTGAGAGTTTGTATTGTAGGAATGCAGAATTAAGATGGCTAACTATGAAACAATGGTAAACTAGGATCAGATAGATTGCCTTACCTGAAGATCGTCCAGCAACTTCTGGACACATGCTTGCTTGAGTTTGCCAGCTGAAGACTCGGAAATCACCCTCTCTTGATCAGCTCTGCGATTCCGTCCACTTCTGAGCTCTTCACCGTTCGGAATCGGAGACAGAGGAGTCGCTTCAGTCACGCTTATGCGGCCATCACTTAAAGATTCTTTTCCCCGAATTAAAGAGAGCTCATATTCAAGGTAATAAACTTTGTACGAAAGAAAAGCAACTGAGGCAAGCGTAAAAATTAGATGAAGACATGACACAAAAGTTGAGAGGTTTGGTGAAGGGCGAGTTGACGCCATGCTCGCTTTCCCTGAGAACTGACTTAAGACTGAAAAAGATTGAATATCATTTAGAGATTATATATAATTTGAGTTGAAATTCTAGACTTTGTTTTTTTGTGCTTCATGCAAAGTTGAAAAAGGGAGGACCTTTGGTACTCATTCTGTCTATCATTATTACTGTTTGGATTAAGAACTGGTTTCAGTTTACACGTTAACTCAGTTTGCCGCTTGTGGCGTGACAATTAAATACCAAGAAAGTTAAAATCTACGGGCCGTTAAGACCGTTTAATCTCGCAAAGTCCAGTCCAGATGTATTATTATGTTTTCTTTTGTATTTCAAAATTTGTGGCGGTTGAGGCAAATCACCACTCAGGATGTGTTCATCTGTAGAGTTACCGTCCCCTTCCAACTTAGTTATTAACCCATTCGCCCCTGAGCCGCCAGTAACTGTCAGTGCGGATCCACGTCCTTTCTACCACCTGTGACGTCATCAGTTTTAATGGTCAAGGACAACTTTGTCCGCTAACTTGTGCAAAGTGAAGATCTTTCAAACCATAGCAGAATGAACACAATTCAGTCAAGGACACCAGAGAAAAAGGCAAGAAAATATGTAACATTGACCTGAAAATTTCCATGAAAATCTTGTTCCACTACCCAGACCTTTCCTTTCATCTATAAATCCTAGGATCCTAAAAGCTTTTCTAAAATTTTTCCCACCAAAATGAAGCCCGACATAAATGTCCAGCAAGAGAAAAAATGAGGCAAGAAAAGCGAAAAAAGAGGGAACGACAGAAAGCAAAAATTTAAAAGTAAAAGTCTAGACTGCTGTGTCACTTTAAAACCCAATTAAATCTCGAAATTTTGCTTTCTGCGCATGCCCAAACTTTGCAAGCTAATATTTTGCATCTACATCAGAAGGCCGTTCTTTGGTAATTATTCGCTCTTTATAGCAAGACAGTGACTAGAAAACCGCTCGACTAGCTTCAAGACGCGTTTTCTGTAAAATCTCCAGGGGCGAATGGCTTAAGCAAAGTTCCTGATTCAGAAGCTTTTTAAGAAAAATCCACTTTTCAGCATAAAACAACCAAATCTGGCTGTTTAGTGTAAAATCAGGCGAAAAAAATCGGCAAAAGGCGATTTTTAGTTTTTTTGATTATTTCTGATTTTGTCTCTTCCCAGCTCACTTGAAAGGGTTCGCTTAAATAAGATGAACATAGGTTTTACATGCAACACCAGTAACTTGGGCTGAATAAAGAAAACGATATAAAATTCTGAATCATTAGCGTAGAGGTTCTTCATAATGATAACGTCTCAGGTTTCTAGTGATAGATTTACTTTTCACAACAAACACTTAAACAGAGAGCTGTGATTAGTAAATCAAGCTGACTCATTCTTTTTTTTACAGAAATTGGCTGACTCACTACAAACATTTCCTAAAGTCGGTTTCCTGGTTCATAATTCAGTATACGATATTGTGCTAATTTTGAGCGGGAACTTTGCTTTTCGTAAAGTACGTCCGGTTTTAACAATATATTAAAACAGCTAACAATGAACCAAAAATATTGCACCTAGCAACCCTGAATTGCCTATCCCTCAAGAAGCTTTACAAGGCTAGCCGAAAAACAAAAGTAATTTAGACGACCCAGGTTGATGGAGGAGGTGAAATTACCAAACATCAGTAACATTTCACGTCTTGATATTTGTTATATTAAGCTATGCAGTAGACAATAAACCAAGAATAAACCTGCACTGAATAAACTGAATACGACTCGACGTTGAAAATAATCACCTTTTAGAGAGCAGTGTTTGTTTTTGTCGGGATTTATACTGCACTTTTCAATCTATAATCTTAGCCTGTGCACGTGTTGTTTGACTGAATTAAACGACTTTAAGACTACAATGCCTTTGATTCGTCTTCCCCCCTTCCCAAATTTTTAAACGCCAAACCTACCGTGAAAATGAATTTTATCACACCGGTTTGGAATATGTATTTTTTACTAGTGTTTTAAATGTCACATTCTACAACCCAAGACAATAACCAAGCTACCTTTACGATATTGAGTTACTCTATAAAGCGGTTACTTTTTACTGTGGGTTTGAACCTAGCTTTGGCGTCTGTATTGATGATATATTGATTGTACTATATTTTGTTTTACAACATGGTTTGTTTGTATAAATTTTCCATTTGTTTGTGTTACTCATCCTAGCTCCGTTATAGAGGTAGAACTGTTTATATGTGACTTAGAGATAAGCACTGTTTGAACTATATGAGAGGTTGCCCTTAAGATGAGGCTTGACGTACTGTAGAGTTAAAATTCAAGAACATGAGTACAAGAAGCATTTGGCCTGAACAGTCCTTTTTCATCGGAATTCTTACCGAGTGGATAATGTTTAGTCAGGGGTTAGGAGCTGATAATGGTTTACGATAATGGAATGCTGATTGCGGATAACCGTAATTTGTTTGTTTGTTTTTTAGGTGAATTACTATTGGGGGGGGTTGACTTATGTGGGGGCCAGAAGAATTGGATGTCTTGTAGCTTTTATTTGTCAGAGAACCCTTAAGACACGTGAGCTTATTTTAATACATTACACGTTTTTGGCATTTTTAGCATTTTCAGCTGGACCAAAAATGCCTTAGTGTCGCACATAAATATCGAATCAGTTTGAGCCATTAGATTTTGCAACATCAGTTCAACCCATAGCGCGCTCTTTTACGGGAGTTGTCCCTTTCTACCGAGCAGCCTAAGGAAAGGTTAAGATAGTACTGAGTGTGTCTTTTTATTTGTAATGACTTTGCAAAGTTATCCGGCTTCGGTCTCTCGACCTTCAATACATGACATGCACGGAATCGATCCAACAAGCTTAAAGCTAAAGAAAAGCCACATTGGAGACGGGAAAAGATCGACGATCGGCTTATCATTAACCCTGTGATCGCCTCATTTTCCAGCGAGTTATGCTGTTGTTTAGAGTCCAATATTAAGGTTCATAAGCACTAGTTCGAAGTTCAAGGTTTTAAGTAACTACATCACTGCAATGATCTGCAGCCTAGATGTGTTTGAGTTATTCAACTTTAATTTCTGTCTACGGTAAATCGCAAAGATGTGCTGAAATCAACTGTGCCTTCTGTGCAATTCAGTTTCACAAGCTTATAAATCTTGATTATAGAAATAAGTTTGCCGGTCAGCAATGGCATGTTCACCGACATTTCCATAAAGTCATCACCTTACGTTATGGTTGATCAGTGCAACGGAAAATGACAGTTCTTTAATTGTGTTCTCTCTCTCTACGAAAGTCATCATTTACGTTGTTAAATACCACTACGACTAATATCAACTTTAAACAGTTAAAACCTTTTCTTTTTTTCCGCATGAACCGGTGTTAAGTTTTGAATGACTGCTGCTGTCATGACAAAGCAGTAATTTTTTGACCACAGCATAAGTAGTAGATTAGATAATGACTTCCAAAACAGCATAAAAGGAAATTATACGGCCATATCCTTCTCAAACCACACTGAGTACTAGCTATAAAAGAAGGCCATAGGAAAAGGTTCAAGTCTACCTCCTGTTATATTTGGTGTTGTTTTGTAAGGGCTTTTTAAGCCAGCTCTTTTCTGAAAAGGTACACATTTTTTTTCTTGTCTGATACGATACTTTTTACACCTCAGGGAGGCTTATAAATTATTTTATAAATTGTTCTTTTTTCTCTTCAGGTTATAGAATTGTCAAAACAGAAGAGCACAAGCAGCGTAATGATGGAATTAAGGTACCGTTAACTTCTTGATGGTTTCGAAGTTTTACTGCCAATGTCGATTAACGTCTCCCAGATCCTAAAATCTCTGTGCTGGCTCGTGTAATCATCGAAGACAAAAACTACTTCGTTACATGTCTTTGAGTAATGCTCTTAGAATCACAAATGCCCTCAGCTTCAAGAGCACTTTTCAACGAATCGTCTAAACAAATACTCACAAAGAGCTAACTACAGTTAATTTTTGATAAACTATATCATGCCAAATGCCATCATCTCGATCAGTCAACTTAACTCCTACTGGTTAAAATGACTACCTTGAGGCCCTTGGCTATCACCTGTGAGTTGATAAAGTAACCTTCGAGCACTAGTCCTCAGTCAGCCTGTCTTGATTTAAATGGTAGAGCTCTAACTATGTTTTTTCGTGATAGCTTAAGATGAAAAAGGCTTTTAATATAACAAGGGCATAGTGGTCATCCCAAAACGAAGCCGAGGTAATCTTGGGCGGCTTCGCGCTAAACAGTTATATTAATACACTCTCTGGCAAAATTGAAACATGAACAGTTATTTTTAGTTTTGTAGTTTCAAGGCCTGTGGTAACCCAGTTTATCCAGACTCAGCCCTTAGAAACGACAAATCTGCAATTGGTTGTGGTCAAAATATTAATAATTTATTTGTTAAATTTATTGTAAAGTAGTACTGTACAGTAGCAAAGTGAAGTCTAGTCTATTTCTTCAAAAATAAGAAAATACAAAATAATATACGATGATCATTGTCGTTGAGCTAAAGTAGTAAGAATTTCGCGTTACAAAATGTTGAAAATACAGTAACTGCAATTATAAATAATTAGTAAAAACTCTAAATTGTATTTTAATTTAACCCTATTCAGACCCTCTCTCTCGCTAAAACGTTGAATAACTTCAAGGCCAATCAGGCTATGATCACCAAACGTAGCGACTTTTCCTAAAAAAAATGTCCGAAAACATTTTAAAGTCGTCTTGACGTGTGCGTCAACGTTGACGTTAACATTGCAACCGAGTTTTGACAGCAAATGAATGTTTTTCAAAATTTGCTTTTCTCCTATAAAAAAAGGATTTCTATTCGTCATATTACGTCATTGCAGCTCTTCTCGTTCGCAGGAATAAAAGCAAAAGCAAAAGCCTCTGGTCCCTTTATAATTGAAAGCGATCTGTATAAACTTTGTGACCATGGCAAGACGTTTTTCAGAAACTGTATCCCTGATTTAGTGTCCTTCTTCTCAGGGATTAATGTTTCAAGTGAAAGCAGATCCAACAGTGTATGCGCTACCGAAGTGCACAGATAGTTTAAATTTTATGTATAGATAAAACCGTTATTGATTATAAAAATTTGAGGAGTTATATATAAAATGAAGTATTGCCTTTGTGCATGCACCGATGCAAGTTTCAGTTGTGATGTCCCGGCATATCTTATATTTCATAAGATCTATTGAGACATTTCTTCTTACCTTTGGTGAGAAGATTTTTAATATAATTATGAAAAAGTTATTCTAAAAACTTAAAGACTTTTATGACTGTTTTCCCTCAGGTTGCGACAAGATCTCTTTCTTTTTGTTGGAGCATTCGCCTGTTTTGGTTTATCCCCTTCCTTTGCGAGGTCGTCTCTTAACTCTCGAGATACGTTTATATCGGTTGATCCATTTTGCGAGAGAGTACCACTGTATGTGCGTCTAAACTGCATACAACGCAAGTATCGCATGTTTGACGGAACGTGCAACAACTTGTGCAACATAACACAGGTAAGTTTTACCACACTGTATACTGGATTCAGTTTCTGCATATCGTAGGAATTAATCTCACACTGCCACCCCGAAGACGTTTAAAAATTTTTTATGTCGGTTTTATAGTACCCCTCTCGATAATTCGGTTTCGATTTTTTGAAATTACCGATAATTCGAGCCAATTTGCTTTTCCCAAGGCAGTTCGCCAAAAATCGGGATTCCACGTCCAAGGAATTCAACTTAAGTAACGACCCTGTTGACAGATGATCAAAGGGATAATTAGAAGATGTCTCTCCCTCTCCTCTAGATCTCTCCCTTTCGCGTCTGCTTGGGCTGAATTAAAATTCTTTTCGTCCTATTATATACGTCATAAGAGAGTCTTTTCAAAGGAAACTAACCCGCTGGTTAGATGCAACCAGATCAGTGCACTAAAATTTCATCGGGAAAATATTTGTTAGGGTCAAAAATGGTTTTTAAAAATCCTTCAGAGACATTAGAGACTGAGTGAGCACCAGTTCAAGTATTCTCTTCCATCCCACGCTCTCCTTATACGCCCTGACGTGGGTAGAGGTCGGGAATACTTATAGTCAGGATTATTTTTCCGTAGGGCTCAGCTGGAACAGTATTCGCACGTTTCCTGCCACCTTCCTTTCAAAATGGACTGGGACCACGACTTGCTTCCACCACAAAGCCATCACTGCCACTCAGAAACGCGAGAACAATCAGCAACACGGTGTTTGTGAACACCTCAGAGAACGTCGGGGGTTTGGAGCCAAACTTTACTCACATGACCATGCTGTGGGGATCATTTATAGACCACGACTTCACATTGACAGTTTCTAATCAGACGGAAGGATGTGGGACCAACAATGCGCCATGTCCAAACAATGTCCCTGGATGTGTCAGCATTCCGATCTCGCAAAATAATCCGGATGATAGATTGAGGAACAATCAAAGCGCCCAGTGTATTCCTCTTTCACGATCAGAAATACGAAATGGGGAGCAGGTTTGTGCGTTTTCTTATAAAATTTAATTTGAATCATGCGTTATTTTGTAACAAGGGATTGTATTAATTTTAAATATTAGATTCAGACAGTTTCTCATTTATTAATATAACCCCTTTTCAGCCAGCTAAAAAAAAAAAAAAACTAAATATTCTCGGATGCGAGCAGTCGCCAAACGAAAGGTCTGGGTCGAGGGTGAAGACAGAGAGCATAATGTCAAGTTCTCTTGTTATTCAGAAAGAGCATCACATCTTCCTACTACAACGAATCTTTTGGCAGCAATAGTTACTATAAGTATTCCAAACAACATAAAAAAAAAACAACAATTTCATTCTACCCAAGTTTGAAAAGGCTGGAATAGTGACGTCGCTACTCGATATTACCACTCGTGTTAACATACGGAAAATACGTCATTCGGTTCCCGGATGTGGTGGTCATGTGTGTTTTAGTTGCCAATAAAACTCTTCTGTCCAAGCAATAAAATGAAAAACCTTATTTGTCACTTAATTTCGTGAGTATTAAATTTCGTGAAAAATCATGAGCCATATTTCGCGAGGGATTTTTAGATTTCGCGAGTATTAAATTTCACGATTTTTCCCAAATCGCGAAAGTCGCGAAATTTAATACGCGTGAAATTAAGTGAGAATATTAGGTATTACAAAAACAGTACATTCCATTATTTGTTTTGGTTTTTTGTTTTAGGACTTAAAACGTCAAACGTCGTATCGAGTTCTGAGTGTTTTAGTTCCTGTTGTAAAACACTCCCTTCCATGTAATAAAATGAAATTTTAGAAAAACACTCGGATTTCACTCTTTTTAAGACCTAAAACGTCTGTGTCTTCCGTCCTTTTTAGGTGAATCTGGTTACTTCTTATATTGACGCCTCAAACATTTATGGAGTTAACTGTGAGGAAGCAGAGAGTGTGCGAGATACGACGTCACGTATTGGTTTATTGCGAGTAGTTCCACTTCCGGTGTCACGCTCTGATAGAATGCCAATATCCCCTCCTGCTGATCCAAGTTCATTTTGCAGATCACCGAGGCCTTCACTAAAACCGTGCTTTCTTTTTGGAGACTTCAGGGACAATGAAAACCCGGGTATGAAGCAAGTTATTTTATCGTATCTCTGGACAGTTACTGTACTCAATAATCGTCATTGACAGGATTTTTCTAACGATTTGCCTACAGTCGGCACAAAATTTGAGCGGCACAATTGTTTAAAAGCATAAGAGAAAACACTTTTTTTTCCAAAGCGAACATCAACAAAGTTACAGTAAAATCTGTGCTGACTACTGCGTGCTTGACATGAATGCTTTCCACTGCCTGCCAAACACACAATAAATTTACTCTCAACGAAGTCCTGATGGTCGCTAGCCCTAAATATTATTTGGTATGAGAGTCGTGCTCATATAGATCGATCTTGCATCGATTCACAGTTACATGCGCTCTGACACCTTGTGCTCACTGCGTTTCTTTCCCTCCACAGCGTTGATGACTGTTCACATCCTTTTTGTTCGAGAACATAACCGAATCGCAAAGTTTCTTCATCATTTAAATCCAACATGGAGCGACGAACGACTGTTCCAGGAAGCGCGGAAAATTGTGATTGCCCAAATTCAGCATATTACTTACAACGAATGGCTGCCCGTTTTGTTTAGTGAAGAAGTGGTAAGTATTAAATCATCCTAACCTGTCTTTTTCAGGCGTCAAATTGAAAATGTTAAAATCGTTTTCAGTATCCTTAAGTAGCTAGTAGTCAGACGAGAGAATGTGATGCACAATAGGTCATTCCGAGATGATGTTGTTTTGTTTATCCTCTCTGAGTCACCGTACATCAGGGCATAGAAACCGGAACCATGGCCCTTCTGGGCAACCGTCGGGACGTGCCAGCCACTCAGCTACAGAGATTCGTGGCGATTTAAGTCATTCGCTAGCCTTCAGTTCTTTGAAATATTATATAGCTCACCAGAAGTCTTTTGGTAGCTCAGTGGCCACAGCGCCTGAACAGTATCTGAAAAGTCATGGAGCCTTTCTCCTCCTCAGAGGCTCCCGCTGTGATTGCACTTCCCGTCGTTCTCCGTGCGCTTTCTTTTTCCCTCTCCCCACCCCTCCTGGCAAAGAGGCCTTTACGGAGGAAAGAGTCTTGGAGTCAAATCATCCCTTTGATGACCCAAAGGTGTTTTTTTTAAATATGCTTGTGATTAGTCGTTGCATGCACCAAAATGCAAGCTCCAGTTTATCTGTTTACTTTTTTCATTTTAGAGACGAAACAACAACCTTACCTTAGAACCTCTGGGGCAATTTTTTAATGGTTATGATCCAAATGTTGACGCTTCGACCAGAAATGCGTTTGCCGCTGCCGCACTTAGAATGGGTCATTCACTAATACGGGACAGCTTTGGACAATTTAGCAGAGGATTTGTCAGGCTTGGAGAAGTTGCTACCACAAGCTTCTTTGACCCGTCGTCTCTTTATAGACTGAGGAATAATGGAATCGATGGCATTAATTTGGGATTGGCAACGGAACCTGCTCAAAGATTCGATAGGTATGCCGAAGTATATTTGTTGTCAATGGAAAAGATATAAATATACCACGAGTGGAGGAAAATATCGAGCATGGAGGTTAAAGTAGTTGGAATTACACAGTTTTTAAGGGCCCAAACCTTGTGACCTGCATCATGGTAAAAAAAAAATAATAATACGACATAAGTTTTCTTATATTGTAAACATTATCACAAACTATCTTTTTTTTCATTGGCTAAGAGCCTACAATTGAGAGCCCGATTTGTCCAAAAACGTTAACGTTTGCAACGGCCGCATTTTGTAGTCCCTGAGCCAATTTGTAGTCACTGTTTTTTTTTTTCGTCCAGGAACTTTGTCAATGCTGTGCATGAAAGTCTTGTGACTCCAGGACCAACTCCCGACGGAATAGTAGGAGACTTGATGGCGATCAATATTCAACGGGGCCGGGACCATGGTCTTGCCCCATACATATACTTCCGAAAATTTTGTGGATTGGACACTGACCTTCCCGGAGGACTTGCCAAAAAGTTTTCAGACCTTGTTAATATCGACAAAGAGCAGCTTGGTAGAATCATTAGTGTTTACATTTCTACTTTTGACATCGATCTCTTCGTTGGAGGAATCAGTGAGAACCCACAACCGGGATCCATTTTGGGACAGACTTTAACTTGCCTGATAACTGACAGCTTCCGAAGATTTCGAGTTGGAGATCGATTCTGGTATGAACGAAACGACTCTTACACAGGATTCACATTAGAACAGTTGGATTCCATAAGAAAAGGAAGCTCGCTGGCAAAGGTTATCTGTGACAACTCAGATAATGTAAGCCGAATTCAAGGGCGCGTTTTTGAGACAGGCCAAGAGTTAGTTAATTGCGATAGGATACCATCTATTGACCTGAGTTTGTGGAAAGAAGGTGGGTGAGAATAAATTCCATGCAACTAGGCTTTTTCATGTGTCAGGGGCGACTGTTTTCTGCAAAATATCTGTTCGGAGAAGCAAATTAATATGCCTGGAATTTTCTATCACTTAATTAAGGAAGGCTAAAAATTTGTAGATAACCGTTCCATTCATTTACAATTTTCGAAGCTTATCTTATAAATCCCCTCTGATTTTTTGAAGTTGAATTTTCACATTTCACTTCCCAAGTGAGGCTATTTTTTCTGAGAAAAAAAGAAAGATAAAATTTTGGGGATTCAAAAATGTGATGGAGAGAGCGATAAAAAAAAATGAGATGTCTCATTTTTATAATACGTCTAATGATATACACGAAAAAATTACTCAATTCTGATTGGCTGAGAAAAGAGTGCAGTTCTTCTGTAACACGAGTACAAACTTGTAACACGAGTGCAAAACTTGTAACACGAGTGCACATTACAAATGGTTTCTGATTGGCTGAAAAGACAAAAGAAACCACCAAGAACTAATCAGATTAGAGCTGTTTTAACAACAAAATTTAAGAAAACGGCCATGGCTTTAAGCAGACGACGATGGGATTTAATTTTGTACGCAAAACAACAGTAGAAAAGTTTAAAAAAATATTCCAAAAACCCGAACACAGTAAAAGTACGTCTTTCCGGCTAAATGTATTGAAAATGTGGTGCTAAGAGAAAAATACTGTCAACAAATGCGGGAAAATGAGCCAGAGAAACTAAAAAACAAGCTACTTATAACAGACTACGCTAAAGTAAAAAAAATAAAGAACAAAGCGGTGGCAATTAACGACACGCAAACCATGACAGCTACACTTTTCATGAAGGCATTTAAATGAACAAGGATACAAGTTCAGTTTTCCATGATAACAACAGGGATTTCAAGTCGCGTACGTTATTTGTTGGAGGAGGAAGGTGTCCAGTTTCTCTCTTTGAGTCTTTTGTGGAGCTCCATTAAACATCCATTCGATGGTCTGTTTTTTTTCTACCTCTGATTAGCAAACGAAACCGAAAATTTAAACATCTGGTCCAAACTAAACCAATGGGCGAAAATACCATGACCAACATAATGAAAGTATCCGTAGCTGGTACCAGCCTTGAAGAAAGTGAGAAAAAAGTTGCAATCGAAATCATGTGATTATGCCTATACAAATTGCATCTATAAAACTCAAGCCCTTATAATTTCGAAAAGATCCATTAAGTTCTCCTAGGATGACCGAACAGATACAAATTTTATAGAGCCACTTAGAATGTATTTCTAAAGATCTAAAAATACTCTGGATAGCTTAAAAAGTGTTTTCAATTGTATTTACGAGAAACTGTCAGTCGTTGGGTGCCCCTGATGTGTTGGTATCATTTGTGGGACTCATTAGGGCCATTTATACGAGGAAAAATAAGACGCGTCTTACATGGGACGCGTCTTAAATAAGACGCGAACTTTCCGTATAAACGGCACATTTCGTCTAAAATAAGACGCGGCTTAGCTAAGACGCGTCTTATTTTAGAACAGCCTTAACACCTGTTCTTAGATAAGACGCGTCTTAGCTAAGACGAGAAAAACTTCGTATAAATGACCTTCGCGTCTTAAATAAGACGCGAACGCATAGTACGCATGCGTTAATTTTTGGCGCGCCACGTTGGATTGCCGTTGCTATGGGCAACATTTACATGAAAACGAGTCAAGAACAGAAATAAGACGCGAACCATTTATACGAGCTGTGCTCGTCTTAGATAACAAATGCTCGTATAAATGGTTCGCGTCTTATTTAAGACGAGTCTTATGTAAGACACGTCTTATTTTTCCTCGTATAAATGGCCCTATTGAGTGCAGTGAACACACTAACAACATTAACTACCTGCCTATAAGGGACTATGCATTGTGAGGTAAATTTGGTTTTTCTTCAAGGATTCCTTGAAAAAGGAATCTTCCCCTATCCCTCTATCCCAGTTTATTTCGTAATTTTTAAGGGGTCACGGGGGCTCCCGTTTAATGGAGGTAGTTCACACTGTATATAAGGTGAATTTAAATTTTATACATAAATAGACGAAAAAAAAAATATGGTAACAATTTTGGCAAGCAGTAAACAGTTAACTTTTTATTCATTTTTCTCTTAAATCCAGGGCCGGAAACGGAAAAGTCAGCCGAGAGCGAGGCATGTGGAGAAAGGAAGACTAACCATTAATCATGCATTAGATCCCTGGCTCCAACGCCATTTTTCGACCCTATATGTTTATATATTGCAATCCCTTCGCTGGGAGGTGGACGTTTCAACGATCAGTTAATATGAGTAGGCTGTGTTTATTTGTTTTTAGCGCAGTTAATCGCTATCAAAATCCTGTTGTCCCAGTCACATGGTGGCTGGTGAACCAGAAACCGCGTGGGCTTGTCTGAAGTTATTCCTTTGGTGGGTGCTTAGATCGCTGGAATTTTCGCACCCAAAAATCACTCCGAAGGCTTTACTTAGAACTGTGTTCAGTCTGTTTAGCAGTATTTCTTGTGATTGCATGGAAGGCATAAATTGGCCATGGATAACGGCCAACGTCTACCGTGTGGTAGGAAATTTTGCAGATATGATTCTAATTTTTGCGATTTTTCCAGCGATCCGCAAATATAAGTTCGTGCAAATAAAGATAACCGCAAACATTTTTCCGCTAAAAGTTTCTCCAGAGTAAATTAAATATTCTCTAACTTAAAAATTCTTTACAAAAATACAGTACTAAGAAGTCGTGTCTGTTCAACTACAACTTGTCTCTTTCATTCAGAAATTCAGAAACAAAATGGTATACAATAAATAACTGGTTTTACATAGGGTAAGGATACCGTAGTATTGTGAAAATGTGTATTTCTATTGTACGTACTTATACAAAAAACGAAAATATTACATCAATGCAGGGTACTGGGTACTTTCTGAAAATCGCAAAAATTAATTCCCAGCAAGCAAAATTTAACCAATCTGTCCTAATCGAAAAAAAAAAAAATGTTCCCGAAAACACCAAAAATGGCCTATCCGCAAAAATAAACTTTCGTGTCTTGCCACACGGTATATATGGTGTCTGTTCCGTCTCCTATCAAACCGAGCTCACCCCTAGCAACGCACATTGTCCAGTTCATAGCTAGCAGGGGGCATAAATAATAATAATCCTTTATTTACCCTCCGAAGTAATGGCACTGATGTTAGTGGCGCGGAGCAAAAACTTGAAACAGATAATTTAAATCAAACTTAACAAGGTTAAGAATCTCATTTGGCCGGAGGCCAAGCAGCTGGCTAGGTATCGGGCATGACCGAGGATTTGAAGTTGAGACCACAGAGAACAAATCCAGCAAACGGTCGGGGCGGGACTTGAGAAACTCGAGGCCTCCAAGTTGCAAGTTCAGCGCTCTATAACCACTGGGCATGTACTGGGCCTCGCTGCATCCATCTAACATTGTTTTTTATGTGTGTCAAATTCAAATAGACCTTTGCGATGTTTTCTGGCAGATCACATACCCTGGCTCCAGAAGTCCGTTTTGGGAACTATATATACGGTGTGAGAAAAATATGTATATTTACTTTGGCTAGGTTCCATGCCCTTATTTTTATTACGGCGTATACGTCTGCATAAGATCATCAGTTACTGGTTTGCAAGTGACGTCACGGAGGCCATGTTGGTGGTCAAGAGAAAAAACCATTTCTCTCCTCTGGTGACTAAACTCTACTTTGAATTCATGTAAATTCTTCGAGAAAATTGACCCCTAACATGGCCGCCGTGTCACGTGGTCGCAAACCGAGAATATAATGGGAATTAAGTTCCTTTGACACCCCCTAACTAAACACTATTAATTAAAGTAAGCTTAAACAGCTTTCCTCTTCTTAGACTTTTGCACAGTATGCTAGCATTCGAGAACTTTGCCGAAGCATAGATTATATATATATGTTATTTTTTTCAGCGAAAATGGGAATTTGAAATTTTCAAAAAAGAAAATAAACACTCAAAATTCGAAAAAGAAAAAATTCAAATGTCACCGTTTAGACAATTGTGTTTTGGTGTAGTAAATCCAGTTATGTAGCATACAGTGTTGTTTAAACACTTATACGTATCATCATCGTATCATCGCTCATTTTAATGCAGAATTTTTTTAACGTAATTAGCATTTTAGTGAGGAAACAAAAAAAGCATGTTAAATGCACAAGAGCCTGGCCCGGCTTCTCTTCAGTTTACGTATGACTGACACCTGTCATTCATTGATAACCACTGAACCAGTGACAATTAATGCTTCCAGCTTCACTGCGACACTGATCAAGATGGCTCATACTCAAGCCAAAATCAAACACGGGGAATAGATTTCAGGACTGCGACCTGAAACTGTTTCAGTCTCAAGCTCAGCAGTTGTTTTCAAACTTGCCCAAAAACAGGGAATATTTATCTCTTGACTTGTGGATCAGTAAATTCAGAAAAAAAATTCAATAAAATGGCACCAAAAGGTTGATATCTGTCAATCAGTAAGATTTTAAATGGCTTCCCATGACTTGAAACACTATTTTATATTTTTAAAGACTTTAAAAGCACCTTTTTAGCGCTATTGAGAACATCACTTCCAACTGCAATAAAGGGTACATTTTTGCCCCTTGCATGAGTCCGCTTGAAACCGTAAAAAACGTACTACCTCTTATGCGCTTTAAAACGTCGTTTGGTAGCGTGAGAAATGGATGAAGAATATAATGGAGAGCGGACAGTATTGACGTCAAAATGTCATTCACTCGAATGCTGAAAATGCCTAACTTCTTTTTTAAAAAAAACTAAGGTATCTTTTCTTAACTTTTAACAATAGTAAACGACAAGCATAGACAGAAAAGGAAACAATTTTGCATTTTGTTACGAGAAATGAATACACTGAAACTCATTTTTTCTGCTGTTTTTAACTAGCTGAGTTGATCTCTTTGTGAAAAAGTAGAATTGCCGGAATCTTTCACTGATTATTCCTCTGCCTTCTTAATCAGTGGCACGGGTGGACCAGATCAAAAATACGAAGTCCAAAAAATTCGTTAAAATATCGTGTTTCCTTAATCGCATGTTTTTCGCAAAAATTATTCTAGTAGTTCTTTTCAGATTAAAAAGGAGAACATTTATGGTCAAAATTTATAATTTATATCTTAGAATAGTGATGCCAGTAGCGTTAATATGACATTGATCTCACTTATTACCAACTGTCTTCATTTCAAGAAATGTTCCATGAATGACCATTCCATATTCATTGGTCGCAATACACGTGTACACGCCTCCATCGTCCTTTTTCGAGTTTTTAATGTAAAGTCCGTCTTATCTTACTTCACTGCGTCCCTGAGGGAGAGCTGCTGGGGGAATCTGGTCCATTTAACGTCGGGTTGGGATTTCCAAGATGGTCGCAAGGCAACCTTGACTGTTTCTCTTTACCTAGAAAGCCAGTTACTTGCCCTGGTGGAGAACTGGGGAATCTTGGGGCACCTGCAGGTTAATAAAACAAACAAGGGGTTTTCAAATTTCTCCTGTTGGTCATTGTCATCATTTCATCATGTATTTTTCTTGATATCTTCGTACCCTACGAATATACAGTCGACTCCCGATAACTCGAACCCTCGCTAACTCGAACCTCGCGTTAACTCGAACCAAAATCGATTTCCCCTGGATTTCCGTCATACATTTACTGTAATTTTACCCTCGGTAACTCGAACCCTCGATAACTCGAAACTCCCGCTAACTCGAAGTAATTTTTGTTTCCCCTCAGATCATTTCTATATAATTTTACCCTCGATAACTCGAACCATGTTTTGAGCCCTTAAAAACTCGGGAAAAAAGAGTGTACTGCCTCCGAAACATTGAATTTTGCATTTCCCATTGA
Organism: Porites lobata; assembly: GCA_942486035.1. Taxonomy (NCBI): domain Eukaryota; kingdom Metazoa; phylum Cnidaria; class Anthozoa; order Scleractinia; family Poritidae; genus Porites; species Porites lobata. Next base: position 1,305,542 of record CALNXK010000116.1, read on the forward strand.
CGTGTTGTAGGCGTATAGTTTACTAGTGGATCGATAGTGGAGGCTGATGTTGTTTGCAACAAATCTAACGTGAATTAGCTTTACTTCTCAAAAAGTAAAATGCATGCTCTATTTAGGAAACGTTTTGTTACTTTACGTTCTGATTTATAATCTAACAGTATCTTTCAATTTTAACTCAACATTTTTACAATTAAATGTGATTAGAATACTAACTGTGCAGTAAAAACTGTTTTTTTCCTTACTCCCGGCTATTTTCTTTGAGCTCCCGATAACTCGAACCTTTTTCGATTTCCCTTGAAGGTTCGAGTTATCGGGAGTCGACTGTATTTCAGCAGCCTTTGCAGTCATGTGTGGTAAGAGCACTGCATCGGTACCGCGAAGGTCATTCATGTTTTGAATTCCGTTCAATCCTGACTTTTTTTTACGCAACTTCTTAGGTCGCGTACATACTGAACCCCGATGATCTTTCATGCGTCTAAATTAAAAAGACACAGTGAAGATAACCCACTCACCTAAAACAGTAAGTTCAACTTTAGTCTCTTGAACCTCAAACACTTTTCAGCGCGACAAGTGATCACGCCCTCATCTTCGAAGCGGACATTGTCCATCACAAACTTGTCAACCGTAGTCTTGAATCGAGTTTGATTTCCATGATTTTTTGCTCTTCATACAGGTAACCTTAGGTGTTGGATTATGGTGTTCAATCCCAGCAAAAAATCAACTTGAGTCCTCAACATTGAATTTGAGCGGCTAACATTAATAAGTTATGGCACCCAACTTTCAACTTCACGTTTCAACATTTAAAGTTACTTAATAATTAAACTTCCTCGTTGCGAAATCTTGACCTCGTTGTGCGGACAGAGTAAAATGTCCGCCAAAATGTATCTCATGTCCAAGCCGGCGTAACCTGGGCGTAACACTGGCCAACTACAGGGGTTGTTTCCATTCGGTATTCAGTCTCCCCTAGTGTAAAAGGGGGTCGGTAGACAACACACCACTACCTCGTGCCAAAATGCTGCTTGTTCCAATGAATGTTTTCTCTGACGGTTAGATAATAAGGAAAAAGGTTTTGACTGAGAAAATGTGATTTTTGTCACTTATTTCATACTGCGAGGTCATATTGATTTTCTGCGGTTTATTACGTTTTCCGCACTGGTCGGCATGGTCTCGGATGAAAGAGCGTTCTCGTTAACCTCTTTTGAAATGTAAAGCTCTTTATTGCAGCTGAATAAGGGTTTTAGGTTGTTTAATTTTCTCCGAAGTGCCTCCCGGATCTGAATAACTATAAACGACTTTATTTTTGTCCGTAAATGTGACGGTTTTTCCACGTTTTGTCACGCTGGGCCCAGCTCGTTGGCGTTTTTAGCCGGATGATTAAAAATTCTCACGGATGTGATCAGATCTCAAAGAATAGATTGCAGCTTAAACTGAAGCTACATGAACTATGGAATTTTGCGATGTGTCTCAGTCTTGATTGCTCTTAAAGCAATGATTTTTGATTTTTGTTTTTCCTTTGCGTACGCAAATTAGTTCATACTTCTTTTCGTCCTTTTGTTTAGTCTTTTTTTGCGTTAATTTAGGTGTTTATTCCTTTCTGTTAGTTTTCGCGCCCTCGTTAACGTTTCTTTGCTGTTTCATCTTCATTAGCGCCTTTCTAAGTTTCTATAGTTTTATTTTCCGCATGTTCTAGTGTATTTTTCGTATCGTAATTTTGCAGTACAGTTTGGGCAGTTCATTTTGGTCCGCGCTTAGCGCAGTTCTGTTTTAGTTTTTTGCAAGTCCCTAGCTTCGCGTTATTCGCAGTCCGCTTCAGCAGTTTTCTCTGGCCGAAACAATGTAAGTGTATTTCACAGTCCTCGTTTTGCAGTTTTGTTATTTCTTTACTCTTATTTACCTTAGTCGCAACTTGTAACTTTTTTACTCTTTTATCGTTTTAGTTTCAACCCACGCCGTTTGTATGTGCACTCAATAAATCTTCATTCTTATTTGGTTTGTGGCGTTGTCATTAAAAGGCCAAGAGACTTTACGCTTGTTGCAGTTTCACTTAACACGAATCTCGAGGGAGAGAGGTTAGACAAAAATATATTAATAGAAGTTGTAAGTAAATGACAATTAAACTTTTATCAACTTAATAATCAAAATAAGGCCCAAAGTAACTAAGTGTACAAGCATGTTAGGATGCCTGGTACAATGATTCCCCTCAGTAGAAACCCCACCTCTTTTCTGCCATATCTTCTTGACAATTGCAAATTGATTCAAAGTGTAAACAACAAAGATCAGTGGTTCGTATGACTGCAGAAAGTATAAGCAGCTTATTAAATTTTTAAGAAAGAGAAAAGACCTCATATATAAAACCTTAAGAAAATCAGCAGAGAGAATCAGGCAGTAATAAGGGAGGGTGGGATGGGATTTTGTTCCACGAAGAGAAGAATATGAAGTGCTATTTTGCTGAGCTAGGCGCGAAAATATAGGCATCAACTGTACATGTGATAGCTGGCATCTAATTGGCTGAGCGAAACAATAGGTGTGACAGGGGTCACATGCAGGAAGTGACCCCTGAAAGGAAGTGAGCTGATTCCACTACTGGTAAGGGCGGGTTTATGGTTATCACATTAACTCCAATTTATCCTGTTGTATAAATTAGCTTTAATGCTCTTAACCCATAACCCCTTAGATAAGCAAGTAACTAGACCAGAATTATTATGGGGAAAAGGGGTAAGGGATGAAGCACTCCAAATATGGACAGCAGGTCACTTTTCTCTACATATTGGTGTAACAGTCCGAAATCTACAAGGGGAGAGGTGATAATCCTCTCTAGGAAGTGATAATCCCCCAGGATAGTGAGAGGTGATAATCCTCTCTTGGGGGTGATAATCCCCTAGGATAGTGAGAAGCTAGGTGATAATCCTCTCTAGGGGTTGATAATCCCCCAAGGTTGTGAGTGGAGGTGATAATCCCCCTTGGGTACTGGAGAGGTGGAAAGACCTCTCTAGATGTCTAATTCCATGGTTTAAGGAGTAAAAAGAGTCTATGGGGCAAAGTGTGACCTGTATGGAAGCACTTCATCTCCACAAATACCCCAAAGGGGTATTCCCCATAGACGAACAACAGGAATTGTAGGGCTATTTCCATAGTCAAAAGTCAGTTGAAAGAATGGTCACATGGTACTTGAACATTGCTGTAAGATTAGACTGGGCAAATGTCCCATTGACTAGGTATCAGCTGAGGACTTAACCAAGAACAGCAACAAGTTGGTCAGCGGCCTAAGACTTCCTCCACAGCAGATGAGGAGATATGCAATAACAAATAACAAAACAAAGGATCAGTCTGTAAATTAAGCACAATTAATTGACTAATTACACAAACTGGATGCAACTGGTGTATCTATCAAGTCAAGGCCAGATACTGAGATGGGAGAACCCAATATATATTGACAAAATTTTTAAACAATTCCTTATCGATAAATCGGAATACACATGCTCATGGTTGTTGTTTGTAAGCTACTAAAAGTAACTGTATAATGTATGGTTTCAACCAAATTATTCAAACAATGACAATAGTACATTCCGAGGCCCCCCTGGGGACAACCACAAGAAGAGAGGTTATAATTCCCAGGCCCCCTGGGGACAACCACAACAAACCATCAAGTCCCCAGGCTACAGAGAGGTCCCAATCGTCACAGATTTGATTTTAACAGTCGGTATTCTTTCTTACTCCATAGTAAGAGCATAATAAAAGCACGGACATGCATACTTGAATCCCCTGGACTTGAATAAAGTGAATTTCAGAGGCCGCGGCGCCAAGTCCTTCTTCAAAATACTCAGTAAGTGAACTCAAAAATAACTTTCCATGTCTCAAAGCTCTCACTACAGTCACATGCACACAATATTGCAAAAACAGATGTCGTTCGAGGCACAATATAATAAGAATATTAAGTTAATTATCGATAAACCAGAAAAATACCGCACCTGAATCATGAGAGAGCAACTCAGATCCCAAAGGAAGACACACTGGGCTAAGATGATTTGCTGCAGAGGAACCTTGACTGTGAAGTGCCAGCCGAGAGAGTCGAAACGACTAGAGTGACGGTACATGCGAGAGGATATCGAAAGTTCAAGAGGAGGAGAAAGCAGCGACATTCGAGACGAGGGTTGCACGATTGTAGATCAATGTTCCAAGGACGGAGTTCGACCAAGAACGGCGGAGCAACATCTCTTCGTGGAAAGTCTGTCCAGAAAAACTCGAACGCCTAGGGCTTGCATGCAGTTGGAAGATCAAGGTAGCCCTTCCTAAACGGTGCTCTCGTCATAACAGCTTAGCAAAAATTCCAATTCATGAAGAGAAGAATATGAAGTGCTATTTTGCTGAGCTAGGCGCGAAAATATAGGCATCAATTGTACATGTGATAGCTGGCATCTAATTGGCTGAGCGAAACAATTAGTGTGACAGGGGTCACATGCAGGAAGTGACCCCTGAAAGGAAGTGAGCTGATTCCACTACTGGTAAGGGCGGGTTTATGGTTATCACATTAACTCCAATTTATCCTGTTGTATAAATTAGCTTAAATTAGGGTTTCGGGACATTGGGTGTTATCATCCAAATTTTTACTGACCTGATGATATATTTTTGTGCGTTGGCCGGTCAGCAGGTGTCGTCATAGCATAATTACTATCAAACGACGTTATTTTGCTTTCAGAGAGTCAAAATTAAGTCACTGGTAACGCGAAGTGAGTCAGTCTAGGGTAGAGTGAACTGAAGTCTTGACGAGTAAAATTAAAATGAGAAATTGAAGAAAGTGAAAAGAAACTTAAGGAAGTAAAAAGTACAAGAAAAATATCGGCAAATAATAAGTGATGTTGAGAAAAGTGAAGTGAAGCAAAATGAAATATAGAGAAATTGTACATGTCGCGACGAGTGAAGTTAAAGCCCAGAGTCAGGCTATAAAGTAAGTGAAACGGGGAAATCGAAGTCCGGACTCGTGAGCGCGATTGGTGAACTGGAGCCCATATGGATACTAGTCCAAGTCCAAGTCTGATCATGAGAATTAAATGAACCAGTTGGCTATACTTCATAAATAATACCAGCTTTATTGGATCAAGTCAGCAAAAACAGTTAGTAGCAAAGAAACATAATTTTCCGAGCAAGCAATCGATGCTTTCATAGTGACAGCCCTACAGAGTTTATACTAAATTTCTTCAATTATTGATAATTCTATAGTGATCCTTCAAACTTCTACATGTTCTTCGTCATTGCGTTTTATTCAAAAATACCATTAATTAAAAATTGACTATGTAACTCAGGTACTTAATTATAGGCTTTCTTTGGATAACACTTATTCCGTACAATAACGAGCATTACAGGTTGGTGCAGGTTTCAGTCTGTAGACATAAAAGGATCCACAGTTGAGTACCTTAATATATATACTATAGCTACAACTACAGGTACTATAGCCAAAACACACTTGCCGAGTTACAATCCCCTCCTCAACGGACGGATGGTTTCCATTCAACCACCCAACGTAATACGTGTTGCACGAGTACTGGCCTCTGTTACAGTTTGTGTTCATACGTCTTCGGGTCACAAACCTGTACCAGCCTTCAGTCAGATAGTGGTCACACTTGTAGTCGTCGGAATCGTAGTAGCCAATATGTCGTGAATCATCATCTATTGCCACGTGTTCAACGCACTCAGTTTTGTTACCTAAAATGAAGTGGAATGGAATGAAATGGGTTAGTTAAAATAAAATAAAGTGAATTAAAGAAAAATAACGTAAAATTCATCAACATAAATTGAAAAGATTGAACTGAAATGTAATAAAGAAAAGGATGAAAGGAAATAAACGTTATAGCGGAGCCCCATAGCCATCATGGGGAGGGATAGAAAATGGAAACCTATCGATGCCAGAAAATTCGGTTATGACTTCAGCGTACGTCCGAACGACCGTCCGTACAGACTCTGGGAGTAGGGGTAAAAAAAACTCAGTAGGGTAGGGAAGGGAGTCCCAGACATGTTCGTTGCGTTTCGGTTTGGCGCAAAATTAACCATTTTAGAGGCAACAACGGATTTGCACGAGTAAAAACGAGTAAAAATCTAGATTGAAGTTTCTTGTGTCCGACTTACGACAACATCTTCGCAAATCAATTTCTAAAGCTATTATATATTGCTTTATGCCTGGTCATGCTTTTGGTAACACTCCAGGAACACTGCCTGCTTGGGACAAAATTTTCACAGGTTGATTCACGAATGAAAACTTATGCAACATCTAGAAATTTGTTTGCCGACAGACTTACAGAATTACCATTTCCAGTCAAAACTTTTAAAATTATCGTGTTCATGTCCTACCGCCACAAAATGGAATACAACTGCTGTCGAGTTTCTATTTCGGTTTTTCAAAAAACTGAATTGTTTAACATTTGGGTTTCGTCGAGCAAAGTGTGTCGCAAAAAGATTTACCGATGGTTGCGTTTGTAATAGTTCATGTGTATTTTACGGCGGACTACGGGAAAAATCTTTTTAACATTTCAAAGTTTTGGTCTTCATGTTCTTCCACCGGCCGCCACAAAATGAAATACAGCTGGTACCAAGAGAGATTCTTCTGTTATTCGAAGCTGTTTTGTTTATTTAGTTTGGCTTGAGAAACGCTTCGCAGCCGGATTTCAACGAAAGTGAAAGTTGAACATGCATGATTTTACAGCAGAGTACAGGAAAGTCCCGTTTTTACCTCACTTAATCGCTTTCAGGAGCTAAAGACAAGGTGAGCCTGAGTAATTACTACTAACCGTTTTTGTCTCGTTTTAGTTTTGTCAAGTCAGGCGTATTCATTTCGTGTCATGATCATAACTTGCAGTATTAGAGAGTTGAGACAGAGACTGACGATTTCAATGGCCTCGCGTCTAATATATACAAGCTTAAATTAATTTTCTGGTTGCAAATGGACAGAGAAAGGTTTTAGAGAATACCCATTTGCAGTGGTTGCCAGAAAAAAGTAACGATAATTAGCAAAAATCTTGCTTCGAGGCTCTTTCATCTATTTTAAAAGCAGAAGGCCGGCTAAAAGACAAACGAACAAACAAACACCATCCATGCAAACACAGAATACAAAGAAACCATATGATAGTTTACGGAGACATTTCAGCCACTCTCAGACATACATGTTGTTGTACATCTTTCATTGAAGTTTCATTCATGGTTTGATTGTAAGAAGTCATAATTTTGCAAGCTTTAATGTAGCTTTTTATTCGTTTCGCGGACTGTCTGAATGAAGCGTGAATGAAATGTCTGAAAATGGTTCAAACATGGCGTGTGATTTGCGCCTATGTTCAGTGTTCATTCTCTCCGAAAAGAAAGAACGTATAAGATTTTTCGAATATGTTAATGACACGACAGACTCGTGACTTTGCTGTAGTTTACGTCTTGGGCACATTTAGCCGCATTAGGGCATGCAGTTTGTGTAGACTAAAAAATTATGATTGGTTATTCATAGAGGGAAATGTCAAATTACTTTATAAACCTTCTCGGGTCTTTTCGGAAACAAAAAGTATAAGCTCAACTTAGAGTATAGGTTACTGAGTATCAGATATTGTGGTGCATAATCTGAAGGATAGTTTACACTTAGGGCCTGTTTACATGGAGTTGGGGGACCCCAGGTAGGTGAGGTAACCCGCTTAGGTGGGCTAAAAAAGTAACCCTCCTTTACACGCAATCTTAATACAATAATAATAATAATAATAATAATAATAAACACTCATCCTTATTTAAGTATCAGAACAATAAGAAACATTTACAGTTTCAAACTATATCGTATTGTTTACAAATTAAAACCTAAATATATGTCTACGATAGAAAATTATTTACAATTGTGAATAATTTAAAAGTGGGAAAAGGAATATTAAGCATTGTACTAGGAAAAAAGAACTATCAAAAATCTAGACCTAAAATAATAATAATAATAATGAGACATTTATAAAGTGCCCTTTCCCAGGGTCCAAAGGCGCTATTCATATATTACAAGTTTAAAAAATTTAAAACTACGGTAAAAGTTAAAATTTAAAAACCACAATTAAAAACTACAAAAACTAAAAATAAAATAATTTAAGATATAAAAACACCACAGTCAAGTCATCAATTAAAAAAAAGAGCGTCTAAAAACAACAGTTTTCAACCGTCTTTTAAAAATGTCCAGTGATCCAGCATCCCTATAGCTTTTATGCTGAGGAAGACTGTTCCAAAGAAGCGGCGCAGCAACAGAAAAAGCACGACGGCCATAACTCTTTATGTTAAAGGCAGGCACGGCTAGAAGATTTTTCATTGAAGACCAAAGATCCAGTGCTGGGTGGTAGCTTTGAAGAAGATCTTTAATATAAGCACGAGCAAATCCATGGAGAGTCTTGAAAGTAACAGTAATTATTTTAAATTCAAAACGAAGATCAATCGGGAGCCAGTGGAGATTCGTAAGAACAGGTGTAATATGACAGAACTTGGGCTAAAGAGTAACAACACGAACAGCTGCATTCTTGTGCACACGTTGGAGCTGTTTAATTACGTTCTTAGGTAAACCATTTATTAACGAATTACAATAGTCGAGCTTTGATGTAACAAGAGCTTGAACAAGAAGCTGGGCTGCATCAAAGGTGACGTGTTTACGAATGAGCCTAATTTTACGGATATGATAGAATGCCGATTTCCACATTGCTGTCACCTGAGGAACCATACTCAAAGATTCGTCGAAGAGAACTCCAATGTTACCCGCTCTTGGGGAAGCCAGCATTCTCTCATCACAAACATTAATATGTGACAAAGGAGGTCGAGCACGGTGTAAAGATGATATCACAAGAAGTTCAGTTTTGTCTTTATTTAATTGCGTTCAAGGTACGAGAACGCAACCCCTAATTTGTGTTGGGTGTTCTGTGCATTATTGGGGACCTGTGCAATTAATAAGGGAGGTTTTTTTGAGATTTCATTTTCGTTCGTCGTCGTCGTCGACACACATTTGACTCACTTTTACGCGCTAACTCATGTGGTGATTCTTGTGTCCTCGGCGTTCATCTTTCAAAGGTTTGCTAAGGTCTGATATTCTTCGTAAAGCGTTCATCTTTTAAAAAGTTTGCTGAATCTTCGTAAAGCGTACATCGATCTGTGATTGCTGAATCGTCCAAAGCGTTCATCTTTCAGGAGTTTGCTGTTAAATTTTACTTTGGATTAAGCGTTCATATTTTTCGGCATGGTTCGTCACTGTCTTTGGAAAATGTCTGCGACTACTGGCATGATGCATGCATCAAACCGGGCTTAGTTCGGCTGCCGTTATGCCACAAAGTAAATTTACCGAGTTGTGTAGCTCGGCGGCCGTTTTGTCACAAAGTAAATTTACGAGTTGTGTAGCTCGGCAGCCGTTGTGCCACAAAGTAAATCTACCGAGATGTGAAGCTCGGCGGCGCCATTTGACCATGACTTGTGATATTTTCGGCACCGGACAAACGAACACTTTAACTCTATGTTATTTATTATGAAAAACTTATAAATCAGCCCAGAGTAGCGCCACTCTCGAATCACTGAAATCAACACGCTCGACCAAATTGCTGTAAAAGTTATTGACGTGAGCCGCACACAGGTTCCATTGAAGGCTTTGATAGGGTTGGTGGGAAGTTTGAATTCAGATGTGAAAGCTTTTAAACCAGTAAATTCAATGTAATTCATTTTGTCAACAAGTTGATGATTGGATGCTGTTAAAAATAACAGAGAAAATTATCCAAAGAAATGTTTTTGAAGAAAGAAAAAGAATCCCGGGTTAAGAACTAATCGGCTTTGAGAAACTGCGCCCTGTAACTCGCGCCACACTGTAATTTTCAGGGAGTTATAATAACTCCTCTAGTGGGGCTAATTTAACTCCTTACAGTGGAGTTATTTTTCGTGGAGTTGTTTTAACTCCAAAAAGGAGTTTAAAGAACTCTTTTTCAGGAGTAAAAGTGACCCCAGATATTGAGGAGTTAAAATAACCCCAAAAAAGGAGTTATCCTGTACCTAAAATTTTTACTCCACTTTCAGAGTTAAATTAACTCCAAAAAGAGTAAAAACAACCCCTGTAAGGAGTACAAGTAACCCCATTTCGGAGTAATTTTAACTCCAAGACTGGGAGTAAAAAGAACTCTTTTTCAGGAGTAAAAATGACCCCAAATTCGGAGTTAAATTAGGAGTTAAAATAACCCCAAAAAAGGGGTTATCCTGTACCTAAAATTTTTACTCCATTTTTGGAGTTATAATAACTCCCTAAAAATTACGGTGCAGTAAAACAAAATGTTCCATTTACACGTCCGACGCTGGCCAATGTCTCCTCCGATTAAAAGCACTTGACACCGAACCATGCGATATCCTTTGAAAACGTTCTTAAAATGATACACAGTTTAAATAGAGGTTTCGCTGTACGCAACCCTTACGTTCAAAATATGCCATAATCATATTTATCTACATCGCAACCACCCTTCCGCCTCAACAAACATATCGAACGCACTCTCCTAAGCTCCGATTACTCCTAGTTTTAGCTTATTCAGAAGCATCCAGGTGACTTTTTTAGTATACAGACTTCCAACCTACCTTGCATAATTCCATATCATTAAGGGATGACGTCTCGAACGTTGCATAAAGCTGCGTGTCATCCGCATAAAAGTGAAACTTCGTTCATGCTCACTGGCGATATCACTTAGCGGAGAGGTGTACAATGAGTATAAAAGAGGGCCAAGAACCGACCCTTCGGGTTCACCGAACTGTAAAACACGACGCTTGGAGATAGATCCATTGATATTTACGAACTGAGTGCGATCACCCAAATACGATCGAAACCATTCCAATGCCGTACCACCAATTCCAAATCGACGAGAAAGGCGTGAAAGTAAGATACAGTGATCCACAGTACCAAATGCCGCGGAAAGATCAAGGAGCAGCAAGATCACTGATCTTTTCTGATCTAAGGCAGTTGCGATATCATTATGGATACGGATTAAGGCCCTCTCAGTGCCGTGAAGTTTCCTGTACGCTGATTGTTGAGACGTTGAGACCATTGGCATCTAAATAATCAATGAGCTGCTTGGCAGCACATTTCTCGACCACTTTAGACAGAAAACTCAAGTTCGAAATTGGCCTAAGATTCTTGAAATCATCCGAGCACAAAGATTGCTTCTTGAGCAGGGTTTGACACTAGCCACGCTGAGATCAGAAGTAATCCAGACTCCATTGAAAGGTTGACAATCTTAGCTATCACTGAACTAACAATAATAAAGCTATCCTTCATGATACAACCAGGAATGGGGTCTAAATCACAAGGATTTTAATACACAGATCCAACAGTTACGATTAGTTCAGTCGATTAATCTTACAAACCCGCCATCACGAGGTGAACTTTCTCAAGATCATTGAATGGTCGCTAAGCACGTAAACAAGAATAATGCAGGCAAATCATGTGTTTGGGCGATTAAATCTCTTCTACACTCACTTGCTGCTCTTGCTGCAACCTTCAGTGCTCTGGCTTTCTATCGTTACTTTTAATAATGATACATAGCCACCGGCGCGAATTTGACGTATCACGAATTTGACCCCGGCTAGGCGGGTTTCCCCACCTTGAAACGTTACATGGTAATGATGCACACCTATGGGTAAGAATTCTTTTCCCTATTACTGTGATCGAATTTGAGTCATAATTTTCTCTTTTTGTTTTAAAATCAGTTAAGTAATATACATATTTAGCCAGGGCTAAAAGCGAAGCTCTGGTTAATAATACGTGTAAACAAAAAACAAATTAAATCGTGTAATGCTAAACGGGGACGACAATGAAAATGGCTTCAAGACTAATAGATCTAATTTGCAAAAACACAAATTGCACGTGCAGCACACTTTTTCTTCTGATTAGCAAAGACAAATTTGCACGTGCAGCACGCTTTTTTGTCTTTCCCTTGCTGTTGTTTTGCACGACTACAACGCTGTTTTGAGCGACTAAAACGTCAAACTTCCTAGCTACACAGTATTTTTATGGAAGAATTGTCGTATATATGCTTACCCAATATTTTGTTTCCTGTGTTCATGTTCGCTTTTATTTTTCACTGCCGCCCATTTTCACCTTGCTGGCCGCTAGCATTTCTCATTTTCTCACCGCCGCTTTGAATTTCCATGTTCGTCTCCTTTGTTTTCGATAACTCGCTCTAGCTCTTTCTCTGTTAACCACTTTAGTGTAAACATAAAAAATAACGCCGAAAAAGACACACGATTTTGTTGTTGTTGTTTCTCCCTAAAAGTCCGGGCGGCCACGTGATTTCCTTTCAAATAAAACCTTGAGTTGCACCTGTTGATTGAGTTATTTTACGTTGGTATCATGCTGATGACACTTGATTGACTGTAGTAATCATTGCACTTGCATTATCATTGTTATAAATTGTAACTTTATGTTAAAGCTTTTGCAATATTGTAGCTACATAATTATAGTCATGCAAATAAAGCTTATGTTGTTGTTGGTATGCCTGTGGTGCGGACGGACGGTCGGGCAGTCGGTCGGTCGGTGTACGGTCACGTGATTACCAAATTTTCTCGGTTGGGTAGATTGTCACATTTCCTTAGCTATGGGGCTCCGCCCGCACGTGGAGCTCCGCTATTAATTTCTGGATTTGTACAGGTTGAACCTTATTCATTTTGATTAATTAAAAGCCTAAAATTGGACGCTTTGTTTTAGCCTTGGCCAAATCTATTATGCTGCAATTACTTTCAAATACTTTTATTATCAACCTCGGACGTACAAGGGGGGCAACCACCCCCTCTAAGGTTTTTCTTTTTGTTTTCCTAGACGATAAAACATCAGCACCTTTGTAGCTGTTCATTTATCCCTCGCGCGCATTTCGAGACAAGTTTAGTGATGGGCAGTTACAATGGTTACGATGTATGACGTCATTAGAAGCAGGTTGTCAAGCCATTTTTGAGTGAAAATGCATGTTTTTTTTTTTCAACGTCTTTCAGGAATAAAAGTAAAGCTTGTGAAATGATGCAAAAGAATTAATTATGTGTTATTTTACATGTTAAGCGCAAAAAATTATTAATTCTCACTGTCTGTGCCTGATTTGTAATTCTTGATAAAATCCAAGATGGCAGCCAAGATGGCGACCATGTTTGGTCACGTCACAGACTGTAGAGAAGATCAAAGGCTTTCCACTGAAGGCAAAATAGTTTCGAAATATTGCAAAACATAAAAGAAATCAAGTGGGTCCATCAAAACCCCCTCCTTGCACCATAGTGGGGGCATGACTGCGTCTGCGCTCGAGGGTTAAGACCGATGTCTTTTCTTCTGCTGTAATTTTGTTGTAGTGAATAGTAAAGTAAAAAGACGAATTCGAAACTGTATTTGAGTGTTTACTACAATTGTTGTTATCATTATTATCATTATTTCCCCCGCAGGGATTTCGCCCAGAAGGCTAAATCACGAGGAGGAGGCACTCTAGTAACTCGCGCGTATATTAAGGAAAGTACTTACAGTTGAAATATGCAGTCGTACAGTCAATATAGAAAAAATCTCGATTTGCTTGAACAGGGGCCGCGAGGAATCTGTAGGTAATGATGACGTGTCTATTGTTTGCGCCCGCAAGTACGAAGTGGTTAGGATGACGTAAAGACAGAAAATCCCGAAGGAACAGCTTTCAATAGGTAGATTTTGTGACATTAATTGTGCAGTCATACTTCGATACTCTTTTGCGTTACGTGTTATCAGTGACATTCTGTGGAGCAGTTGTTATGAAAGTTATGGACCAAAAGATACTCGTTAAGCGCAGATGAAGTTATAAGGTGCGTAGAACAGTGTATATTTTAACACTAAGTGAGTTTGAAAGACACGAGTCCACAAATCTTTGATTGGAAACCTTCAGCTGAACCTTGCTAAACATTCTTTCTCTCTCTTTGACCGGAATAAGACTCGGCACAAACCAGGCAAGACGAGTGAATGATTCAACGGCTAGCTTATCACTAGCAGAACGATGGACGATTACAGAATTCGCCGACCATCAAATTCTGTGCTGACTTATTCCTTCCTCACAGATGTCCTTCCGCTATAAAGTTTAGAATAAGACTAGAATGCGCGAGCGTGAATCGATCAAACGTCCTTTTAATTTCTTAGGCTTACTTTCCGGCAAATGAAATGAACTAAATGTAAAAAAAGGAATAGAAATGGCGAAAAATTAGACTTCTTATTCTTTTCTTATGGTTTAGAATAAACTGTTGTCGAAACTGAGAGTGTTTTGATCAAAGCTGTGTAAATCGAACCCTGTCTGTGCATGGAATCTTGCGTTTATTTCCTGTATTTATCTCACCTATTGTATGGAATATGTGTGAACATCTTCATTATGAATCGGTATATTTCAAAGAGCTACACAAGGAGCAAGAATACTATATACAGAGCGGGGGCAGCTGTAGTGTCAACTATTACTAGTTATTATTATTATTGTCTCTTATTATCACAGTCTTTGCTGGTGTTCTTTTTGTGCATCAGCTGGGCGCAAACCATGCAACTAGAACGTCAGTCACTCAAGTCAATCATTCTGTTCATACACTGAGCACCCTTCTGCGGATTCGTGCAGATCCCAGCATGCAGATCTTTTGATTCTCTGTCATAGTAGCTCTCTCTGATACTTTCTTGATGTTTTCTACCATACCCTTCTTCACTGTACCAAGCGCACCAACAACCACACGGATCACTACGGTTTTGATATGCCACATTCTCTGTATTTCTAGTTCTAGGTCTTTGTACATTTTTTTGCAGTTTCCTTCAGTGCGATGTTTCTCTCTGATGGAACAGTCACATCAATAAGTTTGCAGGTGGAATTCACTGAATCTTTAACGATGATATCTGGTCTGTTCGCTGTTATAGTTCTATCAGTATTGACTGGCATGTCCCACATGATGGTGATGTTGTTATCTTCATTGTGTATCACGGTCTCTGGTTCGTGTTCGTACCATTTGTCTGTAATCTCTATATCATGATCTTTACATATGCTCCAATGGAGATATGCTGCAGCATTATTATTATTATTATTATTATTATTATTATTATTGCGTTCGAGGTACGAGAACGCAACCCCTAATTTTCTGTTGGGTGTTCTGTGCAATTGATAAGCGAGGTTTTTTGAGATTGCATTCGTGTCGACACACATTTGCCTCGCTTTGAGTAGCCTTCCACGCTGACGTTCTTAGGGTTTCGTCACGCTCTCCTGCCCCACTAAGGTCTGCTGAACCGAAAGATAAATTCCTTTCCGCACCCATTATTCGCAGGTATTAGCTGGAGGTCACATGTAGATTATCGGCAGATTGTCAGATTATCGGCGCTGTTGAAGTCAAATTGTTGACAAGACAAACACACTGACGTACAAGCTCGGTAGAGGGTGATACTTGACCAAAGATTTTTCCTCCGGACGAGAATCTAGGAGATAAGCGTTGGCTTTCTATATATTTCTCTCTTTAAAGGCTGGATTAGATGTCATTTGCTCATAAAGTTGTTCTTTGGGTGATGCAACTGCGGGGTTACCTTGTAACTGAACAAAAGGCAAAATTTTTTTCACTCTTTATTGTTTTGTAGTAAAGCGGACTTCTGTTCAGAAAATTTAACCTCCGATCGAGGTAATTTTTTCCAATGAGATTGTGAGGGTAACCTCTAGTACAAACGCTTGTGAGTTAACTGAGTAGTTCGTTTTAAAACTTTAAGGTCTTCACCTTTCATGAGACCTTTCTGATCTTTTCAAAAGCTAAGTCAAGCGCGAAATTACTCAAGGTCCAAAGTGCACTTCCCAGATCTGGAAGTTGCTGTGATTAGTCTACGTTTTTTTTCCCTCTCAAATCAGCAGACGTAAGTGGGGCAAAGTAAATTTACTGAGTTGTGTAGCTCGGCGTCCGTTGTGCCACAAAGTAAATCTACCAAATTGTGTAGGTCGGCGGCCGTTGGATCCACAAAGTAAATCTACCGAGATGTGAGGCTCGGCGGCGCCATTTCATCATGACTTGACAAACGAACATTTTAGCTGTATGTTATTTACTCGGAAAACCTATAAACCAGCTCACATTAGCGCCGTTCAAGTCACTAAAATCAACGGCACTCGACCAAATTACTGGAAAAGTTATTGACGTGAGCCGCACACACATTCCAGTGAAGGCTTTGATGATTCCCTTAAAATGTGTAAAATTGAGAGGTGTAGTGTAAGTGAACCAGTGTTCAAACACAATTCATTGTCCCCCGACGTTCACCACAAAAACTGTGGTCTAAAATGGTCTTTAACACCAACACGAGTTAAGAAGACCTCCCAGTAACGGTTTCATTTTCTAGTAAATTACAGTAATTTTCTACATGTGGAATTCCCAATAAATAAAAGTAATGATTACATCTAAGACGTTGTCAACTGTTTGCTTTTTAAACAGTCAGCTGATCCACATGCGCATTTCATACCATTTCTTAGCTGATTTGCATATCACGAGACACACGCGTGAAACAGAAAGTGAGAAGCGCATTCGGGATACCTACACAAAACCTGTAGAGTTGAACTAGTTTCAAACCGAAATCGTGATTATAGACCCTATGCCAAATCAGAGCACTCATTTTTTATATACTATTGGGAATTCACCGATGGATTTGTCCAGGGAAAGCCAAACATCGACGAATGCTTCCGAATTCGATCGTCAGTAGACGTGAGAAATAGGGGTAGGACTTTTCCGTGGGTGTCGGGTGGCGGGTGACGGGTGACAAATTGTCAGGCCGTCAAAAATAAAAAATAAATAAAAATAAAAAGTGGAAACCAAAAAAAGAAAAAAGATGATAAACATTACAAAAAGTGATATTTTAGCAATATTCTTCTACACGTGAACTGAGACCAGACAAGTAAGATCGCATTCTCTTCTCGACATGTTTGAACAGTGTCTCAGATTTTTGTCAAGTGCGTTTGTTCTTTTGTTATAAGTTGGGATAAACATTGCATTGCCCGTGGAATAAATCTTTGCCAATTTGGTTCCCGACTTGTATTTTAAAATGAACAAAATGTCTATTTCGAGAAAACAAGGAAATTTTCCTGAGACTAAAACAACAAAGCTGTCAATGTTAATGCTACCAGAGAAGGAGCAACAACGGTTTTGACACAGCATGGACCGTTTTCGCCGCATGTGGCACCTCGGACGCGAATTGATCTCGTTGTATATATATACAAAAAGGATCTGCATTTTTTAAATACTACGTAAAAATACTGAATAGGATGGCAATCATTTCGCATACTAGGGCAAAAACTGAGCTACGACACGGAAGGCCTACTTCTCAACCCTATCCCTCATAAAAACCCTTCTTTACGCGTCACCCCCTGCCACTAACACCGTACTCCGTACCCCTGCCTCCCTCCCTCCCTCCCCATAATTATAATAGACCTGCCACGTTGTTTTATATACAGTCAATGTAGTCTCTTTCTCACAGTTATTTATCTTTCACACCCTTTATTGAAGAAGCTTATACCTAGCTAAGAAGTCGGACGTCTTTCTTACCACACGCCCGCTTACTTAACAAGGCATTGTAGAGATGCATGTACCAAAAAATTCGCTTCGACACGTGCCATATGTCTTGCTTGACATAGCCCATTTTCATTTGACACACCCCGTGTAGCCTGGCGAAACGTCACTTGCGGTCCAGAGCTAGGAGAAGTGACTGTTTTCACAGGCACGATTTCTCGTTTTTTTTCCATATTTGAGAAAATAAAAATAGTCCGCGTAAGTAGATAAGACAAGACAAGACAATACTTTTATATGGAGTCTGGTAGCTAGTACATAAACGTTGAAAATGCTTTAAAATTATAACATACGGTTGTATCAGTATCAATTACACCATAACGAGTTATAATATTTTATTTCATTTATATTTTTAACCCGCCACCCGCCACCCGCCACCCGCCACCTGCGGAAAAGTCCTGCCGGAAAAATAGAAATGACACGGAGCCTGCATGAATCATTGCCGAAGGTTCAAGGTCGAGAAAGCTTGATTTTCCAAACATATGTAACCTTTTCCATCGATTTTCTAAATATATATGACGATTATTTGCTCTCCAATGTCATTGATTCATTTCTTTTGTTATTTTGGGAAACGATTTCTCCCGCCCGGAGCCTACGCCCGGAGCCTACGCGTTTCTCATCTCTTCGGTTCGTGTTCCTTTGGATACTGTCTTTAACCAAATATGATAAAATAATGTCATAGGATCAGTAAAAGTTTGCTCAAAAAGAGGTTTTCTGTAAAAGATCGAGGTTCGAATGAAACACTATGCAAGATTGAAGCAGATTTCTAGATGTACCCAACGCGTACATTTGATTCCGGGTTGAGGTAAACGCTTTTCAAACTGACAAAAGTAGTGTCCAGGTCAACGCGGTCCCATAGCTGACTGTGTCCTTTTAACAATACTTGGGCCGGGTTGTTCAAAGCTGGCCGGTTAAGATAACCCAGGGTTGATGCGAAATTTGAATTCAGATGTGAAAGCCTAAAAAGTCAGTTTAATTCATTTTGTCAACACGTTGATGATTGGATGCTCTTAAAAATAACAGAGAAAATTATCCGAAGAAATGTTTTTCAACAAAAAGAAAAGGAAACCCGGATAAACACTATTCATTAACATATTTAGGACACTGTTTGCAATTCAATAGCATTCCTGGACACTCTTAGGATGGATAAGACAAACAGTAACGTGCGTGTACAATCACTTAAGCGTTTTTTACATTTAATATTACAAAAATCAATTTTCAAATAAACAATACCAATTCCAAAAAAAATTGGCTTGAATTTTTACGCTACCTGATTTAAAAAACCACACCGGCTGCGCCTCTGTTTGTTTGTCGACGACTGAGACTATACATTTACCATTTGGACGGCCAGAAGTAATGGTAGGGTGCAACAGGGAGCGGAAGGCGTACCGCGAAGTGCGCAGCGAACGAGGACGAAACTTGACTACAGTTAAGACCATGGCAAACTCACCTGTCAATGTTTCCTCAGAGCTGCTGGCGTATTACATATTAACTGTTGTGTTTTTAAGGCTGCCTTGGCCTTTCACAGATAAAATTTCGAAATATTTTCAGATAAAAGCAAGTTGTAACCAAAGGTATTGTGAGGGTTTTGACGGTTAGTATTGCTCTGCTGCATTTTTGACGGTTTACGGTAAAGAAATGTCTTTCTTTACGGTTGACGGTCAAATTTTAAAAATGGGAAGGTGGTAAGTTAAACGCTGATAATTGCAAATAAAACTCCGACGTTTCAACTTTTAAAATGTTCCGCTATCACGAAATCACATGTACATACTTCAACTTTATTCATTCAGTCTCAATTTACAATTTCACGATAGCTTCCACCCGCGTATAGGAGAGCCTAATCGAGGTGGGGTAAGAGACACACAAATTTAAAGAAAGGAAAGGAAAAAAGAAATATTTTACAAACAGTACCAGCTGTCGCAAAATAAAAATTATAGTATGTATTAAGCTAATTCAATTACAATATGAATTATACAGAGAATATACGTTTAGTAGTGTTCCCTGATGAAGGCAGCATTGCCAAAACGTTGGAGTTTTATTTGCAATTATCAGCGTTTAACTTATTCCACCTTCCCACTTTTAACACACACAAACGCTAAGCAGGACCCCCCATTTATTTGGTCAAATTTTAAAGCCGTTTGACGGCTTACGGTTAACTCGGTCCATTGAGACCCTCAAATTATATGTCGCAAAAATGTAAATTAAAGCTGAGAAGTAAATCTGGGGCAAAGATAGTAAATGCCACAGGGCTGTAAATAACCAGGCAAATGTGGCATTTACCATCTTTGCGCCAGATCTACTTCTTAATAGTTTTCACAAATTATATTTGCCACTTATATCCAGGAGCAAATTTGTCTCCAGTGTTGAATTGATCTCGATCAAATTTACGGTAGGAGCTACAAGTTACATGTAGTTAGCCCTAGTGACCATTCCATACTGTATATATTACTTTACCCTCACTGATGATAGGCATGTCACTACACACACTACACACACTACACACACTACACACATTACATACACTTACATACACAGAAATATCCGAAACTCTTACATATTGGTGTATATCCACTCCATCCACCGCTGGGCAAGCATCTCCTGACGGCAGGGCCAACCATAGTATATCCCGGATTACAGAGGTACCTGACATATTCTCCTGCCCAGTGATTCTTGCTTTGGCTGATAACGCGAACTGCATTGTCTAGTTCACCTGGGTCACCGCAGTCACGTAAAACTGCAAAAAAAAAAAATAAAATAAAATGAACAAACAAACAAAAAAGAAGCTGAAGAATAAGTAAAAAACAAACAAACAAACAATAACAATAACAACAACAATAAAACAAGAATGTTGCAGTCAAGATCCGCTCTAAAAAAACTTTGCATTTTTTATAGGTTAAAAATTAAGTTGTCTTTTCCAGGCTTCCAGAAAAATATGTGACACGGCACGAGTTGGAACACTAACCAACAGCAGCAACAACATCAAAAATTGAGGGGTAGCGAGAGAGTCTGTTTGCGGTTCTTGTCCAAATACCTTCCGCCCTACACTCTCGTGCTTTTTTAAATTCCTGCATTTGCCACTAGAATTCGCTGAACGCCTGGAACAGACCTCTTATAAAAATATAAGAGAACATTACCGTCTGTTTCCTTAAAACCTTAAATCTTAAAACCTTTGAAACTTTTTCAGATAAAACACGATGACCCCTTTCCAAGCAAATCGACATCTTCATGTAAATACCAGTTCCCAGATCGTCTGTTTGCCCATACAAAAATACTGACACAAATTACTCTGTGGTTATAAACCCAGCTGATTTTAAAATGCAAATATTTTTCTTTGTTCTGATAAATTGGCATGAACGATGGCCACGTGTGTAGAAAACTCGCTGTACCTATAACATATAAACTTATAGCCGAGGACAGTTAATAATAAACTTCAGGACGTATAATTAAGTACCGCAGTACATGAGAAGACTTAAATGGCAGACTCCTTACCTACGTTTGTCGTAGCGTTTACCTCATCGTTATACATGTTACGAGCAACACACTTATACGTAGCCTGGTCTGAGGGTTGGAACTGACCAATCACAAGCTCGCTCGTAACTTCATCTCTGGTGACGTTATTAAAAACGGGTATGCTGACGTTGTTCTTGTACCACGTGATTTTAGGTAGAGGCAACCCAGTTGCCGAACAGTTTACTCGGACCAATGCTCTGATAGCAGATACATCGACCGTAACGGGAGGTGTAGAGGTAAATACAGGTTGTCCTAAGTAGAAGTTTCATACAAAAATACTGATGTTGGAGTCGGCGTAACTTACAATTAATTCTTTATCATAAATGTAACTTTCTTTTCTTATCCCCAGCACAACGTTATTGATGTGGTTTATTTCATCCTCGAAATTAAGTGGACAAGGCAGACCTCTAGAGCCAAGGCTCAAACAAAAAATCCGAAACATAATCTCAATCCCTGTAAAACGAAACTTATTTGTGTGACGAAAGTTTGTGTTCTTCACGTTTTAACTATAGTAAATATAATTGCCGTTTTCACGTGTCGTCAACATGAATTTCTCTGAAGGGCTTTGTAAGAAACAATCGAATGCGTACCCATGAAGTGCAGAAGAACTCTGATATTGAACGCATACCGCGAACATCCTCCAGGCCATAAGGCTCGAGCGAATCGTCTGGAATGGTTTAATGTTATCTACAGCTTCAACTACCTTA
Organism: Porites lobata; assembly: GCA_942486035.1. Lineage (NCBI taxonomy): Eukaryota > Metazoa > Cnidaria > Anthozoa > Scleractinia > Poritidae > Porites > Porites lobata. The sequence goes on from CALNXK010000116.1 coordinate 1,327,309, forward strand.
CTGCTGACATTCTTTTCACAAAGACTTTCTTTAAGCGGCGACGTTGGGACAAAGATACGAGAAGCGGCGAAAAAACACTCACTGTTTCCTTCGTTTATAATATACAACACACTGAGGTAAGGTAATGCGAGTTCCTTGTTCTACATATAACATGCACATGACGTCAGGATACGCCTCACTATTGAACGCCTCGGTTATCTTGATCAGCGGAAAGGGTATAAATTACATAGAACAAACCAAAAGACAAACTTAAAAAGTTAGTAAAAAATTTCGAATTTCCTTCAAATCGCGTCTTTTTTGCATATAAGGTTATTGTAGTACTTCGTTTCAAATAAAAAAGGAGACTAATAATATTTATAAGGTCAAAATTGATATATATCCTACAAAAGCGACGCTAGTTGGGTTGACGATAACTTTGATCTCACTTACCAACTGCTTTGACTTTGAGGAATATTCCGTGAATGACCATACCATATCCATTAGTCGCAAAACAAGTGTAGACGCCTCCGTCCTCATTTTTGGTGTTGTTGATATAAAGGCCGTCTTTTCTCACTTCACTCCGTCCCTGAGGAAGCGGTGCTTGGGGAGATCTGGTCCATTTAACCTCAGGTGTAGGATTTCCAAGAAGGTCGCAGGGCAACCTTGTCTCTTTACCTAGAAAGCCAGTCACTTGCCCTGGGGGGGACTCGGGGAATCTTGGGGCACCTTTAGGCCAAAATAAAGAAATAAGATGTCAATATTACAACCAAAAAACTACTGATGACGACTAATGCTTTCAAGATTTCTATATGTTTTCGAATTTATCCTGTTTGTTGTCATCACGTGATCTTTTCCGGACCGGCAAGCTCTTGGAAACGCTACTTGAAAATGCTCCTGATCATATTCTGATTTATTAAACAAGTTATCACTTTGTGAATATATATTTTTTAATACTTTCTCTTGCCGTGGGGATAACAGTCAATGTCATCCAAAGAGAAATGATTAAAAACAATACTTGAGGGAAATCTTGAAGGGGTAACCAATTTTATGATGGACAATGTGAAAATAGTGAATAGAGGGATTTGAAACTACTTTCTTTCCGAAAAAGATTTTTTAAATAACTGTTGAAAGAAATTCATGTACTTTCCTCGATATTTTCATCCTCGACAAATGCATGTCAAACAGCAGCTTTTGCACTGGTAAGAGCAACTGCACTGACACCGCGGAGGTCATTCAAGTTTTGAATCCCTTTCATTCCTGACTTTTTTTAGGACAGTGTTTTTTTTTCTGTGTCAACTGCTTAGTTCACGTATACATATAGCCCCAATGATCATGATCATTACAAGGGTTTAAAGCTAAATTACCAGCGCACTCACCTAAAACAGTAAGTTCTACTTTAGTCTCTTGAACACCAAACACATTTTCAGCGCGACACGTGATCACTCCCTCATCTTCGAAGCGAACATCGTCTATATCAAACTTGTCAAGGGTAGTCTTGAATCGCGTTTGGTTTCCACGGTTTTTACCCTGCATAGACCACGTGACCTTAGGTGTTGGATAGCCGGACACGGAGATAGTTACTGACAGATTTCCGCCCTCCTTGATGAAGATGAGTGGTGGCGGTTTGTTTGTGAATCGAGGAGGGGCTGTACGTGAGGCAATCACATATAAGATATAACAAGATTTTCATAAGTATATTCTTGAAAGTAGAAGCAATACAGCATATGATTTGTAAAGACTTTTTCCAACACCTTGATCACGTTCCTACTCACCAAACATCGCTACCTCTGCTTGATTGTAATTCTTCAATGTCTCGATGAGGCTTTCAATATCCGAGGTATTTACACCGAGACTTTTCCCAGGGTTCCCTCGTGGACCCTGTGCGCCGGGAGATCCGTCTTTTCCAGGTTTACCAGGACGTCCTCGACGACCACGAGGGCCTGGTCCTCCTGATTTTCCGCGGGGACCTGGTAATCCTCTTGGTCCGCGGGGACCTGGTGTTCCTGGAGGGCCTTGGGGACCTACATGGATGAAAAGAAAAAAGTAATTAATGGAACATATTAAGCATGTTGGAAAATCAGCAGTGTCTTGGTACTCCTGGAGTACCTACTGTCTCCTTTTCGTTACTATATATACATGGGATTAAAACACGTAAATAACTCAACACGATATCATTTCTTGAGGGCTCCAACAGTTAAATGACATAATAATAATCATAATAATAATAATAATAATAATAATAATAACAACAACAATAAAAAGGAAAGAGTAGAAGCTAGACAGCCGGACATTGTAATAACAGCTGAAATGGTGACAGCAAGGCCGAAGAAGATCCTCCATTGGAAGGCACCTGGCCCTGATGGCGTCCAAGGCTACTGGATCAACAAAATTGACAGCATTACATGAACGAATGGCGGACCACATGAATGATTTGATAAATAACAGGGTCACCATACCTGTATGGATGATGACAACTGGAAGGACTATGCTGTGTCAGAAAGACCAAGAAAGAGGTAGTGCTGTTGATAACTATCGCGACCCATATCCTGTCTACCACTTATTTGGAAACTGATAACAGGGATCATAGCTGATAGTGTGTATGAATTCTTTGTAGAAAACGATGCTTTGCCCGTAGAAGAACAGAAGGGATGTAGGAGAAAGAGCAGAGGCATAAAAGATCAGTTGTTGATTGATAAGGTGGTCCTTGCTGATT
>CALNXK010000116.1:1335000-1485000 GCA_942486035.1 Porites lobata
TAATTTGTGCCTGTTCTAGGTCTTTAAATAGCAGCAAGTAGTCTGGCCTAATACATTTTTCTTCCTTCTTGTATTTCTTTTTCCGACGAATGTGGGAAATTAAGCGCGTCTGTGAACAGACTAAGCGGTGAGAAGCACGACCTAAGGAGAGGGGAGATAAAACAAAGCAGGAGAAGGGAACTGAAGCGGCACTCCCCACTTTCTGAACATCCAGAGTAGGCTAAGTTAAATTAAGATAGATAATTGATTCCATTGAATACCCTTCAACTTATGCTGTGATTGCTAAAACGTATATTTAGCTCTCACTTCATCTTAAACAACTCTCTAGAGAAAGACACGTAACAAGGTGTGACAAAAAACATTATCTGTCAGTCAAACATTGTCAGTTTACAAATGCTTCAGTACTGACTATCTTTAATCCCAGTTCACGACCTTCCACCAAGTTGTCTCGGTGGCTAAGGTGCATTTCGCCCACAGTAACGAAAATTACATCCAGGAGTTGGACCCAACTTGTACACGTAAAATCCCCCACAATTCCTGACCAATACCTGCTTGCGATACTGGCAACATCCCGAGAAATAATCACCAAAGCAAACCTGCATGGCTACACACCCATCATCCTTATGGGGATGTGAACCAAACAGCCAACCAGGATACTGAGTGTTACATTTTCCGGGGCCCGGGCACGAGTTAGGCATCTGAGTTCCAGCAGTTCCTGAGATTCGGTACCAGCCCTCTGCTAAGTTGTTGTCACATTTGCCTAACAGTGTGCCGCTCATAACGTTTCTATCTCCTTCTGTGAGTAGGCGGTAGTGCTGACATTCGTACGCCACCGTTCCAACATTATAACCTACCAACAGATACATCAATTAAACATCATAACTCCATCTACCAGCGTTCTGACGTTTAACAAATGAACTATATAATTTGATACTTCAATAGTGCTCAAACAACGTGATTGTCCCAAGTCTCCAACATTATACAATCATTTTACCTTTTTTTTTTCCCGGAAATCAATTAACTAATTTATTTATTTATTTCTAAAAAAGAAAGAAAGAAGCGGCTCCAGTCCAAACACCAAGATTAACAGGCTATTAATTAACTGAAGCCAATAAGGCTCCATATTTACTGAGAAATCACCGACACTTTGCACTTTCAAAGTGGGAGACGGACAGTTTTAAGAACACTTTTATTATGTCATCGTACCTAAAGTACAACTAAATGATTCGGTTTGAATGCCTTTATTTATTATAAGCATGAATTTTTAATATTTTTAATATTGACGTATTGTAAATTATTCAATTTTTTTTAGCTTAGTTTTATTTGTAAATACGCAATTCAGCCTCTGGCTGGCCATGTTGATCATGTATTTATTTTGATAAACTATCTATCTAGTAAACTATCTATCTAAGTATCTATCTATCTATCCAGTCTTCTCGCAGTATTATTTTGCGATTACTTAATCTCTTTCCGTAAGAGAATTGAAGTTGATCATCTAGTCAGTGTCTAGTCCAGCAGCACTATCAAAAGTTTGCTATTGTTTTTTTCTTTTAAAGGACAAAAATAAAATAGTAAATTTACTATTTTTCCCCAATCATGTTTCCAAACTTACAGTAAGGCTGAGTTCCGCTCCATCGGCCATTTTTGCCACATACCCTCGCAGACGATCCGTATAACATACATCCAGGATTACAAGCAAAGCGCACGATACTACCCACCACAGGGGAACCTTCGCCGTCAGATATTTTGTAACCGTCCACCGGGTTTGCTAGTTCACGGCACTGTTTGAGCTCTTTGTGGATGAAAAACAAACAAACACACAAACAAACAACCAATGATAAGAAATACAAGAAAAAAAATCTCAGCTGTAGATTTAGTGAGCGCACATTGACAATCAAAGAAGTCTTCCTCACGCCTTTTTTTTTTACCTGAAAACTAGCCTGTTTCTGGATCTTAATTAAAATAATAATAATAAAAAAAAAACAAGAAAGTTTAAGAGCCTACACCCTCGCTATACAACAACGTAAATAAATATAATAATAATAATAATAAAACAATTTTGTTACACCTGTTATACAAGAAAACAACCACGCTTTTACACAGCAAGTCTAAACTAGAACAATAAATGGAATAGCTAAACGCCAGACACGAGTACTAGAGATGTTCCTTTTTAGTTTGCACTTAAGAGTTAAGAGTTGTCATATATATGTACTATCGATTTCATTCCAGATATTGAGTAAGCCAAGGTAAACCTGTCAGTGAGGAGGAGACTCAACATTATCTGCCTCTGTGTTAGTTTTCTTGTTTTTGTTGTTGTTGTTTTTTTGTGTTTTTTTTTTCCTAGTTTAAATATTTAACAATTATTCCTCGAACCCGAATGGGCTCAAGAAAAAAAATCCAACTAGTTGGTCAAAAATATCGAGACAAAACAACTTTAGCAAGCAAAACGCGATTTAGCGCCATTGTTTTGGTTTTCAAAGCCGGCGCTTTTCGCTACTAGTGGGCTATACCATATAGCCTAGTAGTAGCTGAACCAATCAGAACGCAGCATTGATAATAGATCACTGGTTGGATTTTACTAAATATATTTATTTTTTTCTTTGTCTTATCTCAACATATTCTTATGTACAAAAACAATGGAAAATGGAATACTTACGAATTTTTGTAGTGTACGAGAAAGGATCCTCTGGACGCAATGACGTAAAACCAACGCATTTGTAGTCGCCTTGTTCAGAAGGCCTCAGGCGCTCCAGGTTCAATTCTGCAATAACTTCATCACCGTCAATAATTGTTCTTGTCGGCATGGCGACGCCGTCTTTATACCACGTGATGTTCGGTTGAGGAACGCCTCTAGCAGAGCAGTTGACGCGCAAAGGGGCATCATAATCTTTAACTGTTACTACACTTTTTGGGACAGAAACAACTTGCACAGGCTCTAAAAACAATCCCAGGAAATAAAGATTTAAGTTTCTGAATGATGAATACACCCCTTTTGCAGTGAATATTTTTATATAGGAGTCATTCAGAGATTAGAGGCCTTTAGATTCTCAAAAGAGAACGACTAAGAGCAGGGGATTTTCTCGGCAGTAAGCAGTGCGTGTGCGTGAACTAGCGTCATTTTGGCGGGAAAACGTGTTAGCCGTCGTCATTCTTCTACGAGTCTTGGTGAGAATGTCGTAGTAGCGGAAACAAGTTATCAAATGTTAGTACTTTTGTCATTTTGCAATCGGAAGAGGACGTAATCTCCTTCAATAAAGATAACAGTGCGAACTTTTTTGGTGAATCAAAAAGGTACCAAAGAAGCTTTTCGGGGTGTCCATTTTTTGAGAGTACGTCCGCGAAAAAACTTCCAGTCAAATCTCGTACTGGTAGTCGTTCTTGTCCTCGCATCTAAAGGTCTCTAATATAGAATAGACAGGAGGAGGAGGAGGAATAATAACAAAATTCTGCATATAAAACGTCACTTCTAACTCGACTTGAACTGATGACAGCGTAGAGTCAGCTGTAGGCAGGCGTATTATGAGTTTCATTGGATGCGGTAATTAATGCGTCTCTATCCCGCTCTTAACTTCTCCTCCCGCAGAAAGCTTAAGAGTCACGTTTACGGCAACTTGAAAAGGAAAACGTCAGATTCAAGACGAGAATTTCTCAGAATAGAAAATAAGAACTGTCGAGGACAATTCTTATGGATGAAACTGGTGTGAAACAACTTATTGTTGAGTAAACGAAGTAATAAACAGAAAGCGACAATTAAGTCACGTGGTACAAATTTACTTTTGTTATTTGGCATAAACGTGATTCTTAATCTCTCAGTAATAACTGCTTGTGTCAGCCGTAGTACTTCACACAACAGCTATAATAATTATTTATGACTGTGCAGCAGGTATCTGGTTATTTACCTCGTGGGCCTCTGTTAGATCATTTAAAAATGTGTGAAATGATAACTCACTTGATGATTTTCTGATGAATGCTTAACTCTTTTTTTTTTTCCTAATTTTTGTATGGATGTTTATTGCAATGTGTATTAAGGCTACAATTATGAAAAAGGTAGCAAAAAGGCGCACTCACCATACGTTAGAACCGTGACTTCTGTACCGCCCATCACAGACCCGACTGGAGTTTCCGCGTGACACATGTAAATGTCTTCATCCTCCTTGATTGGATTACGCAAGAAAAGGTTGTTATTGTAAATGTAGTGTCTTCCGCGCGGAAGTTCCTTGTTTCCTTGGCGACGCCACTCGATTTTTGGTGTCGGAAAACCTTCCACGGCACATTTAATTTCTGTGACTTGTTCCGTAAAAGCCGTTATCTTGGGAACTGGGGCGATGGTAAACTTAGGTTCCGCTAAAAACAACAGTAAAAAAAACAATGAACAGAAAATGTTCATTATGAAGAAGAAGGAGCCTCCATCAAGCTGCATCGATAGCAAGATTCAGAGTGGCCCTCAGGATGCAGTTTATTCACAAGTTCAGTCAAGACAATTGCTGGTGCAGTCAAATGTTGCTCGTTGCCACTTTCGTTCGTTTTGATTAAAACAAGCGAATTGCATTATTATTAGAAAAAAAAAATGAAGAGTGCCTATTCAGTATAAGCAAGCTCTCTTTTCATCTTCATTGTAAGCACAAAAAAAAAAACGAGAGTACAACTATGTATATCTCAACAAGCTGGTGGGTCAATGGGCCGACGCCTAACTTCACCTTTTAAAAAAAATTCAGGATGAAAACTAGTCCTAACTTGTATGTAAAACCACTCACTTGCGACGACGATCTCAACATCAGCGGTGTCAGTACCCATTAAGTTACTCGCCCTGCACGTCCATATCCCAGAGTCCTCTGGGAGAGCGGACTCCAGAATAAAGTTACTTCCGATGACAGCTCTTCCGCTATTCTTCTTTATCCAGATAATTTCCGGTTTTGGAGTGCCATGAGCCAAACATTGCAGCTGTATCATATCTCCTTTTGTGGCTGGGTCAGGTTGTTTTGGCCTAGTAGTAATGTTGGGTTTGGCTAAAATAAGAAGTGAAAATTGAAAAGCAACACAAATCAGTTTCAATTCTTTACATCGGAAGTTGACCATATTATACTTTATTATACAAATTTTGAAATGACTGGTTATAACTGCAGTCTGATTGGCTCTCAGCAATGTGATTTATTCACGAATCAAACTATTTTTTGCTCTAAATCACATCTGTTCTAACTCACATAATTCATGTACTAATCACATCAATCTGATTTAAATCACTCCATTTTTGCTCTATATCGCACCATTTCTGTTTCAAAAAACCTTTTTGTTGCCACTTTTCCGATAAACCGGCTACTTGATCAATAAAATATTTAGCTAGCGCCCCGGAGAGCTTGCTCGGGGGTATAAAATATTGCCTTACTTCCTGAATTCTGCGATGTCAAAATGCCTGTAAAAAAGTGGTAATCGAACTTCGTGTCGCGCAGGTTTGGTCAGAAATCATACTTTGTGTGATTTCAAATCGAACTTCAAATAACACTTCAAAATAGTAAACAACATATCAAACATCAACTTACAAAATCCTTCTAAGGATGGTCCTTTTTGCACAGGCTCTTGAGATCCTTGATTTGGCTGCCTTGGCTGAACCACTGGTGTTGTTCCCCCAGTACCAGGAGGTCCAGGGGGTCCAGGAAGACCACGTAAGCCACGACGTCCCGGAGGTCCTGGTGGGCCGGTATTTCCAGCGGCACCAGGGGCTCCGGGAGGTCCGGGAGAACCTGATGCTCCGGGGTATCCTGCTGCACCAGCAGGACCAGATGCCCCCGGAATACCCGGAGGACCTTGTATCCCTGGGGGACCCGCAGGACCTTGAAGACCTTGGGGTCCAGGAGGACCTGGGATTGTTTGAACGTCTACAAAGAGAAAATGACAGTGTTAAGTAGGTAACTCAAAGAGAAACAAACGTTTTGGACCATTTAAGTGTACTGTTGGAGGTTTGTGTAGAAAACTATAGCCAAGCCAGCATGACACGTCTAAACCTGTGAACGGATCTATGTAAGCTTTACAGAATAGTTGAGCTTTTAGCCTGCAAGTTTTTAGTTATTTTTTAAGTGACCTGTTATTCACAGTTCTATAGCCTGCGTTGCAGGCGTTCAGAAGAGCAGGGGAAAGAAATATGTATGGGCGCGAGACCGAGAGCGACGAAGGGAGACGCCCGGTCCAGGTTCGACTCTTGGCTAAGATGTTGTTTTCTTTCTTGTATATTTTTTCGTTTTGTTTTGGCTTTCCCTTGGCTTTTTTCCCCTTGTTCTTACTGCTAGTCTATTACATATCACGAGTTTTTTGCGATTAACGCATTTCTGGTAACGTCAGTAGGTGATGGGCTCCTTTATAACATTGGCTCATTCTTCACCTGTGCATGCACTTGGAAAGTTCAGAAAAAATAGAAATGAAAATAAAAAATAGAGTAATAAAGTCGCAAAACGATCGTCAATCTCCTGAAATTCCGTTTCCGTGCAAGTTTCTTACTAGGGATGGCGCAGTTTGTTCTAAGCGTTGAAACACTTTTGGGACTATTATTGACTTGAATACCTGGGTCCCCCTTGTCTTCAAAGTATTTGATTAGAGCAGTTGACACTGACTGATCAACAAATGACTTCAGAGGATTTTCATCAGGTGCAGTGGCACCAGGCACAAACATGGGCCCTAAAAACGAGATAGCAAACATCGTAATCATACATGTTCATAATACTTTAATTTGACTGGTTTGCCTTGAGTGCGATATTCAAGGATTGTCAAGAGAAAGCATCGAATACCATAAGTTATTCCATGCACTCATGACGTAAGTTGGGGACCCATTCATCCCAAGATAAGAGGGGCGGGGGAGGTGGGGTGGGATCCTGGATTGAGGGCTTCAGTTTTGCATGAAAATAAGATGGGGACCTTGGTGGCCCATGCCCTATATCTCCTACTGCAGTAGTTGAGCAAAACAATAGGTCCGCTTTTAGGGAATCTCATAGATCGATTAGGAGCTCTCGGTAAAATAACATTTCTCTGAGTCGTCTCTAGTGCTTAATTGCCATTAATTTACAAGCCGTTTCGTTCAATAGATGTTTGGTCATTCGAGCTATGGCGAAATTAAAAAAAGTCGGGGAAATTTGAATTCGGTGCACTGGTTAGTGCATGGCTTACCAAGGTGTTTCCTCGCGTACTCTGCTAAATACAGCTCAATTGTTTTGTTCATTCCTTCGCTTGTTACCGGCGCCTGCTCCTTACCCACTGGATCTAGAAACAAATTCACAACATATAACGCATTTTTTTGGTAGTTAAATTAATACGAATTAAAGTTGTCAAATAGTTTGGAAAGCAGAACGGACATTTAGATACTTCTAAGATTTTCCGGTCAGCGGTCACGTGTCAGAATTGTTACGTCGAGAACACGTCAAGAACATTTGCATGTGATTTTATTGAGGATTTATGCTTTTCGTCTCGCTGATCGTTTATGAATGTTTACCGCCTTGGATCAGATCAAATACAGTTGTGTTTATTCTGAAAGGCAATGCGAATCACTCTCTTTGTAGTCAATTATTCTCTCCAACACAGCAGCTGCGGAAAGGTATCTTTGTCTCGTATCACAAAAAAACACTTGTTTACTACAATTTAATCGTGCAAAATGGACATACTCCCCCTCCCCAAGCCCCCTGCAGTGGCGGTCAATAAAACCATGTCTCAACACGTTGCGTATTATAGTTTGCGCATTACTGGTCAGGAGTTCATAGATTTCTGTTGTTTAATCCCTTCACTTACCTACAGTCGGCTTGGCAGTGCTCGGTTGATTCAGTCCAGCATTTGGGGCAGTCACCGTCGTTTGATCAGCCCCCTGCGTTGTAGTTTCCCTTCCTGGCAGCCCAGTAGTACTGCTTCGTTGCTCTCTTGCTTGTGGAGGTTCAGTAATCGCACTGGCTCCTTGGTTATGTGAGCCGGTGGCGGCCGTCATCAGCCCATGACCTCCCCCTCCGCCATCAGGTCCGGCGGCTACAGTCATCATTCCGCCATGACCACCTCCCCCGTCATCTGGTCCAGGAGCTACAGTCATCATTCCGCCATGACCACCCCCTCCTTCATCTGGTGGGGGGGCTGATGTCGTCAGTCCCTCATGATCTCCCCCTCCGCCATCAGGTCCGGGGGCTACAGTCATCATTCCCCCATGACCGCCTCCTCCTTCATCTGGTGCAGGGGCTGATGTCGTCATTCCCCCATGTCCTCCTCCTCGGCCATCAGGTCTAAGGGCTACAGTTATCATTCCGCCATGACTACCTCCTCCGTCATCCGGCCCAGGCGCTACCGTCATCATTCCGCCATGACCGTTCCCTGTGTCATTTGGGCTAGGGGCTACACTCATCATTCCATGGCCTCCCCCTCCTTCATCCAACTGACGAATATTCCGCGACCTGAAAACTATGTCTGCAGATTGCCGCGAAGACATTTCCTTGTGTCTCTCCAACAGTGGACGAACATCGGTCTTCACAGACTCGATTTCTCTTCGAAGCAGATACATATTACAGAAGAGCGAGGTTGCAGCGATCAGTAAAACAACAAAATTAAGCAAAGTAAAGAAGTGATGGGCCGTAAGCGACGTGCTTCGGCATCGTTCGCTCTTCATTGCCAAAGACTGCTACGCAATTGTATCTAACACTGAATTATTATTGACTGTTTTTTTGAACTGAGAGTCATTGTATGAGGGATTGTTATGGCGGTGTTGAGTTACAAAAAAGAAAACCGTGGTTGATTGATAGATGTCTTGTGCCAAGCTGAGAGGGAAGTTGTGTTAAGTATATGCGTGGAGATTTACATACATAAATATACATAAATAAATATCTTTATACATAAATATCTTTAATCAAAGGTAATTGCCAATAGCGCTTATGCTAATCCGGTAATGGGATGAAAATGTTTTCAAATTTCAGACAAAAGGGATTTTAATAAATTGATTTGAATCTTGGCGTGACGGCCAAAATTCATAAATAGGTCATAACAGCCTGAGTATCAAGCCTTCCTAAGGGGCTAGGGGAGAGGAGATTTTTTAAAGATCAGAAAACAAAAGCTGATTGTCAACAGAGCGTACACCTAATGCAAATTACATGACGAAGATTCTGTGTCTGCAATTGGCCTCTGGCAGCAAGACTGCGGGCTCGCAGAAAATTACACATGGCGGCGATTGCAGTGAAGACAAGACTGAAAATATGAACTAAACAGATTTAGAAAATGCCTCTCTCTGAACTGATCGCATCTTTGGGGAGTAATCCTTATTTTTCAGCTGGTTTCGGTCTAGTGGGGGTAGGAGCTGGACTTGCTGTATTGAGAAAAGGAAGCTTGCACGCATACACCTTATTTCGTCGGTACGCCATTATCACCCTTGAAGTTCCAAGTAATGACAAGAGTTATCAGTGGGTCTTGCAATGGATTGCAGCTCAGGGCCAGCGAGCTCAGCATCTTAGCGTTCAGACAACATTCGTCCAACAAGAAACGGGAAAAGTGCAAACAAATTTTGATTTTTCGCCTAGTCCGGGGGTGCATTTCTTCAGATACAAGAAAAGCTTTGTGAGAGTGGAAAGAACTCGAGCTGAAAAAATGGTAGACCTTTCAAGTGGGGCCCCTTGGGAATCTGTAACTCTAACATCGTTTGCCACAAATAAGCAGCTGTTCTTTGATATTCTGAGTGAAGCAAGAAGCACGGCCCTTGCAAAGCAGGAGGGTAAAACTGTCATGTACGTTGCAAGAGGGACAGATTGGCAACCGTTCGGGTTTCCGCGACGAAAAAGACCTATAGACTCTGTTATTCTTGACGATGGTGTATCTGAGAGAATCTTAGCTGATGTTAGGGATTTTATTGCATCCCCCAAGTGGTACATGGACAGAGGTTTGAAAGTCTAATCAAGTTTTATAAATTTTATATGCCAGTGTTTGTAGTTTTTTTTTTGTTACGGACTGCCATCTACAAGTTCACCCTGCAGATATAAAGTTATGTAGTATCTGGACACTCAGCACCAGGTTTAAATGACAAGAAAACACTTGTACATATGTACACATCAGCCCTCGTGGGGCATGTGTCTTGAAAGGGTGCAACAAAAATGGTGTCCAATATTGTGTAATTCCAGAAAATATCCATACCCCTCCCCCACCCCCGATGATCTTTTAGATAAGACCCCCACCCCATCAGAATTTCCATTGCAGAGGGGTCTTATAAAACCCCCCACTTCCCCTGGAATTTTTTATTTTCTTTTAGTGGCCTAAATTTGCAGTATTTGGAAATTATCTACTGTTTAAACGCTTAAACATCACTGTTCATGTCTTTAGAAATACCTTTTAAGTATTGTTGAAACATTTTCTTTTTTTAAGGCAATATTTCTAAAGGACGTATAGCACGCTCTGCTCTTTTGGTGAATGTTCAAAACCAAAATTACAGAGTATTAATTAAATAGTAAATTTTTTCAGTTGACATACTGTCTGAGATATAACTGAACATTTTTATATGGCTAGAGTGAGAAGCTGTTCGCCATAAGGACTCACTTATACGTCTCAGCTGTTTGCTTAAATTTTAAGGTTTAATAAAATCAAGGATGTGTTTTATCTATGAAACACTCTCTTGTAAAGAAAATAAAGCAACTCAAACGAGCCGTAATCTACTTCAAGGGTCTTCAACGTGATAGCTGTTTGCTATTTCAGTACTATCCATTTGAATGCTTTTAAAAATTTGTTCAAAGCATTTGACCAACCAGTGGAATGGTTTGAGTATCATTTGTTTGCAAACTAGTAACATTTTTTATTCAAATGTTTGCAGCAAATCTGTTTGTTTAATTTATGGTAGCATCAGACATCTGATTCCTTACAAATAAAATTGTATCCTCAACAGATATTTGCTAATCTCTGAAAATATCGGTAGACTAAAAGTGCTACTAAAATAATGTACCAAACTTTAAAATGTAGAAAAAAGTCTCAAAGGAACATTCAAAATGAAACCTGGAAAAATATTCCACTGTTTCACATGTCATCATGTATTGTCTGTTTTGTAAGTGAAACATGATCCTTTTTATTTTTGATTACAATTTTTTAATTTTTGATTACAAGCAGGTGACCGAAAGTCTGCTCCCGAAATTCACTACACGAAGAAATGTCAGTGACCTTCTAAGGCAAAGAAGTTGTTTGGAAACAATTCTGTGTTATAAACAACATGATTTCTAGCTCTTCGTCAAGCTTTAAGTTTGGTGATTAGAATAGATGATGTATTTCTAGAAAATAATGCACTTCCTTGCCTTCATTGCTTAATTTTTGCTTGCCTCCACAACATAATATGTGTAAGTACATGTTCGATTATTGCCAGTTTTGCATGACCTCAAGTCTGAAAAAATTATTTCACGTGGACACCCCCTACCCTTCGGAGATTTTGGCCTGTTTTAGTACACATTGTAAAAACAAGCAAAAAAGCCTGGATGTGAAGCCAGCAGCAGGAGTCTGTAAATTTCAAAATGCTTGGAAAGAAGGTTAACAACAGTGCATTTGTACTGTTTGCATGAATATGTTGTTAATATATCCTGATCTTGCTGACAATAGAGGTTATTTTGTTCATTGGCTGTGAGTCTGGCAGACATTTGAAAAAGCCCCCAAACCAAAGATTCTATATAATACCTTATGTTTTTGTTTTATTATTAATCATAATTTTTTTGCCACTGATAGAAGTTAAATATATAGGAAAAAGATGAGGCAAGGGAGCTCAAGGAAGCCTTTAACGCTTGTGAATAGGACCACCTTTTGGAAATATACGTCTTGATAAATGAAATACTGACATCAGGAAGACAATTTAACTAAGCACATACAATTACTCTAGAAAATACTTTACTTTCATTAAATAGGATGAAAATAGGTATACCTTATACTACCACTGCATTGGTTTTGAAATTAAGCTCATATCTCTTAGAAAAATTAGATTTACTCTGGACAAGTAAACCTTGAATCATTTGTCTATTGGACAAATGGAGTTTATTTTACTTATTTGTTATTATTACTATTATTATTATTGCTGTTATTATTTATTTTTTTGCACCCTGACAAGTGTCTTATTTTTAATTTGAGCCATAGACTCTCAGTGAGTGTGTTCGTTTTACACTCTATATTTCTTCCTGAATGTACATGTATTGTGGGTTAGAGATTTAAGTCTGTTAACTTGATGTGGTTTTGTCAGCTACATTTAATCCCTAATGAGGGACCAGCACTCAGTTTTTGCATTTCATTCCTGCACTCAATACTTCACCTCATTTTTGTTTTAAACTAGTCCCCTTTTATTCTTCAATCTCCTAACTCTGCTGAATGTGCTATTGCTAAACTTTCATTCAGTGCTGTTTTTGTTTTTTTTTTTTTTAGGTATACCATACAGGAGAGGTTACCTTCTTTATGGACCTCCAGGATGTGGAAAAAGTAGCTTCATGTATGTCCATTATTCCATTCCTACGTTCTTGCTCTGATTATTGCTTGAGCATTTAAACCAAGTTTTACTTGTCTTTAATGTGCAAGTTAAAATTTATACAATAACACAGAAAGTTATATTTATTTATTTATTGTTTTGGTGGTGGCATGTTTTACACAGCTTTAGCTGAGATTCCAGTGTGTTCCCCACTTGTACTGCAAGATTTTGGGGTATATTCAGCTGTGAGTACTAATCTGTCATGAAAACGTTTTAATTTTGTCACACCATGGCCTGCGAATACAGCCATCTCTCTCCGCTCCTTTGACATCACCAGGTTAATGTCCCACTGGGGGATGAGCAAGGAGAGATAGCTGTGTAAGCAGATTGATTAGTGATGGCACAGAATTTAAAAGACATATACTGTTCCTTCAGTTCCTTTCCTTCTGTAAGAAAGCAAGAGAATCCTGTTGTAGAAGTTACATTATACCCACTTTCTTAACCAAAAGCATGGTTTGCTGTTGTTATCTTCTAGTCAAGCATTAGCTGGAGAACTGGATTATAGTATTTGTGTGATGAACTTAAGTGACCGCAGCCTGTCAGATGACCGCCTCATCCATCTAATGAGCTGTGCACCACAGCAGAGTATAGTGCTGTTAGAGGATATTGATGCAGCTTTTGTTAAGAGAACAGATGAAAAGGAAGAGGGAAAGGCATATAGCTATCCAAACAGGGTAAATACAAATTGAAGTAAATGTAGATTGCTGGTTTTGTTTATTAAAGTTAAACATTGTTTAAATATACGTATTAATTTGGCACCTTTTAAACTTACCTTAAAAGTGCAATCTGTCTTGAAATTATAACCAAAAAAACAGCTTGTCAGTTTGTGGATGGATATTAAGTTTATTGTTTGTTTGTTTGTTTTTTTTTTGTAGTGGAAATGAAAATTGAAGGAGCTATTTAAAAAATCTTTTTGCTATTTCTTTGAAACCCCCCAAAAAACACTTTGGAATAGAAGAAAACCATGAGATAAAGCTCAGTTTTATTTCAAAATCTTCCTCTACTATAAATTATATCTCAACTATGAATACATGTTTTTTTGGCTTTCAATGACCAGTATTTTTAGGATAGCAACTTGAAAACGCTGGGCAAACTTTGTCAAGTTGCCAAAAAAAAAAAACGATTTGGCTTTGCTATCCGTTTAATAGAATCATTTGATATTACTTCATTTAGAGTTCCAAGGATGAGAAAAGATGACTGAGCATACTTAGTTAGCATCTCATAGCTTTGACAAAAAAATATGTGGACCTCGCCATGACCCTTGTTATGCTTTCAGTCAAAGTGCAATGAAAGTTTTCTAATGGTAGAGAAAGTGTAATGAGCAAAGGTAAAACCCTTTTTTGGGGGGGTTGGAAGAGGTGGGATGGGAGAGTAGGGGTGTGAATAACCCCCCTTGAAAGCACCTTTTCACGCGACAAATTCATGTTTCAGGTAACATTCAGCGGTCTTCTAAACACATTAGATGGCGTGGCATCTTCTGAAGAGCGCCTTGTTTTCATGACAACCAATCATCTTGAAAGGCTCGACCCAGCCCTCATACGGCCAGGCAGGGTAGACCTTAAACAGGAAATTGGTCTCGCTTCTAAGAGCCAGCTTTACAAGATGTATAAGCGTTTCTATCCTGACCAGACCTTCGCTCGTGCAGAGGAGTTTGCGGACAAAGTGATGGGCCTGGGCCAGAGGAAAAGTATTGCACATATACAGGGACATTTTATGCTGTTCAAAAATGATCCTTCGGGCGCCATACAAAGTATTGAGCTCCTACGATAGTAGGTTATTGTAGTGGTTTTTAATCTGAAATAATTAAAAGAATAAATAGAGAAAGGTGGTTGTGTTATGTTTATGGACCACACTATTATAAGGATTAGAAGCGCAGTATCTTGTTTGAGATGAATAGCCTCGAAGGTTAACGAAACGTCCGATCTTATAGCCGGTGCCAGGCTATCGGTCAGTGTAGACGAGCGAAGAAAGCGAGCAAGAAGCGAAAAAGGCGCGCGAGCAGCGAAATAGTGAGCGAGCGAAAAGCGGTTTTCCCGCTTTTTTCGCTGGAACAGGCTACCGATCTCACTGTTAAACATAAACTTACATAATGTAAATAAACGTCAGCTGTTAAAAGGTAACTGATTTTAGTCCAAGACTACATGATGATATAAGATCGTAAGCTTTCCTTAGGAACGACTTTTTACAGTTAAACTTACAGAATAAAACAACGTTTTCTCGTAAATGAAAGATTTGGTATCACATGTGATAATTTACGTCCGTGACTTTTATCACTTAAAAGAGTTGTTCTTGAAAGACGCGACGGCAATGGAATTTGTTACTTCACTTTGTAAAGCGGGGTTGAGAACTATGAGAGCTTGTGACGCAGGACAAAGAGAAATGTCCGTTGTCCTTATCAACCGATGTTCGTTTAAAATATATGAGCTTTTCATCGGGACAAATGTCCCTGTTCGTCATATACAGGTGTCCGTATTATTAGTGAGTGTCCGTTGAGCTGGGCGTCCACTGCGCACATGTAATATCTGTTCGTTCGTAAGTTAATAGAATATTAGACTTGATGCCAATTTACCTCAAGTAAAAGTATCAATGCGAACACCGTTCAAAAAAAAATTCCGTTAACTAAGAGGTGTTGGCTAAATCTTTTTGTCACTTGATAGGTGACAGCACGTGAAATGTTATGTACGATAGGAATCATGGATGCAGTATGGTAAAAATCCCGAAATATCTATCCTTGTTTTTGTTTTAGTTTGTCTGTACGTTTTGTTTAATATCATTTTGACTCAAAAATATAATAATTCTAAACAAAAAACTTAAAATTTCCTTCTATTCTCAATGAAATAGGCATAACTTTGATTTCTTGAAGAAAAAATGTGGCCATTGTCAGAAATCAATCAATAATTAATGTAGCTTATTGATCAATTTCAGTCTTAATTGCCTACGCATGGCGACATAGAATCTCAGTTCTTCAAGCGCCGACGTTTGAGGGTCACGGGAAATATTTTAACGCATGGCCGGCTTAGCTGCCTTGTAAACTAAAATAAAAAAAGTAGATATTAAGAGAGCGATATTGAATGCAGGTTAGAGAGTGCTTCTTTGATTTCAGTTTTAGAGAACTATCTTGACAGTGTTCAGTGTTTAATTCTTCATATTTTTATTTTTTGCTCTCTCAGCCAGCTCCATCAATTGATTGTGTCCCACTCAAGTTTATATTGGATTCTTTAGCGCTGTTTCTCTGAGAAGATTCCGATATTAACGATGATCATTTTATATCTAAACTCCCGTCAGTAACCTAGACCACCACAGAGATAATTATAGCACAGTGTATGACTTACGATAAAACCTTCTACCCACAAGCCGTTAATTTTTGGTGACTAAGCCTCGGCTGGCAGTTTTACTACATTGCTGCACTCGCATTGTTGCATCATCTTTTTTAAATATATTAATGTGAAAGAATAAAAAATTATAAAGCTTTGTTCACTTTCCCGGGAAATTTCCAAACCTCAGTCATCAACTTATATAGCGCAACACTGAAATTTTTTGAACATGACTACTTAATATACAGCATTTTATCGAGACAGACGTGTATAAACTTCTGAACTTTTACTTGACTATACGATATTCATATACCAGAAGAACCTGTAACAGAAAAAAATGGTTTTTAAACATACCAGCGTTTCATTTTATACCCCCCCATTTCTCTAAAAAGGCTCTACTGGCCGGTTTTTACATCAGTTATATCGACTTTTACTTTTTAATTGAATTTCTCAAGTGGAGTGGGAAAAGGCTGATTTTCTTCTTTGGAAGGTTGTCTTAGGCCCCAGCTAAACGATCAAACTTTGGTGTGATGTAAACTTTGGATTAAAAAAAAAATGTTTGATAGCCATTTTAATGCAATACCGCGAAAAGGGCAGCTAAACAGTAAAAAACATGATCTTTCAACACGATGTTGGAGGACAAATTTTTGACCGAGGTTTTACAATGTGTGACTAACTAGTGGACTTGCCTAATTTTCAATATTGCATGCATGCGGTTGTCCAATATCGGACTTTCTTGGTTACCCAATCTTAAATCTGCTTCACTGATTCCCTAATTACGACACGATGTAATCTGATTTGACTTTTCCGTGACGTTATTGAGAGATGATTTATCATATTGGCTCTAATATTTTTGTTATAACTGTTAATAACTGGTAATTATGTCAATGAAGGAATAAAAACTTTTTTTTTTCAGCGATAGAGCGTTTTTGCAATCCGAAAAACAGACTTTTGTTCGGACAATCCAGGATTTTTTTTAAATATAATGGAGGAGCGAGGGAGCTCCAAACTTATCCTTAGACATTACCTAGGTTGTAAAGCTCATTTTTCCCAAGTTAGTAATTACGTAAGAGGCAGTTTGAGCAGGTGCAGTACAAAAAGTTTGGTTGCGCGAGAACTTTTTTTCTCAGTTCCCCGTTGCAAAATGGCTACAATAGGTCTCGGATCATCACATGACTGTTTTTGTGCCGGGGATTTGATGTTTGCGCTGAGTCCTTGTTGATTTGTCTGACTGAGTCGTAATAATTTGAGTGGGTTTGGGTTCTTAGTGGTGGCATATATAACAATCTTTATCACTGGACGAAAAAATGGATTTGCACAAAGTCGCAAAAAAATCTGGACAAAGTTGGTAAATGCCACATTTGCCTGTTTATTTACACTCCCGTGGCTTTTACTATCTTTGCCCCATATTTACTCCTCAATTTTTTACACTTTTGGGACTTATTTAATTTGCAAGGAGATGGTGGGCGTTTTTTGTTCTCCCTTAAATCTTAGCTTTGACAGAGGGTCTCAATGGGGTTAACACGGTAAAACAGGCAAAACTTATTGATGGGATGGCTTGTTTGGACATTATGTAGCTCGTAAAGCAGGCGTATTTAGCAGCGTGATAGATAATTTTTTTTTTCGAGAATAATGCTATTATACCGCCATCTTGGAGAGAGAGAACCAGAGGGCTGGGGCGAGTCAAAAAAAGATTTCTATAGGGGAGAGATTGTTCAGCAATCTACCCATCAATTATGTGACGGTCTTGGTCTCGTGGCTGATTGAGCCTTTCGAGTGTCAACCTTTTTCTAATCATCTCGTATATTCCGATAGGTCGATCCGTTAGGGACGACAAACAGACCTATTAAAGTAAAGAAATCACATTTGGACTGTCTTAGATGCGTCAACTATTTCATGCAAGTCATTGCTCTTGGAAAATTAACTTACCAATTCTTTCGGTCGATTTAGCCACCGTTTTTGTTTGGAGAGAAAAAATGTGTTACCTTATTTTAGCACCGAGATATGTTTCCACGTGACTGCTCTTTAAACGTCGTAAGAACGTGACGTAATTTTGAATAAGGTCTAATGTAGTAGAAGTCTTCTTAATATTCTTTTTAATAGGAATATTAACAAAATGGCCTCAGAAGTCAGTTCTTACTATATGGTCACCTCAAACTTAAGTCACAACTTGACGATTACCCACATGTTATGTAGGTTTAGCGCCCATTTGAGGTTCTAACTGCTAGTGACCACTTAAACGCAGGATAGTATTTTTGCAAGGCAAGGACTGTTTTATAGTCTTATAAACAGGCTTATATGGCACGGTTAGCATGTCTCATATCCTTTTCAGTCGCGTGCTATTAAGCCATCCCGGCGATCTACATGCAAAAAAATTACTTTAAATGGAAAGATTTTGAATGAGTATTGATTTCAAGTTGCAGGATCTCTGTACACGCTCAGCTAAAACTATCTTAATTAAGTTAAACTCCACTAGCATTTGAGTTTCTGTAATATCACATACAAGGCCGATACTACACATGCATTGCATGGCTCTTGCCGTAATCAAACATATCATGGTGATATAAAAGATCGGCCATGAACTGGAAAGTTTGTTATATTGTTACAAGTGCCTTAATTAATAGCAGAAGTGAGTGGAAATTTTGCTATATTGTTAAGTGACATCAAGACAAGACAATTAAAGTTGATCTTGGTTTATAATTATTGTTTGTGTGAGCTTTGTGATAACAAGGCAGCGATAGGTACTATGGATCCCAACTGATAATTTTCTGCCTTAAAAACCAGGTGTATTTTCATCAGTTTCATCTAATTTTTATTTTGTTTCCAGACCATTAACCTTAGTCAGCGTGTTATCACAATATTGGCACACTGATATACGAGATATTGTGGCCTATTTAATGTGCCTTGTGTGTTTACGCTCATGTCATGCATCACCTGGTCTTTTTTGCCAGTGATCATGTGAGTCTACAAAGACAAAAAAATCGTAGAGATCCCTACTTTTGCAAGGAACGAAAATGTTTTGAGAGCAATCTCAGCCTTGGTACTGGTGATGAAAGTTGCTTGTTGCATTCTTTGCAGTGTTAAGCTTTTTCATCCTAGAATCCCAAGAATTAGTCTTGACATTAATGCCGCGTGCGTGCGTTTTAGTTGAAAACGCTTTTTGTTCAGTACTCGAGCGATTGTTGATTTAAAAGAAGTTCGGGGGCGTGGATTGGAGTGAATTCCTAAAGTCTTAAAGAAACCATCCTAACACCGACAAGCAAATGAGAGATAGTTAACATAGAATGTTCTTTTTCAGTCCTTTCTTTCTTCAGTTCTCAAGCTTTTATTTATTTATTTTTTTTACTTTTTTTTATTGGTTTCTTGAAGCATGGTGTGCTCAAAATTATCAGCCGAGTTCCATCCTGAGGGTGTTTCTTGGTGTTGCCACCCTGAACTACTTTTATTAGTGCATGACCAGGCCAAACTCTAAATGCAATTTACAACCTTTTTAGTGTGATATGACGAGCACTCTCGTTCTTTTCATATTAGAAAAGTTCACCCCAAGGTTTGCCTACAGTCAAATCGAGTTTCTTGAAAAACGTGGATCTGTATTAATGAAGCGCTCATTTGGGGCACGGTCCTGACACTAACTCGTTTGTATTGTTTGAAGGAAAGCATCCTTTAATCATAATAACCTGGATATCCGTCAGATTTGTTTGTTTGTTTTTTAGGCCTCAATGGCATGCTAGTTTTGATAGCTTGTATAGTTTTCGTGAGAGAATGTGAGGTAAATTATTTTATTCGGACACGCGCAATTGTGTAATGACTTACAACTTTTAAAATCTTTTTCACGCTACAGAACCCGGCAGGCTAGGAAAGGGAATTATTCACCATTTGCTCGCCCGAAAGTTGCGTAATATTCAGTGTGTGTTAAAACAAACTCACTTATTAAAGGGTTTTAAAGAAGTATTGGCCCCCCAAATATGTCCTCTCGAGGCAAAAGATACCCTTCTCAAGTGACAGAATTAAAGCATCAAAAAAATGACTGAAAGATCACTCAGTAGTGATGCGTTTTTTTGCTGCCTATTTCTCATCGTATTCAGAAAATTTTTAAGTTTACTGAAAATTAAACCTCCGGCTTGAGATCTTTAATATATGTGAATCTTTTATTACTGTTAGTTAAACTTTGTCGGCAGCACGTTAAAATAGCGGAATCATTATTATACGTTTTCAATTTGTTAAATCATTCTTTTAATTACAACTGCTTACATTCAATATCACTTCAGGAATTTGTTGTCACAACTGACAGATTTCACCACGATTAATGTGACTTTGAAATCATGAACCTATACGCTGGGAAGAAAGTTTTTCTAAAATAAGAAACTTAAATGAACGTCAAAGAAGAAAAAATCCACTTCCCGGCACTAAAATCGAGTACGTGGGCTGGGCTAAAGACAAGATTGCAGAAAACACCTTACCAAGTCCGTTACATCTCAATTTGTTTTGACTTATTATTATTTTCTGTTACGAGTTTTCATATATAGAAATGTACAACACCGTTACAAGGAAATAAACTAAATTGCAGTCAGAATCGTTCTATGCGCGTGACAAGTGAAAATCGTCTTAAGTTTTTTATTGAACTTTTATCTATCCCCGAAAGAAGAACCTCGCCTTGTTTCTAATTGTGAGTTTTGGAATCTTTTTTTCAGTATTAGTATAATATCAGTTTTATTAACACTTACACGTTTGAAGCCAAACAAACAAAGTATTGGCTTATTAGATATTACTTCTTACGTCTGGGCACTGTGGGGTTCAGTTACCAAGAACAATAATCGTGAGTTCCTATGACTAAGATTGTCTTAAGTGTCTATCCGCCTTTCGTGACTAAGTAGTCATTACTGCCCACATAGTTCGACTTAATGAGTCCCAAAGTAGCATAAAAGGAGCTTGCAACTAACCTCTGAGCGGCAGAAAGCAGAGACACCGGGCAGTATCAGTAATACTCCGCTGTTGGCAATCTTTTGGACCCAGCTGCAGTTCCTTCACTAAGTGTATCAAGTCCACAGATTCCAGCTGAAACAGGTAACTTGAGACTTTAGTGCCAAGTTTTAAAACACTGAAGCATTTTTTTTTTCCTTTTCCTAATAGTTCTTGTCTTTCCTTGCCAGCTTTTTGTTCCTTCACACGACATTATTGTAAGATAGATTGTGATACCCTTGTCACATAGCAGGCAATCTTCCTTGATACAGTCCGCCATTTTGCTGCTATTAAAAACCACCTTTCCACGTAACCAGAACATTGGAAGTCTAGTCTTCATACCTAATCCCACGGAAGAACGCCACATAAGTACCTTTTCAACCACTCGGTAAAATATATAAAAAGCCAAAAAGAGTGCCGTTTTAATACACGGAATGTGCTGATTCATTTGTTTCATGAGACTGTTGTTTAACTCTGTTTGTAGTAAAAAATATTTATTCGTCCTTTAAAAGCTGGAGTAAATATTGCAGTGGAGCCTGTATAGAATAACCCTTTATTAAGCGGCCAACCCCAGTTTTTAGTCTAGATTGCCTCCACTCGGGAACACTATCATGGAATGGATTTTCCTGGACTGTCAGCGAGGGCGGCCACCCTTCAGCTATAACTGTTTGACGTGACAACCACGCAGGCTAAGTTGGGGGTCGTTCGAAAGGGAAGAAGATTTCGGGCGCGGTCTAGGGCCAAAAAATTCCCTTCCCCTTACCTTTCGAATGCCTGCTATGCAGGTTAGTCCAATCTAGGCAATTTAATACAACAAGTTTCACAGTAATTAAACTTATATTCTTAATGTATTTGCAACTTTAGGACCTGGAAGATAACATGTGGTTCTCAAGGTATGTATTACGTAACAATAAAAGTGGTTACAAACACTGTGTAGTTTTTAAAACAACATCACAATATCAAAACTATAACAATAACAAATTAAACTATAACTTTAAAACGCGCCAAATTTTGATTGTATCATATGTTTCGCTGAGGCCTATTGACTTGTATTTAGACTACTTACAAAACGCTACGGCTGCTATATAGCGAAATTATTTGGTTTTATCAACTAGGTTGTATATATATATATTATATAAGTCAATAGACCGTCGAAGGATTCAATAAATCTGAATGGGATGTTTTGAGCGCGTTAGGGATTGCAGTGCGTGATTTAATAAATTGTTGGAAACATGCTTATATCAAAAACAATCAGTAGTTAAGACAAATTGACTGAATGAAAAGCATTCGTTGACTCCGCGGGAGTGCTTTAGTATTTGACTTG
This sequence comes from Porites lobata, assembly GCA_942486035.1. Taxonomy (NCBI): domain Eukaryota; kingdom Metazoa; phylum Cnidaria; class Anthozoa; order Scleractinia; family Poritidae; genus Porites; species Porites lobata. The sequence continues at coordinate 1,357,076 of CALNXK010000116.1, forward strand.
GTTGAGGGAGAGACCGGAGATTGTCAAATTGGCGAGAAATAATGAGTTGTTTGGAAAGTAGTTAATTTACTTTAACATCTGGAAGATGTAAGAGGAGGCAGTTGCCTGATATTCGTTTTTTTTTTTTTTTTTTTGCTGTTTCCGCTATGTAGGTCTTTCATATACGAGGCACTCTATATCCCGGCCAAAGAGACGCTTTTTATATAATTATAATATTTCATTTAACTATACCATGTTCCCATGTACCATCGTTTGCTATATTTACAACATACAACTAAAACACAAAATCTGCCACCCTGGAGTAATAATGAACTGAATATCGAAAAGCCAAATCACCGTTTATGAATTATAGTTTTTAGGGTCTTAACCACCAATCCACTTTGCTCGGGGCATTTTTTTTATGAACAAATTTATTTTTTCTCAATAAACTCATATGTTGAAAAAAAAAATACTAGAATAATATCTTCAAAATCTATTCAGTGTTAGAATCGCAAAATGATGAAGGATTGCAACTCCCAGTGCAAACTGATGTTTTTAGTAGCGTAGTTAATGCGTGTAGAATTAAGGAAAGCAATATGACGTTAAAAATGGACCAACTTTTTTACATGCAAAACTCGCCGTTAAACTATAATCTGGATGGTAATCACCCTGATGAAATTTGTTTAATATCTTCTTCATAATTCTACAGGTCGAGCATTTTGTGTGTGGGTGTAAGCACTAAGTAATGATTTTAGCTCAGAATTGACTTAAAACAGCAATATATCTCCGTGAATTAGCCCCTTAAACACAAATTCAAAAACTCATTAAAAATTCATAAAAAACAAAAGGAATTAATGTTTAACGAGTGTCTTTATATCTGATAGAGACACCGCTAAAGTTTACGTACACTTTATTAGACCAAAATAACCCCAAATCTAAGAATTACTAGTGCAAGAATGAGTTGATGAATTTCAGAGATTTTGAAGCCGTTCAAAACACTAGCAGTCGTGTATTATCAGGTGTAAAACAGTAAAAACTCGAGGCGAAGCCGAGAGTTTTTAAACCTGATACATAGGGAACTCATGCTCTCATTTGTACTGCAAATGGAAATTAAATAAGAAAGAAAATCTTACCTGTTTTGTTCTATTCTTGAATCTGCTGTGGTGCGAAGTGAAATGGAAGTTGTTTTACGATGCGAAAACTATGTTCAAGTCGACGCTTTAACCGTTGCTGATTTCACATTGTTTTGTGTGGTTTGGCTCTTATTTTACTTTTGGTGTCACGCGCCGGTCGTCTCGCGTTTCATTGTTGGTTATTAATTTATTAACAATTCGAGAGAAAGTAAGAGTAAAGTACTTATTTCTGTTAATTCAAACATTGTGCGTCGACTTGGACGTAGTTTTCGCATCGTAAAACAACTTTCATTTCACTTCGCACCACAACAGATTCAAGAATAAAACAAAAAAAGGTAAAATTTTATCTCTTATTTAATTTCCTTTTGCAGTTGCAAGTAAGAGCGTGGGTTCCCTACGCCTGATAATACACTCCTGTTTGCTTGAATCGACAGGAAAATCGTGCGGCCATAACTTTTCTCACGGTCAGCCTCCAAGTTAAAATGGAAGCCACGAGTTAGGCTAATTTATTTATTGTCGCTTTCAGGCTTCTTTTGGGTTTCTTTCTGACTGGTTTTGCATATGATGTTCGTCAAGTATCGTCTTCAAATGAGGCGGCTCAGCAAACCTTGGACACACTTGAGCTGACAAACTGCCGCGACGAGCTCAAAGACCGATTAGCATGTCTCCGGTACAATTATCGCACTATTAACGGCTCATGCAACAATTTGTGTAACATAACTCAGGGAGCAACTGGAAGGCCACTACGACGTTTCCGTAATCTCGGTGCGGAATATCAACAACCAAACGATCAACCTCGAAGTAAAACAGTGAATAACCAGCCCTTGCCAAATCCAAGGCGAATAAGCCGAGTTGTCTTTCGTAGCAATAATGGAGATGTAAACGGCATCAGACCGGATTTCACTCACATAACCATGACCTGGGGACAATTCTTAGATCATGACGTCACTCTGACAGAGCTGACACCAAATGTGGAGTGCGGGGGCAACGATGAACCGTGTGTAACCAACAACGATGATTGCATTGGAATTCCTTTGAATGGCAATAACGGTAACGATAGATTGGAATTTAATTTAACAGCACAGTGTATACCCCTGAGAAGGTCCCTAAGAGTAGACTCGCAACAGGTAGGTCATAGAGAATAAGAACAATCTTGCACCATTAATTATAAATGCATGCCTGTATTTATAGCTTCACAGAAAAGCACTGCTCTGAAGAATCGCTGGTAGTGATTAATCTCACAGTCGGCATACTGTTGCTTTTGCAGCGTTAGACTGCAAACCCAATAAAGGTGGCTCTTATTATTATTATTGTTATTATTATTATTATTATTATTATTATTATTATTGTTGTTGTTACAAGTGATACCGGTAAAAGTAAATTGTAATTACACCAGGGGGAGGGGGGGGGGGAGGTGTCTCCAAGGAAATCTGTGGTACAGTCCGCTTGAAGGCCATCGTAAATTATTCTAGACTGTGGACCGTTACTGTAATGTAGGGGGATTAAGATAACGATTATGAAGATGATGATGACGAGAACGAGAACGACGACGACGACGACGACGATGATGACGATGATGATGATCATCATCATGGCATCTTTGCTGTGTAGAATCAATTATCAAGTTGTTATGTGGCCTCTGAGGCGCCTTAATTCGAGCAAGCGTAATTCAAGGTCATGATTCTTTTAGCTTTTATTTTCCTGAACTATAAGCTTCAAAGCCTAATGTGACAAACTGTTGAGTCTCTTGCAATTTCAGCTTAAGTGCAAAAGACAATTACATTGTGTATCCATTTTATGAACGACCATCATCATCAACAACATCGATCATCATGGGTTCATCTTTCTATTAGGTAAATGAGATCACGTCTTACATCGATGCCTCACAAGTGTACGGATCGGACGAAGCTTTGGCATTGAGGCTTCGAGACACAAAAGCAAACCTAGGGTTCTTGGATGTGAGTCCTTACATCAACACTAATGATAGACCCAGGCTACCAGATGCCGAAGCAGAAGCTTTCTGCAGATCAACAGATCGCAGTAGCAGACCGTGCTTTCTTGCTGGTGACATAAGAGTGAACGAGAATCACGGTAAACGCTTAAATGTTTCTAAGTTTCAGAGACTAGTACTTATTGCTGGCAATCACTTATATTTAACTGAAGGGAACAAATATGAACAACAAAACTAAATAAGAACAGTATATGTATTCAATCAGAGTTCAACTGAAGTGTTCTGAATTTCCCGGTTTGTGTTTACTGTGCATCAAAAGTGGAAAAGAAGCTCAAAAGCAACATTAATTTTGTGTATCTCACACTTTTCGGTGATCAAGCTGGACCCGCGCTGATTCGGCCGGACTTGTAGCCCTCAGAGCTGTTAATGAGCATTAATATAAAGCTTGTGTAACTGACCTTTTCGCTGTTCCCCTCTTTTTATTTAACAGCTTTGATGGCGATGCACTTGCTATGGGTACGTGAGCACAATCGTATAGCAAAAGTATTGCACGTGCTCAATCCTCACTGGGATGACGAGAGGCTATATCAAGAAGCACGTAAGATTGTTGGGGCTGAGATTCAACACATAACTTACAATGAGTGGCTTGTAGTTCTTTTCCCAAGTAGAGAGTTGGTAAGAAATTGGTAAAAATATGTTTACGCCAGTTTTCTTTTCAAGACAAAATCCTTTTCAGGAGAAAAATAGATAAGTAATAATTGCGGCTTGGTACACACAAAAACGTTAATTAACACGCACACACGGACTCGCTCTGTACGCAGCCTTAAGGGATTCGTAGCTAAACGTTATGGCTGATGGTAGCTGACCAATCCACTTTTTGTTGTTGACAAAGCAACAGTCGGAATTAGACAATTTGTGGATCTTTTCATTTCCTTACAATTATAGATGTTTTATTTTTTCAAGTCAAATGTTTACTTTCCTAGAATGTTTACAAGTGTACCTACGGCTGTAATTCATACCACCTGCAAGCATAATTTTAATGAACTCGGCACACAGTAGGATAATCGTTTCTCCCAAAGAGCTTTTTCCAAGTATTTGCTCATTGCGCATGCTATAATTATAAGTGATTATGATCCATTCAAAATATTTCGCCGTTTCTAATTGGCTTTAATCCTCTCGCTAATTCTTTATTCAGCGCTGACCATATATGGCAGATACTTTAATATACCATCACAACCTCGTTTTCAGGTAGTTGTGGCCAGGTAAACCATTAGGTTTTCAGTATAGCTGACCACCATTGTACCAATTAGTTTCAGCTGTAGTTTTCGTTTAAAATACAAGCGAAGAACGGTAAAGAGCGAAAAAAAATATAACAAATTAAACAATAACTGCAAAATAAGAAAAAGAAATAACTTCTACGAAAAAAGAAGGGTTCTTAAGAAGGTAGAATATAGTTTTGAATGACTAATATTAATAAATACAATTATTGAATTCGACTTTCGTATGAAGAGTTATGCAAATCTCGCAGGCCGTTATCACTCTCCTCGATCTGCATAATTCGTCCGAGTCCAGCATTCAATAATAGCTAATTACGTTTTATTTATACTTCTGTTGCAGAGAAGACAAAATGGTCTTTTGTTGGAGCGTAAAGGTAGTTTCTTCACCCAATATGATCCTACAATTGATGCGGAAATGTTCAACAGCTTCTCTACAGCCGCTTTCAGAATGGGCCATACTCTGATTCGCGACACTTTCGCTCTTTTGAGCCCCAATTTCAACCGTACAGCATTTGACTCACCGAATGAATTAGACACGAGAGACTTCTTCAACCCAGATCGATTCTATCAGCCAGGAGACAACGCATATGGAGGAATTTTGCTGGGGCTGTTAAGGAATTTTGCTCGAAATTTTGATGCGTAAGTTAAAAATCCGTCATGAAATTATATGCTCTCGAACGACCTCTCAAGGGCCAGTTTTATCTAGGCAGAGTCTCCTTCTTGATCACTGAAATCTTTAACCAGTTGACCAGTTTAACCAGTTGTTTTAGACCAGTTAAACCAGTTACCCTGGTAATCCTGTGGATAGTGATAATGGCTCTGGTACTTTACACAAGTCATATATTAGCATAATTGGCTTACGGCACTAAAATTCGAGATTCAGATTAGATAGTTCTGACACGCTGTCAGGTTGCGAGAGTTCGGTAGGACTGACGCTCTGGGAATAATAGCCTAGCGCTCTCTGTCATTGTACAAATTCCGGATCAGGCTTTTCTTATGGTGGAACTCTGCGGGTTACATGGCAGTATGGAACTCCAGGTAGGTGTGGTAAATAACCAGCTTAGGAGGGGTAACCCGCCTGTCCATATAATTTTTCATATGGTCGCTTCACCTATCACGTAAACCTTATCAAATGAAAATGAGAGAATAAAGGCGAGTTACCCCACGTAATTAAGGTGGTTACCTCTCCTACCTGGGGTCCCCCACCTCCGTGTAAACAGGCCCTTTCACGAATGCCGTTGTGCTATTGCCGTGCCGAACTCAATTCACTGATGTATTTTGACTAGGTTAAAACAAGTAGAAAACATTTTAAAAGTTGATTAAACCTTTTATTATTATTATTATTATTATTATTATTATTTTTAAGAACTTTTTAAAGACTGAGGATTAGGAATTTAGGAATACGAGATTTTATTCTTTTTAACTTGTTTCTTTTTAGTATCAGAGACGGATGATTCTTCTTTTGTAATGACTCGATTTAAAACTCTGGACCGCCTGCACGAGTTATTTTATGATTATTGTTATTATTTCTATGCTTCGTTTTTGAAAACAGCTATTTTATTGAAACCATGTCATACTACAGTCGTACTAACAGTCGAGCTAGCTTAGCACGGCATGCCGGCAGTAGAAATACGTTTGAAACTGGACTGCTTTTGAGCAAAACAGACTACACCGTATTATTAAAGGTAATAGCATGATTTGTTGTGATATTTGGCATAAATTCCACGAGTGATATTTCGAAATTGTTTAACGTGATTTGAGACAATTTTGAAATATCATGAGTGGTATTTATGTCAATTATCACGTACAAATCATGCCTATCATTTGTTTATAGTACTACCCGCAAAGGTTTTGTAATTTTCACATGTAGGTATAATTCAAATTAAGCTGAAATATGTACTACTGCACCAAGCCAATCAAATTGCAGAAACTTCTCATGCAGTAGTATAATATATATGTCAAGCCAAAAAAAATAACCACTATAAAAATCGAAATTAAGTTTCCTTTTTTAATCGAAAGGAATTGTAAATAGTGCTTTGACTGAAAAGTTGTTTATTAGTAAGCGAAATAAACTGTAAATCGGATTTTATAGTTAGCTTTGTTATCAATAAAGTTTTTTCCATTTATTATTTTTAAAAACCGTTATTACAATAAATATATATATGTATATTTTTTGATGTGGTATAATTTTTTTTCAGAAACTTTGTTCCAGCTGTACGAGAACGGCTCATCATTGAAGGACCAAATTTTGATGGCATCGTTGGTGATCTAGCAGCAGTAAATATTCAGCGCGGAAGAGATCATGGCTTACCAGCTTACGTCAAATTCCGAGAAGCGTGCGGAGGGAACCCAGCATATAGCTTTGCTGATATTGCTGATACTGTTACTGACACTCAAATAGCAAGACTGACGAACGTTTATGGCACTAACGGGGTGCACGACATCGATTTGTTTGCGGGTGGTATAAGTGAGCGACCCCAACCTGGTAGTGTACTTGGTTTTACCTTCACCTGTATTATGACCGAGCAATTCAGAAATTCACGTGTTGGCGACCGCTTTTGGTACGAGAGAGATGATCATCAGACGGGTTTTACCATCGAACAACTTGACCAAATACGACACACTTCTCTTGCCAAAGTTATCTGTGATAATACCGATGATGTTCGTCGAATACATCCGTGGGTCTTCTTACACAGAGACGCAGCACAAGCCCAAGGAATCAATAATAATGCAGTATTCTGTGATGATCTGCCGTTTGCCGACTTGACTGTTTTTAAAGATGGTGAGTATACTATTCATCAACTGTCAGTGAGAGTCTTTAAAGACATTGTTGTACACATAGTGAAGATTATGTGATGAGGTTTATTATCATGAATTCTATCAAGCTGTTCCAGACATATACGGAAAAGCGTTAAAGGTCAAAATTTAGAATTAGGTTACACTTAGACAGGTAGTGAGAAAACAGCCAGTTAGTTAAACAGTCAAATTTGTTTCTAGTATCACAATGACATGGGTAAGTAGCATTGTGACGCAACTTTAAAGTATTTTAAGTTATTTGGACATTGTTTATTACCTCGTTTATTACCGTTACCAAAAATATAAGATTTGAAATTTATTTACAATTTTTTCAAATTGAAACATACAATTTTTTAAAAACAATTATATAGCTGTTAGTTAAAATCCAATATTGTCACTGAGCAAAGCTATTATCCTTTAATTTGTACGAACTGTTCAATTAATGATTAATTTGGATAGTTTCAGATAGGGCTTTCCTTTACAAACAGGCAAACTGTCCAATTTGAGAAAAATAAGACAGCTAGTCTGAGCCAATCAAATGCCAGAAAATACAATAGGCAATGCAAATTAGCCAATCAGCGCAAAGTCCCTGTGACTAACGCGACAAAAAAAAGTTTCTTTGGCTGACGGCGGTTCGTCGGTGAACACTCTTGGCTTCTTGTTGCTGTGAATGACGTTTTGTCTTGGCTTCTTGTCTGGGCCATTTAAAAGGAAAATGTATGACCAAACTGATAAAAGTTTGTATCGGAAACAATTAACGCACAGATTCTTGAAAATGTACAAGCACTGAAACTTTGGACAAGAATAAGAAAACACTTATACCTGTGTTTAGATGTTGGCATTACATGCAAAAACAAACGGACACGGTCTGCGGAAATCGTTTGAGGTAATGAATGAAATGTTTATTTTTCATTCATTGTATTTAAATTAAGCATTTGCGTTGTTGCTTTGTTTTCTTTGTAACCGAAATTGCTGTTTCACCTGTAGCACTGTATCAGCATTCAGATCATTGAAGATGGAGCTTTCAAAGTTTTAATTGGTAACAAAATGCCAAAGTATGAAAGAGCAATTATAATAGTTCTACGTTTGTTTATCTGTAAAGAATCACTGAGTGACCCATAAAAACAATTTTTTTTTAGATCTTGCAGTGTGTTTTTGTTTCAACTACAATCGGTTCGAATGTACAATATTTTGCGTCTGTGACACGCTAAAAAATCTGGATTAACTAACCAGCTATATAATTAATAAGTAAGGGACGGACCATTAGAAATGTTATGGGGGGGGAATTTTCGGTCCGCAGGAATTTTTTTTCGTTATCAAATTCCTTGTATGAATTTTTTTCAGGCCGTTGCATGAATATTTTTTAGGGTTAATTGGCGTGCATGAATTTTTTTTCTTTTAATTTTCCCTTGCGCGAATATTTTTTTTGTACTTCGTCCGCCCCCCCAATAAGTTTTCTAATTGTCCGTCCCTAAGAGGACTACATGCTTGTCCAATTTGGAAATAATTGAATTCAAAAAATTCCTCTGGCAGCCAAATTGGACGAGGCCTGTTGGATGAGGCGGTAGGCCTCGTCCAATTTGGCTGTCCTCGGAATTTTTTTCATACAATTATTTCCAAATTGGACAGCATGTATTCCTATTACATATGCTAATAATTTGGGGTGATTTTTTTGCAGGCAGAGCATTAAAACGTAAAAAAATTGACCCAACCTTTTCAATTTTCAATCCATGTCTATCTATACATCGGACAAACCTTTCCTAACGATAAAGACAGGTTTACGTGTACCATGCATTACCCAAAACGGCTCTTCAAAGAGTATTATGGTATTTTTTCACAGTGGTGGTCTTATGGGCGAACCACGACGGTATTAACATCACTGCGAAAGCATATATAGGGTCGTTCTCTGTATGGTTACATTGAAAACTTAACTAGCCCTTATCTAAAAAATAATCACTATAAGTTAAAAAACCTAACCTATTTTTGGAAGAGTGAACTTATTAATATACTGTGGCTTTTTTGCAGAATCTGGCGTGGAGTCCGCCGAGTCTAACGATAGTGCGGGAAGTGAAGCTAGTGCGTCCATCGGAGCTTAAATCAATTCTTTATTCCTTTTATTTACGCTTTTTTGTCGTTTAAAAATGGCATAATCGCCATCTAAAAGATGTCAGTACTACCGGGTATACGATAGAGCACTGTGCCTAAATAAAGCTTACTTAATATTTTTCACGATTTGGCCACTCAATGAAAAACTAGCATGTGAGGCTAAAATTTTGCGAGTGGAAATGTTCGTATTCACTATTCGAGGTAATCATGAGTTGAAGATCCAATATCTCTGGTCAATTTAAGCTCGTGTTAAACACAGTTTTGAAAGTTTTAAATAATTCTTCTACCTCAGCTAAGTATAAGAAAAGAAAGGAAAAAATAATCAAAGCTCCTTCAGGTGTTTATCAGTCTCACATTTGCACTAAAAGTATAATATAGGATATTAAGCACAGGGTTGTTCAAAAATGGCCCACTATTCAGTACCATTGCATACTAGTCTTGATCAGTGATTCTTACTTAATTCCTGTCTGACAAAGGTACAAAATGTCATTTACAATATGACTTAAGACGGAATCCATCAGGAAATTGAGTAATTTTAATTTTCAGTGGACAAAAACCTAATGTACCAGAATAATTTAAACAATATCGCATTCTTTTTTAAGGGCTATAGATACAAGTAGTTATCTGTAATAACACCAAAGACTATTTCTAATGGGAGCTCGAGAAAATAAATGTCAAATTTCACAAGAACTGTGAAAACACAGGTAAATTTCATGTGTAAGATGTCATTTTGTGAAATTTGACATCCGTCTTCTCGGGCTCCCATGAGAAATTTTCTTTGGTGTTATTACAGATAACTAGTTGCATCTATTGTTGGTTTTCACATGACGTTACTAAAATTCAAACTACAAAACTATCGATCCTACTGAGATTTTACTTTCATGGTGATTAGAGCAGCTGAAAACTAATTTTCAAACAAATTTTCGCCTCAAAAGGGTTCTTCGTTTTTTAATAGAGCACTCTTGAATTTCTAAGCTTTTGCGTGACGCAGCATTTACATGAAGGCCGAGAGAGCTGTCATTTAGGTTAAAAAAGTGACTTTTTTCGCGGAATTTTGCTATCTAAACAGTTCAAGTGTTATAACAAGTATTACTTTAATGTTTATGAGTTCCTCGAGGAGTAAATTCAGGCTTTTGTAGCAAAACTCGATAACAGATGTTTATGTTGGTTTCCGTCCGCCATTGTTGGTGCTCATCCAGATGAGCTCCAGCAATAGCCCTTGAAAAATGTAAAAAAGAATGCGATATTGTTTAAATTATTCTGGTACAAGGTTTTTGTCCATTTAATTAATTAAAATTACTCAATTTCCTGATGGATTCCGTCTTAAATTTTTTTGTTATTATTTAGAGTTATTGGAAGGTAAAAATTAAAAAAATGTACTGTCTCGACAACACCATAGGCAGGTCACAAAAGAAATAATCTAAAAACAAAACCTTTGCGTGTAACTATAGTGTGTCTGTTACTTAGTTATTATAAGGAACTTGAGCAACAATGCCTGGTCCCATGCAAGGGAAACCAAGACAGTCTTGAAGTCTGGATTTCGCCCCATGGATTGCGGATTTCAGGTACTGGATTCCAGTCCTTTTCAGTGGAACTTGGATTCTGGATTCCAATCTTTAGTGGGATTCCGGAATTTTTTTTTGTTTATTTTTTTTGTGTGTGTGTTTTTTTTTGCTGTATTTCGGATTCCAAAGACCGGATTTCTGGATCCCGGAGTCCCTTACTTTGGGCGAGATAACAGCGACGGTGGGGGAAGTTAAAATAGCAACAGGTGCATTAACCAAAAAGACACACCTCCGCACCTGCATCAACCCTTTTTGTACACCTCTTTGTCGTCACTAAAACGACCAAGACGTAACTTTTACTAAAAGGGCCTGAACACTCGATGACAAACTTTTACCTATTTAAATTTTTTCTGAGTTAAACGCTATATATTTAGCGCGGAATTCAAATGGTTTGAAGAAAATTTCCTTTGCTTAAAACCCAATTGCATCGCTGAAATTTTGCACATTGTAATGTTTCCTAATGATCTTTGTATATACAAAAAGGAAAAAATCGTATTTGGGGAAGTGTGCGTTTTCCCTGATAAGTTAGACTGCGAGCAGCCTCTCTTTTCCTTCAGATTTAGTAAGGGGAGTGCACGCGCGCGCGAGCGTTGGACGGCGAAGCCGCGAGACGCGAGAAGCGAGGGCGGCAGCCCGAGAAGAAAAAAGAGTTTCTTTTGTCGTACCTCTCCCGTCTCACGCCTTCAGTCACGCGCGTGGTCATTTACGTGTCTCAGGCGTTTTCCTCGACGGACCAAGAAAAAAGAGAGGCTGCTCGTACTCTACTGATAAGTGTCTGAAGAACAATATTATACCTTCCTTTTGTCATAATTTTGACAGGTTTAAAAGTAATATCCGGACAAGTTATGTAACCCTGTGTCTTTTTTTGCTCCACACGCGTGTGAGCACGTCATCAAATCCGTAACATTTTTTAATTATTTCTTCTATGATTTTACTCTAAAGGTTTTTTTTTCTTTTCCTTGAATATAAATAATTTGAGATAGAAGAAAAACGAGGAGGAGAAGAAGAGAAATTCAAGGCTCCTGCCGTCTTTGAACTAGAAGAGTCTGTGAGGGAGAACAGTACACGCGTGCAGGCCGAAGCAATTTAAAGCATCAATCGCTCGAGGACTCTGAACAGTTGACCAAAAAATTGAAAAAATAATAACAAAAAATAATTCCAGCCTCATCATAAAAGCAAACTTTAATGAGTCATTCGAAGCTGCCTTAATTCAAAAATTCCTGTACCAGTGTTACGACGCCGTGCTGCGCTAAAAATCCATTTTGCCGGGATATTCCTCTGTAAAGCCAAAATCGTATTACAGAACATTTCCACTATTCCAGTCGACAGACTACGTTTCTCCTTGAAGATGGAACGGTGATCAAGAAAAATGCTAATGGAGATGTCTAAATATTCCAAATCACTGACCGTGCTAGCTTGTGTTGGCGTGACAAATTTGCCGCGAAATTAGCGGAATGAAGTGAACGCCGGGGAGTGAAACATGTCATTACGTCTCTGCGGATTTGTCCCTTCAATTCCCTCTACGCAGCGAATTTTCTTTTTTCGGCTGCCTTTTACTGTTACAGCAGCGGCAGTAGCTGTTGTGGATTACACTTCACCAGCGCACGTGGGTCACTAAAACCTCACTCACATTAAAAATGACAGCGGCATACAGCCGCAAAAGGTGTTAAATACTAACTTACAATCCTAGTTTTAGCAAAAAGACGCATAATTACAAGAAGTAAAAGACTGAGAAGGTCTAACAACAACCACTGTTTTCGGATCGACAGAAGAATCTAAGATGGCGGACGATCATTGAAAAGCTGTAGAGCTACGTTCCCTGCATACGATTCTCGTGGATTTTGCGTCGCATGTAGAACAATAGTTAAATTTTATATAGATGAAGTAAAAGACAATGTTTTAATATTTTTGATTTACTAACTTTTTTCGATTTCTACCCAATCACAGAGTCGGATTTTAATTAATTAATTGGAAACAGACAACCAACGTTTCCTAAAAGAACAATGATATTGGGCAGGCGTATTTTTTTCTCCCCTCCCCCTTCCCCTTTCCTTCTTTCGCCCTCGCACCTACCCTAAGGGTTACTATTTCTACTCTCGCCAATCTTCCTCTGTCATAAAATCAAAGATGGCGGCTACAACAATACGAATATGAACAAACTTTTGCCCACCCAAAATACGCTTGCACTGCAGGCTACTATCGTTCTTACGCGGAGCGATACTTAATAACAACGGTGCATTATTACGAAGTCGCTATATAAAAAGCCATTCTTGATTCAAATCAAACCAAACTGATCAGACAGATGGATTTATTTTACGAACAAGAAAGGCGCTATAGCTGACTTAACTATTCCGTTGGATTGGTTTCATGCTGACGTAGACCAAAGGATTCTTGATTTGGCAGATGCATTCCTAATTGAAAGGTTTAATTCTTTAACAGATCACATTCCACAGATCACGATAACAGCTCACTGATTTTTGACGGTTAACAAGCTGGACAGGGATTAAAGCTAGGAGACACTTGGGGTTAGTCTATAGCACGGTTATGGCGCGCCGTTTGTTTCAAAATTATTTTTGTCAGTTGTACCATTACATCGTCTTTTTCGTTAAATTTTCGTTCTTTTATTTGGTATCATTTGCTGTTTCTTTTTTATGAGTCTCCTCTTGACTTTCGGCATTCATAGAGATACTGTGGTATAAACATATTCTCTGTCAGTTGTATGCATCACTCTGTCGGTTGTACCTACACGGACTACAAATTGTCGGTTATAGACCTTCATTGCGTCGGTTGAAATATTTACTGTAAATATTTACAACTAACAGCAACAGAGGAATGCGTACAACCGACAGAATGAAGGTTTATAACCGACAATTTGTAGCCCGTACAGCTACAACCGATAGAGTGATGCGTACAACTGACAGAGAATATGTTTGTACCACAGTATCTCTATGAATGCCGAAAATCAAAAATTTAACGAAAAAGACAGTGAAATGGTACAACTGACAAAAGTAATTTTGAAACAAACGGCGCGCCATACACGGTGACCTGTATTCGGACCTGTGGAGTGTGACCTGTAAGAAGTAAAAAAAATATTGAAGGTCGTTGTTCGCACGTCAGTACATAATCACTATTTCCGATCGCCTAACGTATTTTACCTCCTGTATTGATTCCAATTTCTTGCGCCTGAAAGGATGACGTGCAAAAATTCGTGTGTTTCGTAGATCACAAGCTGATGACCATATGCTAGGCCACATTATTTTTTACGCCTTTACACTTATGTATAAATATGATATATACAGTACAATAATACAGTTCAGTATTATCTTTTTGTACATAAACGGAATTTTTACAAATCTCTAACGTCACAATAATTATGCCGCTGACAATTGTCAATGGTGCGTGAAAACGTTATCCGGATTATAAACCGGGTAAAAAACGGCGAAAATATTCGCCTGTATTGGCCATGACCGGAAAAAAGTAATAATGACATCACTTACCGCTTTACAGTGTGTCAGCTAAACGATAAGTTACCTGTTGGCATATTAAAGAAATAATCACAACTAAATTATCTGAATATTTACAACTGATTCAAAAATTAGAGAAAATTTGAATTTGAACCTTTTCAAAAAAAAAAAACTAAACAAAACAAACAAAAAACAGAAAACGACAACCACTCATGTAATCTGACTTTCGCAGCCGCTTAGGCTCGATTCACGCAATGCACCCACCCCCTCCCCTCCAAAAAAAAAAAATCCTGCTTGCTGAGTAAACATGATTCATGCTGACTAAATTCTTGCTGGATTTTGTGGATTTTTTCTTCCTTACTATTTTTTTTGTTCGCTCGGAGAGATAGAAAATGGAATTTTTTCAATTTATTTGTTCAAATTCAATTCTGGTCAAAATTAAAGAAACATTAAATTCTTCTTTTTCACCTTTTACTACTGAACAGTTTTCTTGTATTATTTTTTTTCTTTTTCTTTTTGTTTTTCTTTTTTTCTTTCTTTGTTGATCTATTTATTCATTTTTTTTGGTCAATACAATCTTCGCTTACCGGAACTTAGCCTTAAAGGGGAATGTTAGGATCTCGCCGGAGAATTTTATATGTGACTGGTAGAGCACAGATCTAGGGTGGCGAAGGCCGAAGGCGTGGTGGGAGGGGTTGGCTTTTCTGAGTTTTTTCCCAAACGATAAAACAGCAGCACCTGAAGTTTTCAATGGCTGTTCGTTTGTCCCTCTCACACTTTTTGGGACAAGTTTAGTAATGTCCAGTTACTATGCCTACGAGATATGACATCATAAATAGCAGATGATCAAGTCATTTTTGAGTGAAAATGCATGTTTTCTGAACTTCTTTCGACAACAAAAGTAAAGATTGTGGATGAAATGATGCAAAGTGCTTATTTATGCGTTATTTTATATGTCAAGCACAAAAAAATTACCATTTCTTACGATCTTCACATGATTTCTAATTCTTGGTAAAATCCAAGATGGCGACTATTGCTGGTGACGTCACTGGCCTCCAGTAGCAGCACCACCCATAAAATATACCTCATCTTGTTGAGAAGGTGAAAGGCTTTCCACTAAAGGCGAAATCGTTTACATACTACAACATACCAAAAACTCTAGGAAGGGTTTCCATCAACCCCCCTTGTACCACGATGGGGGTATAAATTTGCGTGTACGTCCCAGGGTTAAAAATATCAGGCAGTAAATTGGAACCAGCAAAAAATAGCTGTAAGCCGATATCTTAATGTAATAACGTCATCAATGATCAGAAAAAGTTTTGCAGGGCATTCAAATACACTTTTTTTTTTTTTTTATCAAAGGGATCACATCAAATATTGGAATCAGATATCAGCTCTTCCTAGGGCCGGTATCACGGCAGAAGATATACGGCTCATTCGCTCATTCACTGTGTTTCCCTGTTATTTATCACTTTTTAGGCAGTTATAAGTACAACTGTGAATTGTCTTAGATGAGTTTATTTGTTATTAACTATCTACGAGAAACGTTTTAAAGGTTAAATTTCATCTACTTGATAATTGCGAAATCGCCTGGTAATTATTATCATTGCTGAATTGAATCACGGATGACGATAATCCGGTGGCTTACAAATTAAAAAAAGAGACAGAACAACACAAAGCAAACAAACAAACAAACAAACGTGCTGTCACAATTTAGATCGTCCATTATCGATGAAAATGAAGTTGTTGTTTTGAATTTTAATTGATGAGGAGCTTAACAATTTAACCTCCGGTACAAAAAGTTAAGGTGACCCTGATTTAGGCCGAGTCATCTTTAGTGAGCGTTTGTATAAAAAAAACGTTCACACTTTTGCCTGACCCGACAGCGCGCGCGCATGCCGCTGATTGTAAAACAGCGCTCAAGCATGCTTTCAGTTGTTTCGCTTCGACCTAGTTGATCCGGCAGCAGGGCGACTTATGTATGTTTCCATGGGGATAAGTTGGCCCGGCTAGGAGGGTTATCTTATATTATCTCTTTAAATTCCGTCGTTTATTCAGGGCCGGCGTCAGTATTACGTTTTTGGTTAAAAATAAATAAATAAATAAATATTGAACTAACATATTGCCCCTCGCGTGAGGCCCCTTTGAGGTTCCATTACTGAGAACAATGTGTGATGAAGAGTGTCTTTATCAGTCGTTGTATCGGCTTTCATTATTAAACATTTAATATTGCGGACTTTGTTTGAGGTAATGAGCCAAAAAGCAGCATAAAAAGAGCCTGCATCAACGTAGCCATCTGAATCATAGAAAGCAGTCGTTCCGTTACTGATCCATATCAGTAACAGTTTTTGGCAAGTTTTTTTCTGTCATCATTCAGCGACTTTTTTTACTCAACAAGTCTTCGGATACAAGAAACAGGTAACTTGCAACTGCAAAACAAACAAACAAACAAAAAATAAGGTTTTAACTTTGAACATCATGCAATGATTATCAGATATATCATTTTTCTTATTTAGGGAGCGTGTTTTGTTTAAAATGTTTAAGATGTTATTTATTTCACAAGAATATCACAAAATTTATAGCCTGCGTGGCAGGGGTTTGAAAGGGAAGGGAAAGGGAGTTTTAGGTGCGACGCAGGCTACAAAATTTATGTCTGTATGAACATCCCAAAAAGTAGAATTTTTTAAAATTTATTTTAATTCAAAATTAGTTTATCTTAAAAGGGTCGAACGAGTTTGTTATCTCAGTCTTACAAAGTTAGATTGAATAATAATCAAACCACTATTCCCGTTATTGCAGGTCGATAGCGCAGGCCTTGAAAAAAGGATGTGTTCCTCAAGGTAATTATATTTACGTAGAAATTTTCATTAAAAAAACTAATAACTTGTGAAAACAAGAAAATAAGATAATCCGCAATAAGAAAAGCTGCACCATGCCGGTTAGCGCTGACAAAACGAGGTGATTTTTTTCTCTTTACCTGAACGGACTCAAACAAGCCTTTTTACTAAGTGGCAACCACGACTGAAGTTTTGCTACCTGTGATTTTTATATTTCGTGTCACGAATATCGAGAGCATGCATGAATTAAGTTTAACTAACAAGTCGGCCAATGAGACTGTTATCTTTTCTTCAAAGCTTGGATGGTTCGTGGAAACACTTCAAAACTGTTTTGAACTTTGATTGTATGGCGAAGCATTAAACCGTTTGAGAGGCGTTTGTTTCTGTTAAGCATTGAGGGGAAAGAAAGGAGGAGTGTGACGTCAGGTTACCATGGTGGCAACATCCTTTCATTTCAACGGCCTTTTCGGATAGAGCCGGCCATTTGCATTGTCAAAGGATAGACGAAAAGTATGGTCTACCAATTTGACCCTGAATGCAATCATGCACAGAAAAGTCATAATAAATGTTACGTTTTCGATTAAGAGATCCAGAAATTTTGCTACCATGGGAACATGCATAACGTTACGACTTCTCTCTATTAAAGTCACTTTGGTTGAAATAGTGCCATTTCAAGCCAGTAATGGCGGTCAATCAAACTTCTCAACTTCATGCATCATTTTTGCCATTATTACTATTTTTACTATAATTGTCATTACTATTCTTCTTCTTTAACTTTAATATTATTATCATCATAATCATAACTATAACAAAATTGTTAAATCTGATTGGCTCTCAACTGCCCTGATTGCAGCCTTAATTGGACAGTTTAATAGGACAGTGCGCGTCATGCCTAAGTAATTGGACAGTACGCGCCATCACGCGCGCGCTTTCACTGCTAGCCAAAAAAAAATTCGAATTTCTTGTGTTTTGGTTTAAAAAATAGCCTATGGTATCCCAAATTTTGTTAAAGTTATGATTAATTGGTAACAGAACTTCGTGTCGTCCAATTCAGTCTGTAATCATACTCGTGATTAAACAAATCGGACTCCCGCTACGCGGTCGTCCGATTGGGTTAATCACTCGTATGAGTAGTAATGGTAACAGGACTGAGTGGAGTCCAATTCGGTCAGTAATCATACGAGTGATTACCAAAATTTCGAATTATAATGCATTTCTAGCATTCTGATTGGTTCACTCAATCTCTAATATAAGTTATCCTAGGTGACCGGACAGATACAAATTTTATAGCGCCGCGTTAGAATGCATTTCTAAAGATCTAAAAGTACTCTGGGTAACCTAAAAGGTGTTTTCAGTGTATTTAGAAGAAACATTCGTTGGGTGCCCCTGACTAAATGACCGGCAGTCTTATATTCTCGGTAAATTTCCCCAAATCGAAAAATTCCAGCTAACCTAAACTCTTCTATGTCGATTAAGAAAAGTCAAGCGATCCTGAAATGTTTCATAGATCTCAAGAATAGCGTTTGGCTTACGATGGGCTCAGAAGACGAAAGAGAGAATATAGGGACTGCCGGTCATTTAATGTTTTCAACACCTTGACCGGCTGTCAAGCTAAAAACAGTTTTAAGTGTCACAAAACATGGTTTCGCTTTCTGAGACCAGCGTAAACCAAACGCTATTTTTGCTCAGAGATCTATAAAGCATTTCAGGATCGCTTGACTTTTCTTAATCGACATATGATAGTCTGGTTTAGCTGGATTTTTTCGATTTGTGAAATGTACTGAGAATACAGGACTGCGGGTCATTTGGTGTTTTGAAAACCTTGACCGATTACTGGCCACATATCCACAGCGTTTCTGTATTACTGTATTTTGATTTTTTTCGTAATTTTTTCCCCATTCCTGATATGTTTCGCTGGCTCGCACTGTGCTCGTCTCCTAAATTAGTCGTTTTTATTGTAAAAACGAAAACGTTTGAACCATGTTAGTTTATACCATTAAAGCCTGGATTCGTTCCTTTCAACACCTATACTGTATTCAATGAATTGAAAAAAGATAAACGGACATAACGACCAGAAGGCCTCTACTGAAAAAAAAAAGGAAATCTGAACCTACCTTCTTTCGTTTTCAGATTTCTTTTGGGTATTATTCTGATTATTGCCACTTTTGAATTGCGCCAAGCAGCGTCCTCTGCTATGTCCGCTAAACAAACGTTGGACGCATTTAAGCTAACAGATGGCTGCGACGCCCTCAAGGACCGGCTGCGATGTTTCCAGCAAAAATATCGCACAATTGATGGAACATGCAACAATCTGTGTCGCATTAAGCAAGGGGCTGCTTTCACTCCGCTGCGGCGTTTTCTTCCTAGTGAGTACGCACCTGGAGAGCAACCTCGCAACGAATCAGTAACAGGCCATCCCCTTCCTAATACAAGGCGAGTAAGTGTGGCGATATTTGAAGGTTCCGTTGGCAATGAAGTTGGCCTACCAAATTTTACTCACATGACGATGACCTGGGGTCAATTCATAGATCATGACATCACCCTGACAGAGCTGACACCAAATGTAGAGTGCGGAAATAACACAACACCGTGTGTTAACCAGGAAGGATGCATTGTAATCTCACTAGATGAACTTAATAGTTTCGAGAGATTGAGATTTAACGCGAGCGCAAATTGTATTCCTCTCAGAAGGTCTTTCAGAAGAAAAGGTGATCAGGTAAGTAAAATTATGGACTTCAGTAAGAACAGTAGCTAAAGTAGTAGCTGATCAATGCATGACTTCAGGTGTTTCAAAGGTGTTGGTCAATTTTATTCTTTTAAGTGGCTCTCTCCCTAAAAGCGGTCCACTCGGAAAGTATGTCCACTCCGACACATTTTTGCAAGAAATCCAGTTTGCAGGCTATGTGGTGGTTCTCAGCCGAAGTTATGCCTTTTCGTTGATTTTCTATGATAGATTTTAGTCCAAACCAATGGGATTCCAATAGTACTTAACGGGCTTCAAAACCGATCCACTAGTATTTTTGTCTTGGACAAAAATTACAATTGACTCAAAGGTGCACTGTCATCAAAATCTGTTCTCCAATCGAAAAACTGCTCAGTTCAAAATGTCACATGATCACGTGCTCCAAACGTGATCGCCTACAAAACTCTGTGACATTTCCACAATCAAATCATAGCGTGATTTGTCACGTAATGATATGGTCACGTGGCTACGTAACTTTTCTCGGCTAGCCAAAATCTTTGTGATAAACTAAATAACTGAAAAAATACCCTAATTTAATGAGTTCTTCCACCTTAAATTGCACAAAATGCGTATAACACCGAGGAAAATGTATTGGCAATGAGTCATTTTTTACAGTATTTATTTCTTTTTTTTAAAGTACCACTGAGCTTTAACCCTTCCTTTATAACGTTTTCAAAAATCACGCAACCAGTGGGCCAACGAGGTATAAGACTATCTTTAGGTGCATTTTTTTGAAGCCTCTTCTACCCGTTCTTTTCAAACCGCTTTGTCGTAATTAGCATTTTGGCCTCTTATATCTAATGGTGGATTTTTAAAGTTCAAATCATGAGGCATAAGGGATTAGAGGGTAGACCCACCAACCCTTTTGCCCCCACCCGCCAGTTCGCAAAATTGTAATTGGCAAAAAAGTAATTTTTAGAGCGAAATTCTATTTCTTTTTTTCAAGTTTGTTGCCTATAGAAGTGAAATCGCATGTGCAACAGTTATGATTAGGAACCTGGTGGGGTGTGGGAGGGGGTTAGGTCGGTGGGTATCTATTTAATGGTCTCTAATCCCTTATGCTGTCAACTCAGAATGTACCATTGAGGCCAAAATAGTTGGTACGACATAAATGTTTTCAAAGAACGGATAAAATAGTCTTTTAAAAATGCACCTACAAAGAATCGGTCCGTTTGCATGTAGAGTATTTTAATGACTCTTGCACGTTGACATTCCGATTACGTAATTTTGCCGGGCGTTCTAAAGGACAGACCAGGCCGGGTGTTTTCAGGTGATCGGGGCTCAATTTTATTCAGCTTTACGGAATTTTACTGCCGTAATATGAATATAACTACCTTGTTTTTCTAAGTGTTTGGTATTGAGACACGAGTTTTTGTACAGTTTTTAATGTAAATACATGTATGTTGACACAGTGATCAAAATACTGATGTCTCACCTAAAGTTTGCCAGGGCTGGCAAAAGAGGGAACTGATTAGGCTCGTGACCGACTTGCAGTTAACCGAAAGTTATCCACTTTTTCTGATTGTGTTGTTTCGCAGAAAACAGTCTAATCATCCCGATTTTGTGGGGATTGCACCAATATTACATGATGAAGCGAATATGAGGTAACTGTTCTTCCAGTTCAAGTGACAAATATCGAAAAATATATTTCAGTGAAGGAGCCCATTGATCTGATGGGCCATCAAGCTCAAGAGCTAGAAAATTTTTAAAATTTTTAAGGAAATATTCTTGTAGCCCTGATCGGGGTTTTGATGTTTTGACAAGGGGCCGCTTTGGTACATACATCCTTACAGTTAGTCCTCTTACAGAGTTCATTGCCGCTGTCCTCAAGTCTTTGAAATCCTTTTAGAGGCCGGAGACCAATGCAAGTGTCAAAAGAGGCAATTTCATGGAACTTTGAACCTGTGAAATCGTGATATCTGACGCAGCCAATAAACTTATGCAAATACGCACAATGGCAGATAACAAGCTACTGTTGGTCACAATCCCAGAAGATACCCGCAAGTCTGAGCCTATTTATAAACCCAAAAAAAAAGCTTAAAACTTTACTGTGATATGATTTTTTTTTACCAGATTTAGGTCGCAACATTTCAGGGTTTGGATTAAGCCTGCAAAATAGGACGACTGAACCACTGTAACTTTAAAATATTTTTATTTACCCTGTGAACTATCGAAGGTTAACTAAAGTTATTATTCATTCAAAATATTTCCCCAATTCTCATTGGCTAAAAGCACACGCATAATTCACCATAACCAGTTGCTGATGACCAAATTTGGAAGAATATTGTGTTTAACGATGAAATGACGTCAGAAATGCAGCCCGCTACAGGTTAAGGCACCGTTAACCGAGAAGACCTAGGAACGAACATCGAGGCTGCTATTGCAGGAAAAAGCTCGCGTGAATCATTTTCGAAGAACAGTTCCCAGTGCCGAGATATACTGCTGCAAGTAAAATAGGTAATAGCGTCATTTCGTTGCTATGACAACTCCGATGCCGTTGCAACCCTGATCATAACAAATTTTCATCTTTATCTAATACAACTGTGGTGGCCATTTTTCCAAAACTTTGTTTATGGCGACGCAGTTTATGCTCAAACTTGGGAGGTATTGGCCTTGAAAAACTGTATCGAGCCACCTTAATTCTTCCTATCCTACTCAGCGTCATTCATTAATTGCTAAATAATTGAATCGAACTGATTTGTCCGGGCACTCATTTTATTTGCAACGCCGTAACGGCTTCTCAAAATCCATCAATTTTAATCTTTCAAATACTCTCTGAGAGACCGAGACGCACTCAATTCGTTTTTGGTTTGTAGCAGAGCTAAGAAAAAGAATTTGAAAACAAAAATAAACTAAAATAACGATTTTAGTATCTGCCTACCAACAAAAAATAAGGGAAAACTAATTTTTTGTCGCGAAATCGAGTGGACCGCTTTTAGGGAGACAGCCACTTAAAAATTAAAAGAGAGTGAACAAACACCTGCATGGCTAATGACACAGAGTCGAATACAACTATTACTCTGACTGTTTATTAGCCTGCGCCGCAGACGAAACTAAACTCTGGTTAGTCCGTCTGCGAAACAGCGCCGAAATCCTTGTTCTGGGCCGTCACCTCTGTAAATAGATATGAGTATGGGCCATGATTGACCTGTTTATAAAATGCCATTTATCGATTTGCCAATCAAGATGAAAGGAAATTCGGAACGCTCCACTAAGGCTCCAGAACAAGGATATTGACGCTGCTTCGTAGGCGTTACTAACCGAGGTTTAATTAAGTCTGCAACGCAGGCTACTTGTGTTTATCAGATTGTAACAAATATCACAACAGCAAGCGAATTTTATTTAACCTCGAGGCTGCAACCATGAAAATAAGGGCCATTGTAAAGTAAAGGTGAATATTTCGGCTACTTGAAAATATTTTTTACAAGGCCATACTGGAGATAAAAAGAAAAAAAAAACTTTTCGTTTTTTTTAGTAGGACCACTGCGCTAAAGGAATATCTCACTGCTATGTTTCCATTTCTGCTCAGCCAACGTCATCATCATCATCATCGTATCCTCCTTAAATCATAATCATCACTACCTTTTATCTTAGATAAACGAGATAACAGCCTACATTGATGCTTCACAAGTGTACGGTTCAGATGAAGCTTTGGCAAAGAGGCTTCGAGACCAAAAAACAAAGCTGGGATTGTTGGATGTGAGACCTTACATAAACTCCGATGGCGAACCGATTCTTCCGGAAGCTGATGAGGAAGCTTTCTGCAGATCAACAGATACTGAAGCAAGTCCTTGCTTTCTTGCTGGCGATATTCGAGTGAACGAAAATCACGGTAATTGATAAGTTTATTTATTTATCTAATTTTTAGTTATATTTAATTATTCAAGTTCAAATGAAGAGAACATTAGAGCCGACCAAAAACTTATTAATAACAAGAAAAATTTATAAACACAAACATAAAGCTTAAACCTTGAAGTTAGTCAGGATAGGGACAAAAAATATATATCTTACAGCTGATATAGGACTAAGCGATCGTATTTGGGGAGAAAATGAGCCAAGTCTTACTTGCGCTTTTGAAGACCAAGAGTAAAAAGGCGCTGTCATAGAAATGTTAGTCACGCCATAACAGATAACAACAGATACTGAAGCAAGTCCTTGCTTTCTTGCTGGCGATATTCGAGTGAACGAAAATCACGGTAATTGATTGATTGATTGATTGATTGATTGATTGATTGATTGATTGATTCATTCATTCATTCATTCACATTCATTTATTCATTCACTCATGCCACTCATTGTCGACAAATATACATTATTAATTGCCAAAAAACGCAAAAAATCCACCAAAACAAAACACACAAACAAAAAAAAACATGTATACAGTTGCATACCAACGGCGGGTAAATGGAGGGAAGAGCCCGGAACGAAGAGAGCAAACAATTTAATAAACTGATAAGACGAATTTCAGTTAGAAGTGTTCTTGAAATTTAAGTTTCAAAACTATTTAAAAAGTAATGTGTGCCCTTTTTGCTGTTGGTAAATTATAAAAATAGATTTGTAAATTAAGCGTTTATTCTGTATTAATTATTGTATTTTGTAACGCCAGTCATCCACTAACACTTGTCTATGACAGCTAGAAACTGTATATAATTTCCAATGCATATTACGACTTGCACTACAGTTACAAAAAAGGTCAATGAAGAAATCTCGTTGTAACATCCACTTAATTCAGTTCTTGGTAATTCTCAATTATCTCTTTTTCTACATATATAATTGCCCTTTATAAACTCGTTTTCAAGTTTGCAAAGGCCAAGATTTACAGACTGAGATGGTTTAACTGTAGTGAATGTAGAAAAGGTAATTAAGAGATAATTTTTCACTTCCACTTTTTTGGCAGCTTTGATGGCCATGCATACCATATGGGTACGTGAGCACAATCGTATAGCAAAGTTTCTGCACTTGTTAAATCCTCATTGGGGCGACGAAAGGCTATATCAAGAGGCACGAAAAATCGTTGGCGCGGAGATTCAACATATCACCTACAATGAGTGGCTTGCAGTTATTTTCCCAAGTAAAGAACTGGTAAGACCTAGGATGCATGCACGCGGCGTATGAAAGAGATCGAGTGAAAGCATTAATTTGCATAGCATTACATTAGTAATTACGATAATGAAATTGGTTCAAAACGTAACGTCAACTTTAATACCCTCTACCAAGGAGGAGAACTTTGTCGGGATAAACAAAGACAAAAGATTTCGGAACAGGGACAACAAAAACCTCCCGTGGCAGTAACAAGCTAACTCTTAAATTATGCAGAGCCGGATTCAGGATGAATAAAAAAATTCTTTTCAAGTTACAGAGTAGAATAAGTTCAGAGTAGATTAGTGAATACGTAATTAATAACCTGTATATAGCCAATAACCAATCACCAGTAATCTGTTCACGCTCTGATTTACTTCTGAGAAGAAAATGCAAATTGGTCCTTTACACTGTTTCTTGTTTCGGGAATCTTTTTAAAAAGTTCCTACATAGGAAACTAGACAAACCATTTGTTTTCCAATTGCAAGCGAAGACGACTTGCTACAAATCGTTAGTTTTATAAAAACCCGATGCAGATAAATAAAGTTTTTAGAGATAAAAAAAAAAGTGCGTGCAAGACAATAATTCTGATGTCAAGTCTATTTAGAATCAGTGCATTATTTATAGCTGTAGTTTTCTTTAAACAAGTTAGGTGATTTTTTTTCTTTTTTTATCCTTTTTTTTCTTTTCTAATAGTAAGACCAATTTTATGTACAAAACTGTCTGAAACGTTTTATAACTTAAGCTTAAGACGTATTTTGAATTGAAAATCACACCGTTGTACATGCGTTTTTTAAGAGCATAGGAGCCCACCTTCGAAATTTCAAAATTTTGTGCTATAATTATACCTCAGCCTTGCTTGTAGCCAGCCGTTGAGGAAAAACAACCGAATAACTTTGACATCATTTGGGTCTATAATTCTGTTTCAGCGAATGCAAGAAGGGATTTTATTGGAGCCTAAAGGGAAATTCTTTAAGGGATACAATGTGTCAGTTGATGCACAGTGTACCAACGCCTTCTCTACAGCTGCTCTTAGAATGGGCCATTCTCTTATCCGCGATACTTTCGTTCTTTTGGGTACCAACTTTGCCAGGTCACAATTTGATGAACCTAATGAATTGCAAGTAAAGGACTTCTTCAACCCCGATCGATTTTACCAGGCGGGAGACAACGCATATGGAGGAATTCTCCTGGGGCTGTTTAGAGTTTTTGCTCGAAATGTTGATCGGTAAGTTGATCATAAGTAATTGATGAAGACTCAGGCAGTTGTGAGTGCGTTCAAATGTTTGACATTGGAATTGAGGTTGTAGGTAAATGTCACTTCAAGATAAAAAAAATGCCCATTGACCTCCACTAGGTCAACAACTAGGGTGCGTACCATTAACATAAATCACCTAAGTAGAAATCTTGTGCATTAACGTAAAACTATAAAATTTGACGTGGTGGAAGAACGAACGCTCGCTTAGGCAAAGTATGTTCAAATCAGTTCAGCAGCTGGATGGAGTAAAAAAGAGAGGAAAAATTGCGTCACGCCGAATCACACACAGCCCATATTTTCTGAAGCTTCCCAAAACGGAGTGAAGAGAACCATTTGATTTTCCTACTGGAATTTCCAGTACCCTAGATTCCACCAGAGTCTAGTCGTGGAATACCTCATTCTTTACGTCTTGACTCGAGTCAAGCACGCTACACATCGTGATTGATCACTTGTTAAGTCTTCTATCAGTAGAAATGAGGGATTCCAGTGGAATCTATCCTTGTTGTCAGTCCAAAAGTGGAGAATTTTGTACGATTTAACGAAGTATAAAAGCCAAGTTTTCTTCTAAGGCTGAAAGGTTGTTTTTCCCTTTGATAGTATTGAGAGATGAATTAAAATAGCTGTTCCGAGTATAAGAAAATGCAATTAATATATATTTTCACTTCCCTAATGATTTGAACACACTGAAAACAACACAGAATATAAAATCTGCCAACTCTAACAGGCGCAACGCAGAAATGGCAGGTAATCCAAGCTATTACTCTGTATGATCTTAAGTTACAATATTTATATACTGTGATTTCTCTCTGATGCCTTTTCTAGGAAATTTGCTAAAGTACCGTGCCAAACTGATAAAAAAACGTTGTTTCTTCCTGCCGCGTGTTCATACGCAGGCTTGTCGCGTGTTAAGTTAAGGTTGCCTTCTCCTGACGTCAAACGCATTGCATTGCACAGTAATTTCCAAGGAGTTATAATAACTCCTCTAGTGGGGTTAATTTAACTCCTTACAGGGGGTTATTTTTGGGGGAGTTATTTCAACTCCAAAAAGGAGTTAAAAGAACTCTTTTTCAGGAGTAAAAATGACCCCAGATCTTGAGGAGTTAAAATAAGCTCCAAAAAGGAGTTATCCTGTACCTAAAATTTTCAATCCAATTTCAGAGTTAAAGTAACTCCCGAAAGAGTAAAAACAACCCATGTAAGGAGTGAAAATAATCCCATTTTCGGAGTTATTTTAACGCCAGACTAGGGGTAAAAAGAAATGTTTTTCAGGAGTAAAAATGACCCCAAATTTGGTGTTAAATTAGGAGTAAAAGTAACCCCAAAAAGGGGTTATCCTGTACCTAAAATGTTTACTTCATTTTTGGAATTATAATAACTCCTTAAAAATTACTGTGACTATAACATTGGCATTTTCTTTCTCGTTAATACAAATTATTTTATAGCTTTTTGAAAAAAGTTTCCTTGTTAAACCTCAATCATTTTTTACAAGTGTTTTCCTTCACCACAAATGATTTACAATACGTATAATGATAATGGTATGGTCATGATAATGTTAATGATGGTAATGGATGGCATGATTTAACATCATTACCGTCGAATCTCCACCAACGGCCACTTCCCTACAACGACCACCTCTCTACAACGGCCACTTTTTTGGAGGATAATCCTCACTTATATATTTACTCTTGTTTAAATCTCTCTACAATGGGACTCCTCTACAAAGACCACTTTCTTCTGTCCCCAAGGTGGCCATCGTGGAGAGGTTCAACCGTGTATATTGTGTTCTTGGAGTATCGCAAAAGAAAATTGTAGGGGCGGGGGAGTGAGTTAATTCAACGTTCACACAAATAAGAAATGGCAACTCGGTAATGAAAAACGGCGCAGCCGTATAAGAACATGCAAATTGTGGTATATCCATTTCTTTTGTTACATGCATACACTGTTTATAGGTAGCCATTGCGACTCCTGAAGGAGGATCATGATGTTATCCCTTTATTAAAATCTCTCCTTACAAATAACCCACCCAGCCCAGGAAAGGTTGGCCACACCATCCGGGTCGACGTCCCCTACTCTCTTCGTACAGTGGCGTGGGTTCTTTTTAATTAGGTTCCTCAAGAACCAGATAAAAAGTGAAAGTACTGTGTGACGGGACCTACATTTTTCGTCCTTATCCGAGAAGACTAGAAAGTCTAACCGTTAACAGATATCATCACAAATGAAGTGCTCTCTTTTCAGTTATTTAATAAATTAATAAAAGACCCTGAGGGTTGATCCGGCCGGGGTTTCAATCGCGACATCTCGCTCAGCAGACTGGCGCTCTCTCAACTGAGCTAACCGGGCGGCTGTTTCTCCCCCAAAATAACTGAAATATTCGTGATCACTTTTTGTTTGCTTTTTATCTTGGTTCATTCTTTTTGCCATGTCATGATTTTTTTTGTTTCTTTTTTTAGACGTTTCGATCCAGCAATAAGAGAACGGTTGATAATTGAAGGAGAACCGCCTAATGGCATTGTTGGTGATCTAACAGCAATAAACATGATACGCGGCAGAGATCATGGCTTACCAGGCTACGTCCAGTACCGAGAAGCTTGCGGGGGAAATCCAGCCCTTAATTTTGAAGATATCACTGATACTATTCCTAGAGCTCAAGTAGATAGACTTAAAAGATCTGGTGTTTACAAAGACGTGGCTGACATTGATCTTTTCGCGGGTGGCATGAGTGAGTATGCCCAGGCAGGAAGTGCTCTTGGTCCCACCTATACATGTCTTATAGCCCGGCAATTCAGAGCTTTCCGTGATGGCGACCGCTTTTGGTATGAGAGAGATGATCATCAGACCGGGTTTACCATCGAACAACTTGACCAAATACGACACTCGACCCTTGCCAAAGTTATCTGTGATAATGCCGATGGTGTGCCTCGCGTTAATCCATGGGTTTTCCTACACAGAAACATACATGTGCCCGGCGTTGACAATCGTGTAGTCGACTGCGGTGATCTACCCTTTATGGACTTGACTGTCTTTAAAGAAGGTGAGTAATGCCATCATTTTATCGTTTGCTGTATATGTGTCTTTAAGGGACTTGAACGATGTAACATAACCAGCGGCTGTTTAATTGCCCAATCTGCAGTGGGCGCCAGTGAGTCCAGGTTTGTTAGTGATTAATTTGCGCAAAGACAAGAATGTAAAGTGACCAAATGGTAGATACTGGATCCAATTTCAACATCCATTACTTGCAGATTTTTCTTTCTTTAATATTTTTTTTTTGTCAATTAATTGCATCTTTATACACACAGATCAAATTTTATATAACATTTACCTCAGTTTTAAGCAAAGTGAAACGCATTTAATCGATTCAAAAACGTAGATAAAAAGATTGCGGCTGTTTCCAGTTCCTCATTTAACAATTAATGATGTCATAACATGACATCAGTGTACCATTAAAGATTATCATTGTGTTAGCCAACTTATCAGACACCTAGTAAGTATTATTCGCTTTATGCGTATGTTTAGAGAAAAAAATAATTATATAATTATACAATTTAAATTTGGGATCGCCTTTAGAAAATAGAAAACTGCTTGGGGTTCGTGTTGTGCCCAAAGCAGTTAACTGAGACGTCCACTGCGGTTGAGAAAAGCAGCTGGCCTGACTAGGCATCTAATACTAGCTAAGCAATATGCTCATTAAGACAATAGTCTGTACACATGCATGGACCAATGTATTCATGTCACATAAAGATCTGAACTATCTCTCAGATATGTTAAACTTGGAGATGGACAAACTGTCAATCTGGTTTAAAGCAAACAAACTTTCTCTAAATCTTAAAAAGACTAAATTTATGGTCTTTAAACCAAGACAAAAGTGTTCAATTTGTAATATTCAAATAAGTATAGATAATAAACTGTTGTTGAAGTAAAGGAGACAAATTGTCTAGGCCTAATTTTGGATGAAAACCTAAATTGGAAGTCGGAAATATCACACGTTGCAAGTAAAGTTGCGAAGTCAATCAGTATAATATCTAGATGCAGCTTCCTTCTTCCTAAATCGTCTTTACGTATGCTCTACTATTCCTTAATTTATCCTTATTTTTACTACTGCAATATCGTTTGGGCTTCGACCTATAAAACCAATCTCCGCCGCCTTGTTATCCTGCAAAAGCGCATTATTAGAATTATTAATAAATCACATTTCAATGCTCATACTGACCCCATCTTTAAGGACCTCGGTATACTAAAATTTCATGAACAGGGCCAATTTATGTATTCTTGCAAAAATTCATTCTTACCTCCAAAGTTTAATAACAATTTCTCTCAAAGCAATCAATTCCACTCTTACAATACAAGAAATTCCCAGGCCTACCGTCTACCGTATTGTCGTACAAACACGAAGAAGTTCTCGCGCTTTTTTCAAGGACCTAAGTTTTTTAATTCACTTGACAACAAGGTCATCAACTCTCAACCCTCTCTTCTTTTAAGAAAAACCTGAAGATTAAATTATTGAGTAAGTATGAAAACAGTTTATAAATCTTTCCATCTTCGATTTTTCACCTTCTTTTCTTCAATTGATGTGAAACAGCTCTAGCTCATAGTTCGAGGAGGCCTAACCTCTCATAAGCTCCTATAGTTTCTGTTAGGTCTCCTCGCCACTTCTTTTTTTCTTCTTTTCCTATATTTTTTGTAATTATTGTGTGGCACATAAAATAAAATAAAATAAAATAAATAAAGGACGTTAAAAAAGGACTTGAGAAGTGGAAATATCTAATGCATAATTAAACCTCTCTCAGGACCTCAGTAGCCTTTTTTTTTCGTGAAGGAAACCAAAAATATTTTACCTTTTAAGAAGGTATCTTATTTGTGGGTCATTAGCCTTTCTAATTTGTTTCTATCTTCTCGTTTTTTACAGAACCTATCGAGGAGTCCAATGCTGGAGGAGAAGAAGGTGCTATGTCCGTTGGTGCTTGAACCGTTGTCTAATTCCTTGGATTAAATCTTAGTTAAAAGTATGGCGAAATATTTTCCAGCTTATTGTTGCAGTTAATTATTGGTTCACATTAGAGTGCTGAGCTGAATTTCGCTTAATACTATTTACTTCGTAAAAAGTTACTCGTACATGTAGGGCTGGATTTGACGTAATATTTAGTTATAATTTTTTTTTTAAATATCTGCTTAATTGTTTTGGAGTGAGGTCAATACTTCGAGTTTGCATGCATTTGATATTTAGATGGAGATTTAGGTTAAAATTGTGAAGACACTAACGCATGCATCTTAACCAAATCAATAGGGGAAAATGTTCAAAGCATTAATTTTTAATTTTTAATGCAATTTTCAAGCCCTCTTCGAGCTGGTGAGATTTTTTCAGTCTCAGTTCATGTTTTTTGAGACTGACATTGACATGTTACAAAAGCAAGAACTAGCTTTGCCAGCCTCGCTATTTAAGCACAAAACTGTAAAATGGACTACTGAACACTTAAGGCTATGGATTAAAGATCAAAAACAACACCAAATAAAATCCTGTCTGCCCGTGTTCCTTTTCCTTAGGATGAAATTACGTTCCCTCTGGAGCTGAAGAATGATATGGTGTTACTTCAAACTTTAATGCCCCTTTTTAATAATTGAAAATAAAATAGTAATGAAAATACACCAATGAAATACAAGGTGAGCTTTTGCGCGAAAACATGTTAAAGGCTTCACATGTGAAAAGGTCGCCATGGCTACAAGAGACTCGCGTCTTCTGCAGCAGAAAACATATTGAAGTGAAATTGTTTGGTATTTCACTGGTGTTTATTGCCAACGATCAGCCACGCGAAGGCGCGATGCTGCGTGCGAGGCGGCAGCATATAATATAGCCGTGCGCGAAAGTTCTAAGGCAGGGTGAATCTCGAAGCGATGTAACATAAGGTAGTCAGTAAGGTAACTTTTATGACGTAATGCAGAACAGAGAATATAAGAAAAATGGAGTCAAAATATGCTAAGTGAAGTCAGTATTTCAAATTCTTTATGCAGTAGAACAGTTTAGTTCACCATTCTCGTAATTTTCGGTTATGCAATCGAATTGAGTTCAAAATATTTTACCCAAATACACCGCCTGTTTATGCCGCTAAGGAAAAGTAATAACGCTGCAAACTCATTGTGAAAATGATTCAAAAGGCTTCGTCGGCGCACCATAAATCATTTTTTCCTGAAAAGTAGACTTCCTAAGCTTTAATATGAGACTAAATATAAATCTGTAGGTTGACTATTTGCGTACTAATTATTTTTCGAGGATTCTAAGTTGCTTATAAGACAACTAAATTTTACGCAAAATGACCTGCATGTGCGTAACTTCAGACCAAAAAAAACACATTTCAATATCTCGAAAAATATGCTATGTAAGGTTGGGATTTCAAATTCTCTATAAAGTAGAACATTTTATGTCACTATTTTCAAAGTAATTTTTGCTTAGGCAATCGAATTGAGTTCAAACTATTGGTCGTAAATATACGAGAATTCATGAAGACATTTCAAAACCAATTGAACAGCGCGCGCGTATAGGTAAAATCTTTGCTCTTTGGCACTTAGCGATAGCCATAACTATAGTATAATACGAAGAGCATTACATGGCCCCTTGAAGATAACAAATTTCTCTTCTCGTGTTCAAAATATTTCACTCGTTTGCTGTGCTTACGCAATGAAATTTTTTTCAACACTCACGAAGAGAAATTCCGTATCTCCGCGCGGTTGTCATACCCCCTCTATATGTGCCTCCTGAGATTTCCATTATTTTTTTCATCTTGGTTGTTTACCCCTGGGAAGAATATTTCCTTCAAAAATGATGTTGCACTTTCTATTATGCGAGATGTAAATGTTTTTTTTTTTTGGAAAAATAATGTCGTGTTAATACATGGTCTAGTAAACTAAATATTTGCCTTGTATAGAGGTCTTTCTTAGCCAATGATTAACGGTAAGCTACTGCCAGCAGAGATCCGACAGAACCATAGAGTCCATGGAGGCGATACCTTACACTACACAAATGATGCCATCTATAAAAGAATCATGATCAGTTACATTCAAACCAAACACCGAGTGAACTTATGTCAGTAAAAATGTGTTTTAGAAGAAGGCTTAGAACACAACCACGTTACAGTGAATACCACAATAGGCCCTTTGCAGGTTGCCATTCACGTGGCACAAAACCCGTCCCGTGCTGGAGAGCAAAAGTCGCACTGGGACAAGACAAACAAAAGACGTGTTGAAATGGTAATTTTCTTTTTTTGTCGTGTCCCAGTGCGACTTTTGCTCTCCAGCACGGGGCGGGTTTTGTGCCACGTGAATGGCAACCTGCAAAGGGCCTATAGTGAAATAAAGCGACTGCTAGATAACCGGAATTTCATTCAAGAGCTGATAAAAATTGTATGACAAAAACTACCCCAAGCTGTGAAAAAACCTTTCAGCCAATTGCAATGAAAATATCAACAATGTAAACAACGATTCTTGCCTTGAAATACCGGTTAACAGTAAAATAACCGATAGCGCTGTTAGATTTAAATAACACTAATCTTACTCGAAGCCCCCGCAAAAAAGACCTCAAAAAGCAATCCTCATCTCCTTCGGAAATTGGCTCCTAGTAGTCTACCGACTACGGGCAAAATACGTTCTTAAAACGTGACTGAACCGATTTTTTACAGTCAATGCATGGCTAAACAAAGTCTCTCAAGGAAATACATTGTCTTTGCAGTTATTTGTTTTTACATTTCCATATAACAGCTCAGTGGGGTCAATACGTCTTCTAAATCCGGTAGAAAACCCAATTTTAAGGAGCAAGGAAGAAAACTTTTGTTCGCGGAATTTAGAAAAAAATTTCCAGAAGTGAAAAATAAAGGATACCGTGATAATGAGCAGGGAAAGAAGGCAGAGGCTTGGGGAAACAATGCAAAAAAATTCATCTCCTAAAGTTAACACGCAATTAAAGTACACACAAAGAAAAACTGTTGGAGGAAAAGATCTCACCTTGTTTGATGTTGAGACCGAGTCCTTTCTAAGGCGAAAACGCGATCGAAAATCTCCGTCATCGTATTCCTCAAAAGAGTTAAATCTCTATTTGCCTATTGGCGTACTCTCTTAGGATGACCATAAAAAAACTCGCTAAACAACGTTTAAGTCTACCTGTGAGTAGTTCTGACTTATTATTGTTCCTTAGTCGGCGTTTATTCCCGAAATCGGCCGTTTCAGACTTCTACGTGTTTTCGAGGGCGGAGTGCTTGTGCCTTGCGGGGTCTTAAGGCCAGTTAGGAATTTCCTTTAAAGACCTCAGACCCCAAACTGTTTCGCAATAAATAGGCAATAAATACAGGACACTATCTAAAGTTAAACTTGATATTCTAAAGGCATTCCTAGCAAAAACTGATATTTTTTGGCGATATCTAATTCTTAACAAAAAAAAGTTAATTTTACTTCGTGCTTACGCTTTAAATAAATGCATAACAATACTAAAAGCACCGTGCGTCCCCCGCGACCTTAGAGAATACATGCAGGGTACTCAATTCAGTAATAACTCAGTAAAAACTTATAAACGAAGGCTACGTACTATTGTGAATAACCAAAGAATGAGAAAGTTGAGGTCCGGTAAGTCCACAGGCTCGTTCTACAACCTTGCGAAGGTAACAGTTCCGAGGGTCTCAACTGGGTGGTAGACGGTTAATTTTTTTCCAATTTTGCAGACGGCTGACAGTTAAAGTTTGGAGCTTTTGGCGGCTGGCGGTTATTAAACTGATTAAATGGCAATTTAGCTTAAGAAAATGCAATGTATTAGCTTCTGAATTAATTATCGCCCTATGTAAGGGAATCCAAGCCAGTCTTGCATTATGAATTCCACACTGTGAATTCTGGACTCCAGGTACTGGATTCCATTCTTTGTCAGTGGATCTTGGTTTCTGGATTCCAGTCGTTAGTGGGAATCCGGATTCCTTGAGCTATATTCCGGATTCCAAAACCCAGGATTCCGGGTTCCACAAGCAAAAATTTTTCTGATTCCGGAAACCGGCCGGTTTCTTTCAATGGAGCGATAGTTAATATCAACTGTTGTGTTCTGGAGGTTCACTAGGCCTTTTACTCATGAAATTTCCAAACACTTTCAGATATAAGTTAAGCAAGTTGTACGGTTTGTTAATGTCTAGAGAGAGAGTTTTTGAGAACATGGTTACAGGATTTCTAGTTTAGAAATTCTTTAGGAGCAGTCAGGAGCAAGAAGTCCGTGAAGATCAGCTGAAATAGTGAGATCGAGATTTGAAATACCTTGAAACGTAATGACGGTTATTTATCTGCATTTTTGACAGTTGACGGTAAAAAAAATGACATTTTTTCTACAGCTGACGGTTACATTCAGTTAGAGCCTCAATTCCTACCTCCATGAATAGATAGGGACACCTCTATAAATGCGGATATTCATTCGTTCGTCTCATTGGTTTCACGTCAGTCCAGGAGGCCAAACGATGGTAATTGACCAC
Organism: Porites lobata; assembly: GCA_942486035.1. Classification (NCBI taxonomy): domain Eukaryota; kingdom Metazoa; phylum Cnidaria; class Anthozoa; order Scleractinia; family Poritidae; genus Porites; species Porites lobata. Next base: position 1,392,746 of record CALNXK010000116.1, read on the forward strand.
TCCAGAAAATACCATAACATACCATAATGTTCTTTGTTTGTCACCCAAACATTTTGCATAAGCATTGTCTTCAGTTTCTCTTGGGAGTTAAAATGGCCCCAAGAGAAACTGAAAACAATGCTTATGCAAAATTTTTGGGTGACAAACAAAGAGCATTATGGTATGTTATGGTATTTTCTGGAGTGGTCAATTGTGGTGCTTACTTATGGACAAGCAATATCAAGTCTAAAACTGAGAACAATACAAAACAAAATAGACTGACGTTTTGTGGCCACTGGTCGAAAAAAAAGAAATTTAAATACCCCAGGTATTTTTAAAGAACCGCCAATAATTAGTGGTAACATTTTAGCGGTTACTGACAGCCTGAAATGAGAATCATTGACAGAGATTTAAAATCACTGCTTGTCGAAAAGCTTGTGGGCTGTAGAATGATACTTAATATATAGTTACTTGTTTCGTTTGTATATCAAATGGTCCAAATAAGCGAATCAGTATGATATATACAGCACAGTTACACCGTTCAGTATTGTCGTAGTTTTTAAAAGAACGGATCGGAATTTTTCCAAACGGTGAGGTCAGCATAATTATTAGAGATAAATGTCAGGCAACAGTGCGTTAAAAATTTATGTGGATTATTATTGAATTTCTTCGTTTTCAAATGTATCCTGATTGGAGTAGGGACCTACAACAAAGCCTCCTTGAACAGAATGTTGAATAATTTATTTTCGTGTGTCCAGCAATCATCACAGCCACAGAACCACAGTTTCATTGTCATTTTTATTTTATTTTTTGGAAATTTTAACTTCAAAAATAAGAATATCGTTTTGAGGTCATAAAAAAAGGGTTATTGAAAGGGCCGCCAGTAATTAGTATTAAATAGTTAAATATTGCGATTGCGGGCAGGTTGATGTGGCAAACAAAAACAACCCCAAACTGATGATGACGTCACTTACCGCTTCAAGGAGAAAAAGATGCGAAAAAAGATGTCGTATCACCGACAGTGACAGTAAATCCTTTTTTTAACACAGAGGGAATTGTAACAGATATTTTTTTTATTATTATTATTAATTACGTTTCATGTCAAACGTTAAAAGTTAGTAAAGAATAGCACAGTAATGTTTCATGGCTATCTAGTGCGCTGCATGCCTAATCTCTAAAGAGCGGCCCCGAGTTCGATAATTTCCTAGATGTGATCTCACATCTTTGTTTCCATTTTTTCACCCTATGAGTTACCGACTGTAGCTCTCGGTAGCTTAAATACCCGTAAAACAGAGCACAGGTGGAGAGAGGGAGTAAAAGAAGAGAACCGTCCGCTTAAATCGTCAGAGTTAAACTTACAGTAAATAATTATAAGCTCGCTGCAGTTTGAACACTGACATTAATATCTTTATTACAATTATTAGACCTAATTAAACAATCTTTGACTTGTCATAAAATAGAGAATTCATTACAATTATATCAAATGCACAGAATGGCATTCGTCAAAGGATACCTACTCTTACTATATTTCTCCCCTTTATCGCAAAATCGTACACCAACAGTGGTTGCTAGCGAAATCGTTCGATTTTCTTAGTCCTAGATGCCTCCACATGAATTGAAATACAACGCTGCACGGAATACCGGCTCAATTCAGTGAATTTACTCTTCAAAATGGAACGCATAAACACACAGACTAACTAAAGATTTCAGGATGATTTATCGAAGGCTCATTCCCTATTCGCTGAGAAAATATATGGAGAATATAGTTCCCCGATAACTAGTATTTATAATAAACCTCTTCAATGCTTTTATACTAAGGAAGATATACAAGCAATTCAAACAAACAAAGCTACTATGACAATAATGCGGTCGCGGTGGATATTACCCTCTTCATCTGCATAATTTTTCGGATCATACGAAAGCCGCATACAATATTTTTTTACTGCTATCATTCATTCAAAATAGACTTAAAACCCATGTTTACCTCGATCGATTTTAAGCTGCCGTCTTCATTTGCCTTTTCCTTTCATTCATCCAGGATATAAAAGGTTGTTCAGTCTTAACTAGCAGTTTTTTTTTTTCAGATAGAGGTTGTCATCAATCGAGTTACATTTTTGCTGTTCTTGCTCTATTTTTAGGCAGTAGTTTGGTAAGTTTTTCTTCCTAAAACTTGTCAAATTTTGTGCCATTTTCTCCAGCTATACCAAAACAGCTGAGCTAACGCAATGATCGTATTTTCTGTCAATACCTTGTATCATTATTTTGTTATATAGCTGGAAATTTTTTTTCCAACAGCGCGGGATCTCCCGCGTGATCCCGCAAGAAAAAGGGCTCTTTTCAGTCATTTAATAATTACCCCTTGATAACGAAACTTGTTCGATCGAGAGGCCTGTATTGTCTAGTTCTTTATTGCGTCTTTATTGACCTTGACTTCGTATGTGTCTAAAAAGGCAAAAAAGAAATAGGCCAATATCCAGCCATCTTAACCTTCCGCTTGGTTAATAACGCAGATATTGACGTCAAGTTTGCATCAATAATAATATTATTTATTAGTTTGTATGCTCCCACCCCCGAAAAAACAATTAAAATGCCGATGAGATAAAAAAAACCACATAATTGATCAAGGAATGAATAAGGGTAGATAATTCAAATAACCCGCTTATAGTTATTAGGAAATTTGAAACGAAAATTGAACCAGTATACCGAAAAAAAAAGAAAGGAAGAAAGAAAACTGTAACCGAAATTCTCATTTAAAATTGTAAAAGAAAAACCGACAACCACTTATGGCACAGAAAGTGTAGGGTAGATACTAGTCAAGAAGACAGTCTGAAATGGCCCTTAACCACAAAAGACCTCTTGGACCCCTCATAAAAAAAAACCTAAATAAAAATAAAACGTATTGTCATATATTGGAGTTGGCACGTTTTTTATACCCCCCCACAACATTTGTTCGAGATAAATAATGGCTGCGTAGGACACTTGACAGTGTCAGATAACTAAGGAGAATTATCTATAATAAATAAGAAACCGTTTGATATCCACCGGCAACAAAATACCCTATCAGCTGAAGGTGTTATCGTAAACGGAATTGTGAAGACTGCGACCAGGCCTTAATTTGAAAAATTTGCTTTTTAACTTGTCCAAAGTTACCTTACTTCTTACCTAAGTAATTACCAACTCGTGATTACGATTTCTGGTTAACATATTTTTCGTCTAACTGTATTCTAGTTTCAGCTTAGTACTCCTTTTATTTCAGAAAACAATTTAAAGGAAAATTCTTAGGTTCGCTGGTTCGTTGTCGGAGAATTCACAGTTTAAAGTTGTTGTACTTTAACCGCAGCTTAAATAACCACGCCGCCCGTATCTAGGTTACCCACATGCACAGGCCAATGGAATAAATCACGTTATCGACCAAACCTCTATCGGCAATTTTCCTATTGAAAAATATTTAATATTGATATTGCATTTAGTCATAGTAAACGTAGCAGTGATACCTAAACCTTTACTGTATGTCCATGTCACTACCCCCTTTTTTCATAATAAAGTGTATCAGTTTAAAATTCACTACTTTTATGTATTCTTATCACAATATAATCTTTTGCCCAGTAGCTTTCATGACTTGTTGTCAAGTAGTAATCAGGTCCATCAATACGAAACTCGACTAGCCTCTCAGTATAGACCTCATTTTTGTGGAACAAGTATAAATTAAGCAATTCAGTATCCTTTACCGAGGACCTAAAATCTGGAATTCGTTGCCTATTTCACTGATTAGCTCTCCTTCTATATTTGTTTTTTAAAAAAATTAAAGAATTATCTCACTGATAGCCGATCTGTGGCTTAATTTTCTGATCTTGCTCACTCTGCACTCAGCCATGAAATTAGTTCATTGGGTAGTTGAAGGAAGCCTATTAATATAAGCTTCAAGCTTCGTTAGGCTTCCTTGTCACATTAATTTTATAATTTGATTAACAAATTTTTGCTCATGTTGTATAAGGTTTTGTGAGTGATTAAATAAATAAAATAAATACATGTAAAAATAAATACACTAATGACCGTATTCACACTATACTGACGGACTTTCCGTCTGAGACGGGTTATCCGTTGGAGATTTCGCGTCAGACAGAGATTCAAAATGGAACGGTCTTAATTTTGTATTGACAATCCGCCCGACTTAATCCATCTATTTTCCCTTCAATTTTGACGAATTTTGAAGATGGATTGTCCGTCTCAGACGGTCGGTAATCCGTCTCTAGAGTGAAAACGGCCAATGTAATGCCCTTTCAGCTGAGTTATTAGCGAATTTTGTGTTAAACTATTTGGTGAAATTTGAATTTGATTTTTTTAAAAAAGAAAGCTTTTCGCCTTTGCCAAATTCTAATACCAGTTTGCTTCTTTTCAATGCAACTTTATATTTACGGTAAGCTCGCTCAGGAAAATGTAATACTGTCTTCTCAAATGAAGGTCTATATATATATATATATATATATAGCCAACAATTTATCTCAAATTCCTCTGTCTTATAGCTTGTTAACTGTGTTGTGTCTTTACGTCGCTTCTTTGCTTGGTTGTTTGGTGGCTAAGAATTTGTGTAGAAGTGGCTTAAGACAGAATTTTGCGAATTTCTATCTACACCTCCTTCAAAGCTGATTTCAGACCCTTCAAATGGTGCGCCTTTGTTGCTCCTCCTTTTCGGGGCAACGGCCAGGAAAGTGCTAAGTCATTCCCCGCACAGCGGGTGGCAATCAAACCTACGAGACCTAGTGCTGCAGTACTTTCACTGCGTGCTGTTTATCCATCGTGACCGTAAGTTACTTTCGAAAAGGTTAGGAGGTCGCAATAGAGAGCCACCGCAGCTGCTTACGTAGTTAGGAGTTAGCCTGCGTAGTTTGCGTTTTTTTTGGTGGGGTCTTTACATTTGTGTTTTCTTAAGTAAGAGATTCGATCAGGGATGTGGCAGAGACACTTTTGTGGTCGGATTGGTCTCATTAGCCCCCTACGGACCCACGGAACGTAAAGTACCAATTTAACCAACGTCATTGGAGAAGGCCTGTTAAGGGACGGACCATTAGAAAACTTATTGGGGGGGGGGGGGGGGGCGAAGTACAAACAAAAATATTCGCGCAAGGGAAAATTAAATGAAAAAAAATTCATGCACGCCAATTAATCCTAAAAAAATATTCATGCTGTGGCCTAACAAAAATTCATACAAGGAATTTGATAACGGAAAAAATCCCTGCGGCTCAAAAATTTCCCCCCCCCCATAATTCTTCTAGTGGTCCGTCCCTAAAACACGTTACAGTTACGAAAAAACTGATAAACTTATGGCCCACAGTGGTCATCGGCGTTAAAACAAATTCAAAGTAGAATGATTGGTGATTTTCTCGATGAGGTTCCATTGCAATCAAAGGATGAAGTGACGATAATACAAATACAAACTGTGTGAATTAAATAACGATTATGAATAATTAACTTGTTTTGATAATCATTAACCGACATTTACCGACAACCGACATGTGGACCCTCCGCCCCCCCCTCATTCACACCCTCTCTATTCCATGCGAAATCCTCTCATCTATCGGTCCTAGAAAACAGTAGAGTTTAACTAGCTATTTAAACTCAACTCAATTTCAAAATTTCTAGTCTAAAATGATGACACCGGTTTGAAACGTCACGGAGTCAGATTGCTGATTAGAATCAATGTCCAAAATTTGCGTCATTTTAAATTTGGACTTGATGAAATTCTACTGGGAACCACTAATTAGAACCTACTATCTGGTGTCAGATAAAGGCTTAATCGGTCTTTGAATGATTTTTCATTGTTTTAAATTGCCAAGTAGTAAGATGGGTTGATTGTTTTGCTAACCCGGTTTTTCATCCTGGTATACATGTATAAGATGTATTAATTTTGAAAGACCTGGTGAATTAAGATTTTCCAGCAGCGAGATGGTAACGGGAAAAAAAATGCAGTAGGCCCATATATTAAATTGTTGTAATAACGTCATTGGTGACTATGGAAATAAAGCAGACCTAACAAACAAACTTAATCAATGGGATTTAAAACCAGATATTAGCCCTTTCTCGAATCGGCATCACGGCAGATGATACGGTTCGTTTATCCGTACGGCGGTTTTCTGTGACTGTTTCTTTGTTTACAGCTGTAATCAAAAGTAAAACTGGGTTATGTCAGACGATTTTTTAGGTCATTACTTATCTGGGAGAAAAGTAGCAATTATAGTTAGATTTCTTTACCTTGGTAACCATTTTTTATTAAATGTACTTTCTATATCCCCTGGTAGATATTGTCATTTATTTACTGAAATGTATCATGAACGGCGATCATCCGTATACGTGGTTTATAAAAGAAAGGGAAAAAGTCTAAAAAAGGAAACGGAAAACCAAAGAAAACAGGACAAACAAACAAACTTAATGCCACAATTTAGATCATGTAGCAAGGTAAACTTAAACTTGAAAAGATAAACCTCCGGTATGAAAAGGGGACCATTCAGTACAAGTACTTGCTGCAATCTGGATTGTCGATAAGACAAGATGACAGAACACATTTCATTACCCTTTCCGCATAAGAGAACTCAATACGTCATCTGCTATATCTGCTGTCGGCTATATTTTTATTTTCTTCAACCCTGCTTTAAACACCCGTCGTCGGTATTATTACGTTTGTAGCTAAACAACCTAATTAAATATTGGACTAGGATATTGCCTCTCGCGTATGCCGGGACCGCTTTGAGGTTCACTTAGTGAGAACAATGTGTGTCGAAAAGTGTCTTTATCAGTTGCTATATCGGCTTTTGCTATTAAGCAATCAATTTGGAGGGCATTGTTTGAGGTAATGACTCCGAATGTGGCATAAAAAGAGCTTGCAACATTACGTACTAGCCATCTGACGGAATTGTAGAAAGCAGTACGTTACTGATCCAGTAATAAGGCTGTTGGCAAGTTTTCGAGTATCAAGTCTTCGATCGAATTCACGAAACAGGTATTTTGTAACTAATCTGTACAAAACTACAAAATGAAAGACTAACTTGAGCATCATGCGATAAGTAATCTGATTTTCGTTTAGGACGGGAGCATATTTCATGACTTGTTCAATGTGCAAGATGTTCCTTTTTCATGGGCACACGCCACATTTTAATAATTCTTGAAATATCACAAAATTGATGACATGAAAATCCACTCGAGACAAGACTTTTTTTTAAATTCAATGATTAATAATAATAATATTAACAGCAATTTATTATCATTTAAAAAATAAAAGCAATTCGTAAGTTCATTTTTGATCGATAAATTTATATTTTTTTTAAGATCAAACGATCGTAAAATCTCTTAGAATACAGAGTTCGTCGAGTGAGTAGTAATCAAAGCACCATTCTTTTTTTCAGCTTTTGTGCAGGCAAATATAGAGGTCGATGCTGCAAAACGTGGAAAATAGGATGTGTTTCTCAAGGTAACTACATTTACGTAATTTTTCAGTTTTATCAGAACACTGCAAGAGGTCATTTTTTTCCCGTTTATGTTTCGTTTTGTTTTTTTTTGTTTTTTTTAAGGGTCGTGATAGCAAGAATAAATTAAATAGCATGAATTTCCAGCGCAATTTTGCCTGATTAAGTTAAACAAAATGTCGGCCATGAGACTGTAGTAGACGTGTTCATGTTTTCTTCAAAGAATGCTTCTTTGAGTCTCCTCGAAACTATGAAGACTTCTTAAACCGAAGAATTTGAAAAGGAAGAATTTGAAAGTATTGAAATATATATATAAATTATAACATATTAATAACTCTTCCTCGATGTGATAAAATACTTGACTGTGGGAAAGCATGGAAAGTTTACCGAAGCCCAGGAATCTAAATAGGCCGGTGCCGGTAAAAAATGGAATTTAACCCTATTCGCACGGCTAGGGTCGCTTTCGTCCCCATATGGACCCATTTAGCTTTCAGTTTTAGTAAATAAATTGGTAAGCAATAACGTCACCAAAGATAGATCTTTCCAGCGATACCTCGTTTTGGATATTCTGACCAATCCTGACAGAGTTACGCTCACTAAAAAGGTAACATTTTGGGGAAAAATCCACTGTCAATTTCGCTGTTTACATACTAGTCTTTGAAATTAAATTTGTCCCTTTCCTAAAAAGTTAGTCAGCCACAATTCCATGGAAAAGAAGGACGATAAAGTGGGCAACAAAACCGCAAATAAAGAAAAAAAGGCAAAGGTAAAATAGAGAGCGAGAGAGAAAGATCGAAATAGATTCGTATAACAAAACAAAAAAACACATCCAAATTTTGGCTTTTGCGCGTGCGTGAATAACAAAAACACTGTTTAATTACGTCAGTTTAGTCGGAAAGTATGCCTTTTTTTCTTGCAAAACTCATTTTTAGCCATTCTTATGCTAACTATACTAGCCGAAAACCAGTCAAAAGAAGACGAATTGATGAAAAAATGCGTTTTCTTTTTTGCTACTCACCGGCAGTCGTAACAGGGTTTAAGAAAGTTACCAAAATTTGTTTCAAATTGGCCTTTATCCACGTAAAACAGTCAAATTTGCCAAATTCAGCAAGAAACAGGTTTGCAACGTGAAAAGAAGAAGTTGCAATGTTTATTGTTATTAAGGCCTTAAATTCATGAGGAACAAGGCAAGTGACCGCATCAAAGTGTTAATTGCTTAATCCTGCACTTCGCAAGGGGAATTAAAAAATTTTATAAATATTTTGTATAATACTTAATACGTCCTTTTTTTTCACTCGGATTATATCTTTTAAAACAGCTACAAAAGCATTGAAGACACGGCACTGATACTTCGGTCCCTTTAGATAAAGAAAGTGGATCCGTCCTTATATCAATTATATAGCGCAGCAACCTTCCTCGCACAGCTAGCCGTCCCTTGCTGGGCACTGGAGACCCACCTGGTGGTAAATTACTGTGGCCCACAATACACTGTTTTCAGTATAATGTAATGTGTAACCCCCTCAAAGCGGACTGAGGGATATCACTGTTGAACAGTTTTATAAGTGTTCGCTGATTTTATGGGTCTGGAAAATCTGCGTGCCAGCGAGCCATGCGTCAGCAAGCCATGCGACTCGTGCGAGCCATGGGAAGAATGAAGTCTTAAATAAAAAATGTTTCCTGCTTAGTTTCCTATGGGTACTGATGTAAGTTAGTTGCTGTAGCTAAAATAATATTTGCAGAATTTAGCAGTCTTGGTCAAATTTCATTTAAGGTTAAGCGCTGGCTAAGGTTAAACACTTATTCGTAACGGTTAGCATTCAGTTAATGTCACGTTCTGTATCGCTGTGGCTATATGGCCGGTAACCGGTCAAGGTGTTGAAAACACTAAACAGGGCACCCAACGACTGTTTTCTGTGAATTATCTGTTCGGAGATGGAAATATTGCCTAGAATTTTCTTTTGCTTGAAGACGACTAAAAATTTCTAGATGACCGTTCCATCCAGGTACAATTTTTGAAGCTTATCTAATAACTTCCCACGATTTTCTGAAGTTTAATTTCTCACGTTTTACTCCCTATTGGGGTAATTTTCGTAGAAAAAGGAAACCTAAGATTTTCGGAGTCCAAAATGTTAGAGAGAGAGAGGATTAAGAAAAATCTCACTTTCGTAAAACGTTAAATTGGATCTAAAATTTTCGGGAAAATAATACTGAAGCCCTTGTAATTTCGAAAAGACTCTAGTGACCCTAGGATTGACCGAACAGCTACAAATTTTATAGCGCCGAAATAGAATGCATTTCTAAAGATCTAAAAGTACTCTGAGTAACCTAAAAGGAGTTTTCAGTGTATTTAGGAGGAAACCTTCGTCGGGTGCTCCTGACTAAATGACCACCAGTCTTGTATATTCTCGGTAAATTTCACGTGTCATTTAGTGTTTTCAACACCTTGACAGGCAGTCAAGCTAAAATGTCACAAAACATGGTTTCGCTTTCTGAGCCCAGCGTAAACCAAAGGCTGTTTTTGCTCAGAGATAAAGCATTTCAGGATCGCTTGACTTTTCTCAATCAATATATGATGGTTTGGTTTAGCTGGATTTTTTCGATTTGTGAAATGTACTGAGAATATAGGACTGCCGTTCCTTTAGTGTTTTGAAAACCTTGACCGGTTACTGGCCACATAGCCACAGCGTTCCTGTATTACTGTATTTTGATTTTTTTCGTAATTTTTTCCTATTCCTGACATGTTTCGCTGGCTCGCACTGTCCTAAAAAAGTTTGGACCATCTTTATACCATAGTAAAGCCTGGATTCGTTCCTGTAAACACCTATACTGTATTCAATGAACTGAAAAAAGATAAACGGACACAACGACCAGAAGGCCTCCCCTGGAAAAAAAAATAGTAAATCTGAACCTACCTTCTTTCGTTTTCAGATTTCTTTTGGGTATTATTCTGATTATTGCCACTTTTGAATTGCGCCAAGCAGCGTCCTCTGCTATGTCCGCTGAACAAACGTTGGACGCATTTAAGCTAACAGATGGCTGCGACGCCCTCAAGGACCGGCTGCGATGTTTCCAGCATAAATATCGCACAATTGATGGAACATGCAACAATCTGTGTCGCATAAACCAAGGAGCTGCTTTCACTCCGCTGCGGCGTTTTCTTCCTAGTGAGTACGCACCTGGAGAGCAACCTCGCAACGAATCAGTAACAGGCCATCCCCTTCCAAATACAAGGCGAGTAAGCAGGAGGATATTTCAAGGCTTCAATGGTGACGAATTTGGCATCCGACCAAATTTTACTCACGTAACAATGACCTGGGGTCAATTCATGGATCATGACGTCACTCTGACAGAGCTGACACCAAATGTGGAGTGCGGAAATAACACAACACCGTGTGTTAACCAGGAAGGATGCATTGTAATCTCACTGGATGAACTGAATGCTAACGAGAGATTAGAGTTTAACACCAGCGCAAATTGTATTCCTCTCAGAAGGTCCTTTAGAAGAAACAGTGAACAGGTAGGCTATAAGGGAGCTGTCAGTAAAAACAGTATGCGTAGCCAGTAGCTGATAAATGACTTACAGTAGACTCCCGATAACTCGACCTTCAAGGGACATTGAAAGAGGTTCGAGTTATCGGGAGCCCGAAAAAAAAAAATAGCCGGGAGTAAGAAAAAAACAGTTCTTACTACATAGTGAACATTTTAATCAAATTTAATTGTAGACATGTCAAATGGAAATTAAAAGATACTTGTCTAGACTATAAATCAGAACGTAACATAACAGACCCTTGCTTAAATAGAGCATGCGTTTTACTGTTTTGAGAAGTAAGTTAGATTTTTGACAAACAACATAAGCCTCCAGTAGTAAACTATATGCCTTAATAACACGTCAATGGGAAATTCAAAATTCAATGTTTGGGACGCCAGTAGACTCTGTTTTTTCCCTACTTTTAAAGGGTTCAAAACATGGTTCGAGTTATCGAGGGTAAAATTACTGAAATTATATAGAACTGATCTGAAGGAAACAAAAACTACTTCGAGTTAGCGGGAGGTTAGAGTTATCGAGGGTTCGAGTTACCGTCAGGGTTAAATTTCAGTAAATGTATGACGGAAATCCAGGGGAATCGATTTTGCTTCGAGTTAGCAAGAGGATCGAGTTAGCGAGGGTTCGAGTTATCGGGAGTCAACTGTAATTTAAGTATTGGTGTTGGTTTTATAAATCTTAAAAGAGAGTGCATGAACAGAGATCTGCATCGCTCATGACGCAGCTGCCTCAAATCCCGCCTCAAATGCAATCATTATTCTGTTTATCAGATTGGAATACTGAACAGCACAAAAGCGAAGTCCTAGATAAAGATTGAGCTATGTGTTACTGTCACTGTTACTGACTGTGCAAACGATTTCGTCAGTCCTCATGATTAAAATAAGGTCTTTGAAACACGATTTTAATTGAAATTATCGCGTTGAAACAGAGCAAACTTTGACAATTCTGCTTGCCAAATCTATTTGGCTGAGACGCCGGCCTGAAATGCTGGTACCACTGATTGTTGCTATAATGAGTAAATAAACTTATTATATTGGATGAGGTTTTTGTGATATTCGGAATAATCAAGGGCGTGGTAAGTATATGTTATCTGCCGAGGCTGGTCATGATAACACTTACCGATTCCTTGTATATTCCAGATATCAGTAAAACTGAACCAAATAATTGCATTATTATAGATTGTTTTTGAGCAAATGACGACAAACGCACCATCGCACGGAATACAGTTTGACATTGCTCTTGGAAATCATGCATTGCGCGCAACCTGCAGATTAGTCACCAATCTGCTAGCAGATAACTAACCAATCTGTACACTCTAAAACAAAGTGTGTTACTGCAACACACCTATTTTTGTCCTCAAAAGAACACACAAAAAGGTTGCAGTTACAAACAATCCCTCAAAATTACCTGTTTCATGGCTAAATTTGACACACTTTCAGTTGTGTTCACAAGAAAGATGTGTTTTGTCACACATCTTGATGTGCCAACAAACATATCTTTTGATGTGTCTTAAGAAAACACAATGCTAGGTAGGTTGCAGTACAGAATTCCAAAATTACCTGTAGGCTCCTAGCCAATGAGAAAACAGATAATGAGTACAATGTATAAGTAATCTTGAAGCTGAAACCTAGAAAAAAATGCATTTTTAATCAGGCGAAAATTCGACAAGTATTCTTTGTTTTCACTGTCACGCCATCGAAATTAAAAATCGAAACGAAAGTCCAGAATCTAGGAAATAGAAGATGATCAATCTGCAAAAAGCCTCGCTAAAAAAATCAGGGCTGTACGAGGTATTTGGAAAAATGTTTTACCCAAACCTATAAAGCTTTGTATGGAGACGCCATGCTGGTGTCCCTTTTGAAGGGCACAAATGTGGTGGCCGGAAACCAACAGAAATATCTGTCTTGGAGTTTTGCTAAAAAAGCGTGAATTCACCGATTGAGGATTCTCTGAAATGAAGCAAGGAAGTTTAAAGGAAGTTTAACTAAATAGCAAAATCTAGAAAAAAAAAAACCGGTAACATTTTCAACCTACATCATGAGAGCTGTTCCAGCCACCATTTAAATTCCGCGTGTGTTTTCATACAACGAGGGCGCTAAAGAAATAATCACCTTCAGTTTGATACTCCTTCCTCTCGGTTGAAATAAGGGCCTGTTTACATGGAGGCGGGGGGGGGGGGGGCAGGTAGGTGAGGTAACCCGTTTAGGTAACCCGTTTAGGTGGGTTACCCACCTGTTCATGTTCTCATTTTAAGTTGATCACGTTTACATGTTAGGTGGGGTGACCCGCCAAATGTTAATCTCACATTGCTGGGATCCCCCACCTCCATGTATACAGGCCCTAAGACGTCATCGTCGAAGGGCTCCTGGCATCATCTATTTTAGCATTGCGTATCAAGAAGTGGTCTATTGTACCGGATCAAATTCCTCAAAACAATAGGCTTTTGTCCAAGGTGTTGCTGCCGAATTCACTCCGAACAGATTAGCACAATGGTTAAATTTCGACGTGACAACGTTAACATGTTAGGGGTTGGAGGCGCAACAATTACGTCAATCACCAGGCTGCGCGGGGGTGCAGAGTCAAACAAACATGGCAAGCGTGTGGAACCCTCCTACACTGCTAATTTTGATATTTGACGTTTTGACACGGGAAACGGTTTTCAGAAGTGGACGGGGAGGTGGGTTAATTAAGGAATTTAGAAAGATGCTCACAGGCTCACCCCCTTCTCACTTCTTGCTATTTTTGCTCTCTCGCTTTTTCACTGCTTGAATGCCCGCTTTTTTTGCTCGTCTTTACTGATCAATAGCCAGGCACAGCGGGCTACTAGCTCCTTTCAAAAAAATTCCAAGTTCTTGGTATGTGCTATTAGTCTACAACAGTTGATAAGCAAGGTGTTTAAAACGACGACGTCGTCCAAGCAAATATGCGAGCTGCGATACCTTGATGATCCACGTAGAAGCAAACCGTGCGGTCATGGGAACAACAGACAAACAATTACCTTCGCGTCATAGGCGTGCGCTAAAAACAGATTTCATAAGATTATCATGAGGCACAGGGATTCACTCCCTTCTCTCATTCTCTTTTGTGGAGGAGTTGTAGCTCTTTGAAAATTTGAGATTTGAAGTTAAACATAATTAGCTGTAATTAACTGGTCTGTCATAGCTGTAGGTCAATTGTAGGTTGTTTTATTGTCTTTTCTTCAAACAATGAACAATCCTGGCCTTGGTTGCTCAAACGTTAGATAGAGCTATCCACCAGATAAATCACTATCTAACGGATAGGCAGGGTCACCAAACGGTACATTTTGAGAAAAAGACGTAAAAACAACAACAAAGCATGAAAAAAGTCTTCTGAAGCCATTTTAAGTATTTTGGGAGATTGCTGGGAAACATTTATCTGTTCTTCACTCCCAGCAAGACTGATGGATGAGTTCCCAGCCAGCAACTGAAGCTGCACCTACAACCTGCAACCTGACTTACTAGAAAGTTTCCCCGCAGACGTATGTCCAGACATCACTGTCCAGTTTGGGTGTGATCATAGGGCAAAATTCAGCCCTTCAGGGGAAGGGTGGGGGGTCGGTAGGAAATTGGTGTGGTCTTCGGGCTAAATTTACCCAATCAGTGGGGGAGGGGGAGGAGTGGAAGAGGTTTCTGACAAATAGGGAATCCCGTGGATAGCGTTATCCACCTATTGAGCAACTGGGCCTGGTCTTTTGTAATCAGCCGGGATACTGTTCCTTAGAAAATGCTATTAGATGTTTCCAATTTATAAGTCCTCGACACTATCCTTTGTGTTAGATAAACGAGATAACAGCCTACATTGATGCTTCACAAGTGTACGGCTCAGATGAAGCTTTGGCAAAGAGGCTTCGAGACCAAAAAACAAAGCTGGGATTGTTGGATGTGAGACCTTACATAAACTCCGATGGCGAACCGATTCTTCCGGAAGCTGATGAGGAAGCTTTCTGCAGATCAACAGATACTGAAGCAAGTCCTTGCTTTCTTGCTGGCGATATTCGAGTGAACGAAAATCACGGTAATTGATTAGTTTATTTATTTATCTAATTTTTATTTATATTTATTATTCAAGTTCAAACGAAGAGAACATTAAAGCCGACCAAAAACGTATTAATAACAACAAAAATACATAAAAACAAACATAAAGCTGAAACCTTGAAGTTAGTCAGGATAGGAACAAAACTTGCTACAACGCCGTCGTTAGTTTTTGTTTTGAAATCGCGCTTTTATAAGTGGCGCGCTCTGATTGGTCAACACTTTGCTAGGCTTTCTCGCAGCTGAAAACACGCGTCGGCGTTGTGTGTTTCCTCATCTGCCAGATGGTTACACAGTTCGCCTTCAAGTCAGTAAATGATTTTTCATGGACGTGGATGAGTCCTGATATTTCTCAAGTTTACCTGAAAGAAACGCGTAGTCGGCTCCATTAGATGCCGAGGGAAAGTGACAAAATATACACGTCCATTAAAGTTTATGATTGTCAGAAATTGTGAGCCGCTGTGAAGATGCAAGGAACCGTTTTTATTTTTCAGATCTCTGCCGTTGGCAATAAGCTTTTAATAGGTATTTGAACAGGCAAAGTTTATTGATCATATTCCCATGCACGGCTACCAAAAGCGTTTGAAAGTTCAAAACGTAATAACTTGTTCGGGAAATTTGTTGAATGTGCCTTAGACGTGGATAAAACTTGTAACGATATAAATCAAACGTTATGAGAGTATAGAAGGCTATTAAGCAGAAAATGTACCGTGAAAATTCATGAGGTGATGGTAAACAACGCTCATAAGATTTACTTAAACTTGCATTTTTTGACAGGTCCGACGCAAACGGCTCGGGTGAAAGTGGTTTGTAACAGTAGCGCAGCTGACAATAGTTTTGAAGGGATAGCTCGAGCCAGTCGAATACTTTAGATGACAATTTTCTTCGAACGGATAGCGCGTCCGCAAGCCTTTCGAGCGGATAACAATTTTGTGCGAACGGATAGCCTGAGTAGTTGAAGGAATGACATTTCTTTTTCGAACGGATAGCTAGAGCCGTTCGAACGGATGACAAATTTTCGCGAACGGATACCAAATCAATTGGAAAAGCCTTTCACAACTACTGTATCAGTAATTTCGTGTAACACGAAATTCGCGGGATTTGTTCACTTTTATATGTTTATCCGTAATTCAAGATTATATGATTCATTCACATATTAAATTCAATAAGAACAGCTGAAGAATAATTTTTGTAAAAATTGATGTTCCTTTTGGATCCACGGATATTTAAAATTAATCAAAAGATCTTTTATGTTTTAAAAGCAAATTTGAGCAATTAAGACAAAGTTTTATGGCAAACGCCATTTCTTAAAGCTATCAGCAATTTTTTTTTTTACTACAGTGTGTAGTATTGTACCTATGGGATAATTATCTTCCGAAGTAATTATTTTGAGCTTAGAACTCAAAGAAGTCGTGTCTCAAACTCATTTTTATTCAATAACTCAATATATTGCACAAAAGAAAATGTTCCACTTTCTTTCCTTTTTTACAGCGTTGATGGCGATGCATACAATTTGGGTACGTGAGCACAATCGTATAGCGAATTTTCTGCACTTGTTAAATCCCCATTGGGGTGACGAAAGGTTATATCAAGAGGCGCGTAAGATTGTTGGAGCTGAGATTCAACACATCACCTATAATGAGTGGCTTGCAGTTATTTTCCCAAGTGAAGAACTGGTAAGAACTAATGGATGCGTAAGAGATAATTGCTAATTTATGAAAGCATTTATTCGCGATAGCTTACATCTGATTTTAGGGAAGGGAGGGGGCAAAGAAATTAAATAAAACAGTAAATACTAAAATAAATAAGCAAAAATATAATCTAAATTGGTTCAACAACGGTGGCTTATTGTCGCAAGTCACTAAGGAGACGACGAAACGGAGACAAGCATTCGGAACAAGGACAAAAACCTTTGGCCTCCGGTTTACGGAATCCGAGAAATTTTTGCTTATACATGTAGAAGCCGGAATACAACAAGACTGAAATCCAGTACTTGGAATCCATATTCCAATATTGTCTCGGCCCTCACAAGACTCAAACAAACAATTTACAATAACTGACTTTCACTTTTTTTTTTAGTTTGCTTTTTCTTATTGTTTTTGTTTAGTTTTAATCAGTTTCATGTACGAATCCCTTCTTACTACGAATCCCTTTCTTGCCTCTTGTTTGGAACTGAATAAAAATTCAAACAGAAAAAGAAAACTTGACAAAAAAGCACTTTATTTCCAAATGTGAGCAGAAACGATTTGCCAGATATCGTATCGTTCGGTGTCAAAATCCGATTGAGGTAAATATTCATAATGACTTTTTAAGGTAGGAAAATTTGTGCACGACAACAATTTTATTATTCTGGAAGTCAAGTTTATTCAAGTTAATTTCCGAACGTTTTCTGGAAAATCTGTGTTTGTTTAAGAAAAGTTGCCGGTGCTTTTTATTCAGTTGAGCTGCATAGTTTTATCATAATATTCAGCATAATTATATCATTCGCAAGTCTCGACACGTGACATTCTCAAACGCATTCGTCCTTGCTCTTTCCCACCTCATACAATCAAGCCGTCTCCAGGATCCCATCGGCTGAACAGATCCTAGGCAAATTGCGTTGAACATAGTATCTTGAACATATCGTTGGACATATCTTTCCGCTGCTCAGTGACCGAACCGAAGCACGGCCGATTTCAAGTGGCGGGTTTTAGGATTTAGTCTCGTATCCTCTTTTAGTTCCCTTAGGAGACTTCGCCAGATTTCACGTTTTTTTGGCCATGCTGGTGAGTTAAATGGAACTCGAATCCAGGCCACTTTCGTTGGAGGTAACAGAGAATTATTGCGCTATTCCCGGGCTGCACCTCCAATCATCGTCAGCATAATTTACGAGCACACTCACTTCAAGTCAGTGTTCAAGTAATAAGGAGGTTCTGTTGTCCAATTAATTATAAAGTTTAACCGTCTTTCTTGAATGTTTTAAGCTTATTGAGGTTAAAGTCAAGTATTTTCAGTTAGACATGACTCTGGTGGAGTAAACATTTTCTGCTCCTAAAGGGACACAGTCAGCAATGAGACCGCGCTGACCTTGACACTACTTTGCCTCAACCCGAAATCAAATGTACCCGTCGGATACATCTAGAAATTCGCTTCAATCTTGCCTAGATATAGAGTTTCATTCGATCCTCGATCTTCACAAAAAACCTCGTTTTGAGCAAACTTCTACGTACTCATCCTATGACATTATTTTATCATATTTGGTTAAAAACAGTATCCAAAGGAACGTGAACAGAAGAGGTGGGAAACGCGTAGTCGCCGGGTGGAAGAAATCGCCTTCGTTTACCAAAATAACTAAAGAAATGAATCAATGACACTGGCGAGCAAATAACCGTTATATATATTTGGAAAATCGATGGAAAAGGCTACAGGTGTTTGGAAAATCAAGCTTTCTCGACCTTGAGCCTTCGACAATAATTCATGCAGACTCCGTGTCATTCTTCACCTCTACTGATGATCGAATTCAGAAGTATTCGTCCAAGTTTGGCTTTCCCTGGACAAATCCATCAGTAAATTCCCAATAATATATACAAAAATGAGTGCTCTGATATGGCATAGGGTCTATAATTACGATTTGGGCTTGTAACTAGTTTAACGCTACAAGTTTTGTGTTTTGTGTAGAGTATTCCGGATGCGCTTCTCACTTTCTGTTTCAGGCGTGTCTTGTGATATGCAAATCAGCTAAGAAATGTTTTGAAATGCGCATGTGCATCAGCTGCCTGTGTCATTTTAAACCTTACTTTTAGCCGTTAATGCAAAACAACCGAAACTGACCTTCCACATAATTCCTGTCCATAATTCTTTTTCAGAGAAAGAACCTAGGGCTTTTATTGGAGCCTAAAGGGGAATTCTTCAAAGGATACAATGTTTCAGTTGATGCACAGTGTACCAACGCCTTCTCCACAGCTGCTCTTAGAATGGGTCATTCTTTGATCCGCGATACTTTCGTTCTTTTGGACACCAACTTTGGCAGGGCAGGATTTGATGAACCTAATATATTGGAAACCAGAGACTTCTTTAACCCAGATCGATTTTACCAGGCGGGAGACAACGCATATGGCGGAATTTTGCTGGGGCTAATAAGATTTTTTGCTCAAAATGTTGATCGGTAAGATGAAGGCAGTTAATCGTAATAATTGATGAAAATAAACTAGCACTGATCAGGGATTTTTGGGTACGTTCGCATGTTCGCCACAGCGGAATTTATCAACGTTTTTAGAGGACCTTGTAAGTATTAAACGATGAAGTAAACACAAGACACCATTATGAAATTTGAAATTTCTCTACCAGTGGCACGAAATGCCTTGCAATCGAGGCTATCACTAGCCCTGTATGACATATTTTTTCTTCTGGCAGAACAATTAACTATACAATGATTTCCCAAAATCTGCAATTTGCCAATGTTGGATTATATTTTAGAAATCCAGTACCTTATAGTTTCTTTTTGCTGAATGCTTCTCGCACGATCAGTTAGGTTGCGTGTTCTTGTGGCGTCAAATGCATATGTGAGTTGCATATTATTTTTCGTTATTATTATTATTTTTCATCAGCGGTTTCGAAATCACTTTTTTTTCATTTCATCTGCGTTGTGGTAAAAATTAATATCTCTGAGGTTTTTGCCCTTATCCTGTATTGACAACAATTATATGACCTACAACTGACGTAATTCCGCATACTTTAGTATGCAAGAGTATGCAAATCAAGAGAATTACGGACAATATTCGTGCATTCTTTTTTTTTTTTTTACAAACTGGAACCAAGAATCTGACGAAGAGAAAATTTATCGTTGAACCGGGTCAATTTCACAATAGACAATAACAAGTGAAAATGCACACGTGCGCACGTGCAAGAAGATAAAAGTATCAAGCTATCTATATATTTCTCTATTCGCCACTTTGAGGTTGGCTGGGAGACCGGGTCGAGATGGTTGTCAAAGTGCATTGTGGGACTGCTTTGGGGGACGAATTTGCCACCATGTTGAAAATTTGTCCCCCAAAGCAGTAACACAATGCACTTTGAAACCATCTCGACTCAGTCTCCAGCGCAACCTCAAAGTGGCCAATATGAAAACCTTTTTGAAAATGGGTTTTGCAATCCATTTTTGTGGGTCTTAATAAAGACGTATCGCGTTTCATGATTCATTTAATTTATTTCATTTTTTTGTTTATTTCTTCTCCTTTTAGGCGTTTCGTTCGCGCAGTAAGAGAACGCCTGATAATTGAAGGAGAACCTCCTAATGGTGTTGTTGGCGATCTAACCGCAATCAACATGATACGCGGAAGAGATCATGGCTTACCAGGCTACGTCAAGTTCCGAGAAGCTTGCGGGGGAAATCCAGCCGTTCGGTTTGATGATATCCTTGATACTATTCCTAGTGCTCAAGTAAACAGGCTTAAATCTGCTGGCATTTACAAAAAGGTGCACGACATTGATCTTTTTGCTGGCGGCATGAGCGAGAAAGCCCAACAAGGAAGTGCGCTTGGTTTCACCTTTACATGCCTTGTAGGTCGGCAATTCAAAGATTTCCGTCATGGCGATCGCTTTTGGTATGAGAGAGATGATCACCAGACCGGGTTTACCATGGAACAACTTGACCAAATACGACACTCGAGTCTTGCCAAAGTTATCTGTGATAATACCGATGATGTGCGTCGCATTCATGCGAAGGTTTTCGTACATAGAAACGCACCCGGCGCCAATAATCCTGTAGTCGACTGTGATGATCTGCCGTTTATGGACTTGACTGTCTTTAAAGAAGGTGAGTACTACTAACATTTTATTATTTACTATTTCTGTCCTTTACAGCCATTACTTTGGGTCGGAAGAGTTAAGCCGTTCAGACAGTGTTTAAGAGGATTCAACAACGGCCACAAAATCAGTTGATGTGAAATTGCTAAATCTGTAATGGCCAATGATTTCTATTTTTGACGCAAATTAGAAGGATTGAGTCAAATTAAGCGAGCAAATAAACAAATAAATATAAGAATTGAAAGAGAAAATGGCTTTTGTATGAAGCGAAAGAGAGAGAGAGAGAGAGAGGGGGGGGTACACTAGCTAGCTTTCAGTGCATCTACTAAATATCACTTGTTAGGTATAAGATATTAAAACTATTTACTCTGTATAATTACTATTATTATTATTCATTCAAAATAATTCCCCGATTCTGACTGGCTAAAAGCACACGCATAATTCACCATAATCAGCTACTGATGGCCAAATTTGGAAGAATTTTGCGTTTTATGAACCGATGACGTCAAAAGTGCAGCGTTCTTGCAGGTTAATGCAACCGAGAAGAACAGGGGACAAGGTTGAATTGTTTTGGTTTTGAAAACAAAAATGGCGGACATTTCACTCGTTTCAAGAGTAAGAACTAGGCAAAATAATAGCTAAAAACATGGCAAGAACAGCAAGAAGACAACTTGATGGGCGACATCTGCTATTTGGAGAATATTTGCGGAGCTGAACAACCCTAAACGTGCACTATCGAAGATGAACTTAACATCGATGGAGGTAAGCATGTTTTAGCTATGTTTTTAAACTAGGAATTATTATTATTATTATTATTGTTATTATTATTATTATTATTATTATTATTATTATTATTGTTATTGCTGTCCTCTTGTTTCTTGTAGAACCTAAAGAGGAGTCGAATGCTGGCGGAGAAGAGGATGGTGCGTCCACTAGTGCTTGAAACGTTTTCCTGATTACTTGGATTTAATCTTAGTTAAAAGTATAGAGCGAAAGTTTCCAACTTTTTGTCGCAGTTCATTTACGGTTCACATCAGGGTTCTGAGTTTTTATTATTATTATCATTATTATTACTATTATTATTATTATTATTATTTTCTATTTTTATAAATATATCTTTTTTTTTTTTTTTTTGAAAACCGGGCAGCCAAAAAATGTTGGTCTGTCACACTGATTGGTAATTTAATGTTCTTCTCTACTGGAAAAGTAAAGTCTCACGTCAAAAAGCTAAGAAATTCTTAATTACACGAGCCCTGTGTTTGTGCAACAAGTTGACAGCCACCTTGACGGAAGCCTCCCTAAAAAAAAAAATCGCTGGCTACGGGCCGGCCTGTTGCCAACCTTTCAACCCTCCATCGATCATTTAGTATGCCCCTTCACCAAGATTATTTAGTTTTTCCTTTTGATCGCAAATTTCAAGCCTTGTGAATTTGGTGAGATTTTTTCAATCTGACTTATTTGAATTCACTTCTTTTGAGACTAACATGTTACAACAGAAACAATTACCAGCTTTTTCAGTATTATAAAGCACAGAACTCACAGCTTCTTTAGGCTAATGCCTTCCTATAGCTTGTCACATCAACTTATATTCTAATTAACACTGACCTTTTGTAACGTTTTATTTTTATTATGTGAGTGACTAAAAACTGTAAAATGGACTATAAATACTCAGGCTATAGATTAAAATTAAACAACTGGCAAAAAATAATCTTGTTGCAGTGAGTTCCTTCACCTTCAGTTGGTTACTTATAGAATAGAGTTAGGCCTACTTAGGGGGTAGGTACAGGAGAGTAAATTTCCCTCCTCCTCACTCTTTGAGCCAATTTCTCCCTCCTTCCTAAACTTGGTTTAAAAATTGGCGGCGCGCAACACGCAACTCCTGCACTCCGTCGTAAAGTACGTTTTCTGACCTTCAGAGCTTCGCCTCTACACCAACCGTACGGCATGAAGATTGCGTAACCATCGTTTGTCATGTATACCAATTAGATTGTTGTTGTTGTTTTTTTTTATGGAGTAAAAGCCCTGTGCGGTACTCTAGGGAATTCACGATGGGGGTGTGCCGCCCGGATCTCCAAATTCTGACCCGTTTTCAGACCTGGCCTTTAAGAAATAGTGTCATCATTACCGTAATGATTAGGCGCCCCCATTCCAATAAGCGCCTCCATTCTTATGAGCGACCCCGTTCTATTAAGCGCACCTAACCTAATACATTACAATATTAGAGAACGGCTCACAAACGGAGCGTGGAGAAACGGATGTTTTCACAGGCTAAAAAATGTGCTACAAATGCCCGGGGGAGATGGGCACGCTTGGAATTGACACTGAGATCGCGTCATGTTAATTACCCTTTCCTCGTGAAAATGTACGTGCCATTAGGTGACTCGTGACCTCATTGGCAAACACGTCGGTGTCGTGTTACAGGAAACCCTTAAAAATAATAGTTTTTGTAAGAAAAATACAATACTGAGTTCTGAGAACGCTATAAAAACGTTAAATCTACACTTTTGCTCAAGGAAACGAAAAAAAAAGACTTGCCTCTGATCTATTCCACTGTGTTTTGTTATTTGTTCGTTGTTTCAATGGATCTTAGGCTGAATTGCGTAACCACTGTAACTCCCTTCATACATTGTCATAAGACGAAGTCAAGCTAAGACTGGTCATTGCGATCTGGCAGGGTCCTGGCCGTACCAGTCGCAACAAAATTACCTTTTATTGTCGAAATTCAAATCAGCTGTATTTTTTTTTTCAGCCCCTGCCTAAGAAGGCCAGTGTGAACCTCCCCTTCCTCTCTGCGGGATGGCTTGGTTTAGCTAGATTTTTTCCATTTGTGAAATTTACTGAGAATATAGAACTGCCGGTCATTAAGTGTTTTGAAAACCTTGACCGGTTAGCAGCCATATAGCTAAAACGTCCTTTTAAACTCTTCAAACGATGCATTGATTGTCTTTCCTCCTTGTAAGAACTAATCACGATGGCGGGAAGCAATTTCATTAGACAAAGGCAAAAAATGCAAAATAACTGTGGTGTAGGGTGGTGATGGAGCGAAAACCACCCTTATCGTACTTTGAAAGCATTATTATTAAAAATATTCGTTATAGTCCTGAAGTGTCTAAATAGGCATATTTTAAAGTGAAATATTGAAAAAAAGGAACAATGTAAACCGCTTCTAGAAGAATTGACAAATGGCCCACCCCTGGGCAGAGGTTTTCTGATGAATTCCCCACCACCGGGACCGACAAGATGACAAATACCCGGAGGGACAGGCACGTCTGGAATTGCGAGAAGGCATTTATTCTGCAACAAAGCGCGCGAATTCATTGTACTTGTATTCTACTTTTGACATCTATTCTAATTATTTAAGTACTTTTAAGGGTTAAGTTACTGGTCATACGAACCTCGATTTATAGACACCTTGTGACTTGCTTGAGGCAATGAGGAAATCGGGACCTATACAGTAAAATTCGCTTTCAATGAATCGGTTTGTCTATTGTCCTGTATTGTTATGTTTGATCGGCTGAAAAACTCTATGCTTGAACCCTTGCCAGGAGTAAATCAGTCAAGGAAGAAGTTATGTACCTTTCTCTGTCACAGGATTTCTTTTTGTCCTTTTTCTTCTTCCCCATTTCTCGCAAAAAAAATATATATATATATGTATTAATCGCTTTCTCTGCCCTCTGACGTTGACAGCACGTTGAGGAGCTGAGTTACAAAGCGAGAAAAGTGATTTGAGATTCATATTACGGTGTCCTCAACAATTAAATAAATTAAGAATATGATACCATGTTTTCGTCAAACAACCAGGACTTCGTATGACAGGAACTGCCACCAGACGGAAGCAAGAATAGGTAATGTACCTCGGCCAGGAATTTCTAAGGACAGAAACCTTATTATGCGGAAAAATATTGTGATAAGAGATTTTTAGACCGTGTAATAAATCTGATCCCTGATTCAGGCTCAAAAGCCTTGTGATCCCTGATCCCATTCTTCTGAGCCCTGAGCCCTTTCCTCTGATACCTGATCCCAGTCATCTTTTTGGCTTTGAGCCCTGAGCCCATATACCATATTATTACGACCCTGTGAGTTGCCCCATCTGCCAATGAATTTTATATCTATTTATAGGTAAACACCTAGTTTCAGTAGTTTTACATGAAAGTAATAGTTATTCGCTAAATTTAGCTGAAAAGACGAAAACAAGCAAAATATGACCCAAGTAATTGCCTTGGAGCGAAAGGCCAAAAATGACCCTGGTTTAAAAGCTTATTTCTGACGTTTGGTACCTAGCTGAAAGCTCTCAATGAGACCAAATAGACAAAAAGATAGATCATCCGTTATTGAGAATATGCAAAACCCCTATACGATTTCAATATTTTAAAAGTTATGATCGTTTGGATCAACGCAGCGATCTTCTGCGATATTTTTAGCACTAGCGTTACGGATCTATCTCAAGCAAAAACCTTCCAGGTAGAATGCAGATTGATATGTAAACCGGAAACGAAGAAACCCGGACATACGGAAAACCGAAAATGCGGAAATCCGGATCATCCGAAAATCGGCAAATCTGATATCAGTCAGAAACCGAAGCCAAGTATTTTTCCCAACGTAAATATTTTTAGACTTTTTGGAAGCAAGAAGGGAACCGGCAGAGGAAATTAGAAATGCTTAAAAAATTGAAAAAAAGAATGTAATGCATCTTTGTTTTTCTTGCATACCGTATCTGTCTTTCGGTACTTCGGTAGAAGTTTTAATCAGTTTCTATGGTATGTTCTTCGTTGAAGTAGGACAATTTATCAACTCAAAGTCCCTCTACATCGTCCCTCCACATAGGCCACCAGTTTTTCATTTGCTGACTCCACCTCGCTTTGGCGCGCTGAATAGTGAAAGCGAGTCTTCCGGAAGACAACCAGTTTTACCGGAAACTGTTTCCGCGTGGTCCTCATAGTTGTAGAAATAACTTTTTTGAAATTAAGATATTCCGGCCAACGCCCTTAGACTCCATCTCTGTTCTATTATGATCTCTTGAAGCAAACCTGTTTTAGTTATAGTCTTGATAAGGCCTTTCACTTGCCAGAGTTTCAGGTAAAATTATTTTTCACGCGAAATTGAGTGGGCGGTTTTTACTGAGACTACCTCTTAAATCTTCAATGATAAGTAAAACAAATCCGTTACTGAGTCGCAGTAATCTCTAACAAAAGAAAATAGCTCTTGCTAATAAATGTGACAGCCGACAACCCGTGATTTACATGTTTCAGGTATTTTTTGAGACCCTCGAAGCGCGGTCTTGCTGGTTCTGTCAACGACTCCATTGTTTTGTATTGCGCAACCGGTCATTTCAGATTACGGTTCGTCAGTTTATTACCTCCTGCCGTCAGAACCTGCAACCCACTGCCCAAACAAAAACCTTTCCATAAAATTCCTATACAATGTTGTCATAATACAGTGTTTCCTTTTCCTAGGGAAGATTTCAATCTCATTGAACGGGCCGTAATTAATCAAAATGCTTGGAAAGTTTGAGACCATCCAATACTGTAAAAAGGGACCAGTTAAGGTAATTGATTTTATAGGTTACAATTGACTGAAAGATCTTTTTAAACTAAATTAACCGCAATATTGTGTTCGAGGTCATAGCCTATTCATCGATATATATTTTATATACACTAATTCAATTAAGTTACTTTGACAGTTGAGGGATAAAACGAAACAACTGGTGAAGTTACTAATCTTCCATACTTAAACATTCAAAGATAATTCACAACTTCTCGTAACTAATGAAGACGACGTTTAGTTTGGAGTTGCTAATAAGTCGATGTTTAAAGCTAACTGAATTTAAGCGCGGTTTGGGGAAATTAGTGGCCCCGAAAATATTCTTATACTTTTAGTACATAAATGATTTTCTTTCCTAGGCACTTTAAAATGTCCATTTGATGCTATTAAAAGCAAACAATGTAAAGAAGATGTATGTGTTAAAAAAGTTTAAAAAGGGCTATACTTATAACTGAACACCGTCTAAACATACTGTTTAAAACATGCCCCCCTTCACCGGTCCCAAGCTCCTGGTCCCAAGTAATAATTTTAGAAACGCGGTTGCAGTTAACGCCATTAACGAGTCGTTGAGGTATTTAACAGGACCCACAGAAATCGAAAAAAGTGTTATTTGGCCTAGACGATAAAGAAGAGGATAGAATATGAAGTGTTGTTAACGTTGGTGTTTTATCGTTTTCATTGTTCCAGAGGACGCTTCCCCTCCTCAATCCATCTCGTGCCTTTCACACGTTTTTCGCGTTACGCGCTGCTACACGTATCTTTTGTTAATATGCTCTAGTAAATTGCCCCCTGTTAAGCAAGTTGCTTCGACTTAAGTGCCGATAAAAAATAAGTACAAGCAAAAATAATGAATTGTGACATTTTTTGAAAGGTGTTTTCGATAATACAATTTAGATATGATCACGACTGGCAATAGAGTGGGCCCCTTGTGGAGTAAAACTACCCTCATTTAATAAATTTTTCAAATGTTTGATCATTATGAGAATTCGTTATTTGATGTCCATTCAATTTAAGATCTTCAAACCAACCACTAGAGAACAACTCCTTTTATCCCATAGTGTCCTAATTTAATCGCGTTTACCATTGGGTGATCAACACAATCAAAATAATTATGTTGTTTTAACCTTAAGGTGGATTTCTGCTGTCCTGTAATTTTTATGACGCTCGCAAATAGAATAGAGACAATATATGGGAGGTCACGCGTAAACGTAAAAGTTGGACCTCGCTCAACTTTCACGTTTACGCTTGGCCTTTCATACATTGCCTCTATTTCATTTATGCGTCGAAATTTTACGTGCGTTTGCACGAAAAAATTACGCAACAGTGGAAATCAACCCTAAGTGAATATGTTCATCATCTCAATTTTTATTATTTCTCTCTTGTTCTATGTTAATTTCTTACAGAAATATGACAGGAAAGGCACAGGCCTGTAACTTAATTTAAAACAGGGACTAGGACAAATTGTGACCATAGCCTTTATGTTGGTTTGATTAGTAATCAATTCATGTTAAACTGTAGTTAGCGACAAGGCTAGAACTATGAGTGAATGTTCCAGCGTTTGTTTTCTCATGGCAATACGCTTTTATAAAATTGACATTTTTTTTTTCATAAATCAAATCACAAAGTTTATAAGTCTTCCGCAGTAATTAAAGAAGTACTGGCTAAATCATTGCATCCAGGAAAATAACTAATAATAATAATAATTAAAAATTTATAACGCGCCTTTTCCATGCAAATATGATCAAAAGCGCGTACTATGGGACTAAACAAGAGCATGGTCGCAATTAATGCATCCTCACCTGAAACGAACGGTATTTGATTCTTAAGTCTGCTCAGCAGGCAGCTGTGTATAGATTTTGTTTTAAAATTAAATGCGAGTGGCGTCTCCTGAATCTATCGGAATTGTCCTCTAAAATAAAGACTTCGAGCTACTTCGTCTGTTGATTTGTGGCTTTGTTATCACTCAGTTTGCGATTTTTACCGGTGTCAGTATCACTTGAATACTGCCCCATCTAAGGAAGTCTTGGATACGTCGCACTTTGCCAGTGGAACTTGGACTCCAGATTCCAATCGTTAAAGGGATTCCGGATTCCTTGAGCTGTTTTCTGGATTCCAAAACCCAGTATTAAGGACTGATTCCACAAGCAAAACTTGGCGGACTTCCTTACATGGGGGGGTCGTGCCAAATTAGCTGAAACTGTTGCAATTGAAAAAAACAAGGGAAGTTATATTTTTGTTGAAAGTCTGCATGGATAAATAACTATCCAGTGGATAAGTATTAGGAAAACCAATTGCGCTATCCAGTCGATAGATATTTATCCGATGGATAGCGTTATCCACCTTTTGAACAACTGGGGCCAGGAAAATAATTGCATGTTATCATAATCTATTGATGCTTTGGAGGAACCCTGGAGGGGACTTTTAAGCTCAGTCCCTTCAGTCGGCATCGAGAATGATTGGTTACACGTTTACTTAAATCAACTTTGGAGTGATTGGAAATTTCAGAAAACAAATTTTGAAAAACGCAACTCGCGGTTGAGAGTAAAACTTCAATAATAATGGATAATAACTCTTCATTTTAATTCTTTAATAATAATAATTTTATTCAACTTTAAAAAATTATGTACATGATTTACAGAAATATTTGAAGTCAGAATTAAGCTATAATAATTAAATAACAACAATAGTAACATATTTAACAAAGATAAACCCGTCAGTTAAAACTGTTATTAAAAATAACAATTAAAAGATAATAACTATCATAAATTAACTATTAAAAAATGTAAAAACTGTGTACAATGTCGAAGGATAAAAACTAAGAATTATTTAACTACGTACGAAAAATAAGACTCTAGACTAAAACCTCTTAAAGTTCTATTATTATTCATTCAAAAGATTTCCCCGATTCTGATTGGCTAAAAGTACACGTATAATTCGCCAAAACAAGTTACTGATGACCAAATTTAGAAAAATTTTGTATTTAGCGAGGTAATGACGTCAAAAATGCAGCGTTCTTGCAGGTTAAGGCACCGTTAACCGAGAAGACCTGGGGACGAGGTTGAGTTGTTTTGGTTGTGAAAACAAAAAATGGCGGACATGTCACTCGTTTCAAGAGTAAGAACTAGGCGAAATTATTGCTAAAAACATGGCAAGAACAGCAAGAACACAACTCGAAGGGCGACATCTGCTATTTGGAGAATATTTGCGGAGCTGAACAACCCTAAACGTGCACTATCAAAGGTGAACTTAACATCGAATATGAATGAATAATAAAACAATTATTGAATTCGGCTTTCGTATCATATGAAGAATAATGGAGATCTTGGAGGGTGTTATATCCTTCATAAGATACTCAGCCTCATTCATTAATTGTTAATTAAGAGTTCTAAAAAATAATATCATTGAGCTGTGTTTCAAAAAATCACTGTAGAGTCAACTTCCTTAGGATGCGGTGGCAATGAAGTTATTGAAAGCTTGGGCTTCAGTATAAAAAAGTGCCTTTCTTAGAAGATTTTTTTCGCAGTTTAGGAATTGAAATAAACCATAACGCCTAGTGGAAAAGATGTGAAGACTTGATAAAATAATCCTTACATAGATCTGAAGTAATGTTATGGAGACACTTAAAAACAAATTAAGTTAAATATACATACTGTAATAATATATAATAGAACGCAGCCTTAAGGGACTTCCAACTCAATTGGCATAAAAGTTGATGTAACTTACACCTCAGGATTTGAAGACATGATTATGTTTTTAATTTGTTGAAAAGCTTAATTAAAAATATTTAAAGACAAGAAAGGTTGCCGCGGAAGCGTGTTTAAACCCGAGGCCGAGAGCTTGAAAAGGACTCAGTTTGTTGTTGAAAATCTGGAAATACAGTAAAATTTATGTTTTAAACTTAAACGTAGAAAATAATTGATTTTCTTTCAGTAAAAGGCCTGAAAAATAACATTCTTATATAAACAAGAAAAATGGGTACCGTTTTTAAGCCACACACCTCACAGACAGAGAGACCTGCCACCAGGTTTTGGAAGAGAAAATACTTATCGAAGGGTTTAAACTTCAAGAAAAGGTGAACAAAAACTTCAAAAGTTACTCATCGTGGCAAAATTTTGAAGGAGACGTTGTAAAAGCGCAGTACGCTAATTTCAAAACATCTTCGTTTAATAGCTGTTTTCGCTTGTTAGCTCACAAGATAAACTTAGAGGAGGATATTGGATGGATGAGTATAGGCCGGCCAATGAGTTGCCCAAGTTCTAAATTTGGAGGCCTTATTGTCACACCCTCACAAAAATGACCTTAGTAATCCCCCGGTTAGGACTTTTCCAGGGGTTTTATTCCAAAAGTAAATGTCAGAGTACGTGTCGATTACGCCGTAGTTTTAGGATTGGATGGCACGTACGTACACAAGAAGTCACCACCTGGGATGAAAATTCGCGACAGAAAAACGTAAAAGAAAAAAAGAAAAAAAAGATACTGAGCCGAAAACGTAAGTCGGCGTTGCCCCTATGGGCCAGCCTCGACTAAAAAGTCCCAATCACAAAATAAACTCCTCTGGACAATTTTTCCATTCTTAACTAAGTACGCTGTGAATAATTTTTAGCGGTGTATGTGTTTTTTATTTAACACTTTATACAACTAATCAAATATGCCTTCCCCAGAACAATCAATTTCAATCTAGAGGAGAGAAAACAATTTATAAAAAAGAATTAACAACAATACACTATATTTAATATACTAGCATAAAATTAACCTTGATTTGCTCTTAATTCAAACAATTTCAATTCCATTTCAGTCAATCATGGCAAGACACTTACTGGTCAGTCTGGTGTTCCTACTGCTTGTAATAGACTTGGCCTCGCCTAACGTCGTCGGTGAAAAAGACTCTGTAGCGGAAAAAATGATGAATAAGATAACTAACCAGGATGTACACGACAAAAACGTTCACAAAGAATCTCTTGATGAGGTTTCCACCCTGGGTAAAGGACTCGATAAGAGCTTTTCTACATTAAACAACGATGTTCCACTGCTGCTTACTATCAACGCGGCTAAGAAACTTGCCCAAGGCAAATGCAACTTGACTGTACCATCAAGGAATCGAAAAAAGGAGAGAAAATCAGCCCTGAGAAAGGACTATCAGGCCTATCAGCACGGAGTCAAGGATTTCATTAGCGATAAGAAGTGGCTCGATGCTAAAAGGAGTGAAAAATGCACCTCGTGCGTCCTGGATGAACTGTGCAAAGATTTATCAGTTCTAGGGGAGCTGAGTATTGCCAACCTACCAAAGTAAGTCAAAATATTGTATAATTTAATTCTTTCAACTTTCGCGGATTGTTAAAATCCAATTGCTCTGTTGTTATGTACATATTTATGTAGTTTTAGGCAAGCCTTTAAGCGGAGCTTCCACAACGATTTATAGAAAAGGCAATAATTGCAATTTGATATACGCAAATCTGGGATTAAAAGCACGATTCTCTCTAGTGATTTAGAATAGCTTGTTCCTCTAGGTTTCAAAATAAAGCAGCGTATAATTAAAACTGCGGCAGCCCGAGGACAAAATTTGAAAACAATCACAATATTGCTCTTCAAAGCTGTTTAGGCCCTTTGGCGGTCGCCACTTTTGAAACTATTGATAGTAGTGCCAATGTTATACAGCCAACGTATATACTGAGTTCTAGCCGATCAGGTGAGAAACAAAGCTCGTCCAATTGGATTCGCGACTGATATTTTTTTCAACTTTGAGAAAAGTAGTCCCTCCACTAAGGATCCGCACGGCAGTAGAGTTTGAACCTATAAATTTTTCAGTCTTTCTTTTCCTAGTTGCTTAGTTACTAGGTTGTGATTAAAATGACAAGTACATTGACTATCATATCTTCATCTTCTACGGTTATTGTTACGAACACACAAAAAACCCAAAAATGTTCCGGTCATTATCAAAATATGCGAATTATGCTAGCAGTGCTACGTTATAAAAATGGGAAAAATTATGTTAGCACAATCTATAAAACAGTGCACTTCAGTAAAGTGGATCTTCCCCGGATTCACTTTTTTTTTGGAAGAATATACCAGTTTTAGGCCAGTGCCTAACAGATAACATTTTTATTCCACATTCCCCCAACAGAGGTGAAAGAGAAAGAGCATGCAAAAGAAAAATTCTCAAGAAAGCGATCGACATCTACCCCATAAAAGTGCATTCTATACAGTGTGATTGGAATACCACATTTCGCACAATCGATGGAGCATGTAACAACCTAGAAAACCCAATTTTTGGTTCAGTCGGATCAAAATTCACACGCGTTGCAGAGGCTGATTATGGCGATTGCATCTCAGAACCTCGAAGATCAGTGACCGGTAAAGTGCTTCCAAACGCGCGAGACGTTAGTCGTTTTGTTCACGGCAGCAATGCAGACCGCTCAAACCCAAATTCCAAAATACTGACCCATCTGGCCATGAATTTTGGACAGTTTTTGGACCACGACATAACGTTGGCAGAGGCACAGGGACTTAACTGTGAGCCACCTGCCGACAAGAAGAATTCTGAGTGTATCAACATTCATATTCCAAAGGATGATGCGACATTCCGTGAAAGAGAGGTTGATTTTATTGAAATGGAGAGAGATGCCCCCCACGTACCAGTTTCTCATTGTAAATTAGTCGTTCGAGAGCATTCGAACACAATAACGGCCTTTATTGACGCGTCTAACGTATATGGATCAACTAAGCAGGTCGCTGATTCACTTCGTGCTCCAGACGGCCTACTACTGGACATGGAGCATCCACATGGCTGCCCATTTAAGAACCTGCTTCCTGCCCAAACCCAAGGGTTTTGTCCATCGCGGGATCCAAACAGGCCATGTTTTGTAACAGGAGATATAAGAAACAATGAGAACCAAGGTGAGATTAGAGCCATTCTAAGCTTGCGACGAAATCGATAAAATGGGAAGAAAGTTTTTTGGAGGGTAGGGGGGTAAGCAGAAACAGCAAAAATTAGGGAGTTTGAGATGTCACGACAACGACGGTAACATAAATCGGTAACATAAATGCCAAAAAAGCAAATTGTAATGTTTAGTTAGCAAAACAACAATTTTGCAAGTGCCACACACGATCACACTTCTTTGCCGTTAGTGCACGGCTACGATATTAAACCACGTACTCCCACAATTATATGGAGGACGTAAACAAGCGATCAACGACGATATGTAAATTCTTTCGGCTCCTTTTTCTTATTTGGTATGGCTCTAAGGAATTCAGTTTCAGGAGAGTTTGCCTACATTTGAAAATTTAAGAGAGTTCGGCGATAATCGCGATTGATTAAGGTTGAGAGAACACGAATTCGCTTTTTTAAAAGAAAGTTCTGGCGTCGACGCAGTTGTTTCTTGAACTCCGTATTGTGAAGCTAGCGTTGAATGGATCACAGTTTTGTCATGATACTTAACAATTAATGAATGAGGCTGAGTGTCTTATGAAGAATTATGGAGATCGAGGAGGGTGTTATCTGTCGAGGCCGTAGGCCGAGGCCGATAACACCCTCCGAGATCTCCATAATTCTTCATTCAAAATAATTCCTAGTTTAAAAACATAAAACATGCTTACCTCCATCGATTCATCGATGTTAAAGTTCATCTTCGATAGTGCACGTTTAGGGTTGTTCAGCTCCGCAAACATTCTCCAAATAGCAGATGTCGCCCTTCGAGTTGTCCTCTTACTGTTCTTGCCATGTTTTTAGCTATTATTTCGCCTAGTTCTTACTCTTGAAACGAGTGAATGTCCGCCATTTTTGTTTCCACAACCAAAACAACTCAACCTCGTCCCCAGGTCTTCTCGGTTAACGGTGCATTAACCGTAAAAAAAACGCTGCGTTTTGGACGTCATTTCCCCGCTAAACACAAAATTCTTCCATATTTGGTCATCAGCAACTGGTCATGGTGAATTATGCGTGTGCTTTTAGCCAATCAGAATCGGGGAAATATTTTGAATGAATAATAATTAAGATGAAGGGTCGGGCTCCTCTCAGGGAGGAGAGGGGGAGGCAGATGACTCTATTATATTGTTTTGAAACTGCCTTTCATGAAACACTCCGCGTGCAAGTGCGACGTCACATAGTAACGGGTGAGAGCTTCTGGTCGCCTGTCCAAATTAGCAAGGAAAAAGAGCATACCATCGCCTTTGATAAAATTTCATTTTTATCTTTAGGCTTTAGAAAAAATAGGGGTTTTTTTCTGCAAAAATCCTGATTAAACTTTTCGGAGGAACGCACCAGTGCTATCGCTCCAATTCTGCATTTGGACTACCTGTTGTAAGTAGGGCACTAAATCACGGACTCAGAGTACATGTACATCAATCGTAAACTTCCCTCAAGTAACATATGAAGTAATTCTTCTTTTTCTTTCTTTTTTTTTTAACTTTAGCGATAACGTTTAGTCTAAGTTTAGGTTGAAATTAATTTTAATTGCTGATACATTTAACTAATGTGCTCAGCTTGTTAGTATTGATAAAGGGCGACATTATTGCCCAATGCAGGAGTTAATTATTAAGATTATTATTAGAAATGTATTATTACGGAGTCATCTTCTTAACCCGAAAAAATAAGCAGTTGATTTATTTTTAAACCAACAGGTCTGAATTCGCTCCATACTATTTTTACACGGCACCACAACCGCATCGCTACATTTTTTGGTCAGAAAACTACCTGGGACGCCGAAAAGATTTACCAAGAAACCAGAAGAATTATTGGAGCGCAAATGCAAATCATAACATACGGCGAGTTCCTGCCGTTAATTTTAAGCGAACACACGGTATGTCTCTGCAAACTACAATCTATTAAATTCTGGTTATTTTAATTCTGAGGTGTATTGTAAAAAAAATTGACTGACTGATTTTTTGAACTAGAAATGTTTTAGATTACTGAATATTTATTTAGCATAACCATCACCCTTGACGCAGTCCCAAATATCAGCATGCACGTCACATAATTTATGCGGAGCAGTCAGAATTACCGTAAATGTTCGAAATATAGTGTCCGGGGGTCTGTTTTTCTTTATATTTTCTGAGTTCCGGAAGGGGGAGCGTTTATTTTTATTTGTGAGTTTCAAATGTTGGTGGCATTAAAAAAACGTGAACTTAAACAAAATTGCTCAATAGAAGGTGTTCTCTTAAGGCTTCACTTTACCTTGTTTTGACGATAGAAAATATTATGGTTATCCCGCAGTATCAAAGATTAGGTCTAACGTAAGTGCATGCGATTTATCTTGAATATTGACGCCAATGCTGCCTGTTTTGGACGCGTGTTGCTCGTCTTTTTCATGGGACCAACGTGAATAAGGAACAAAAAGGCTGTCCGCGTGTTCAACCTTAATGGGCTCCGCGCTTGAGCTCCGCCATCATACATAGAGCACAATCTAAATGAAACAATCCATGTTTTGTTTCCGTTTACTACTCAAACATATGGAGGATATCACATGGCTGCCCGGAGATACGAAATTTCTCTTGGAGTGCTAAAAACTATTTCTAACCGCCAATGTGCGCAGCGAACGGGTGAAATATTTTTTTAACACTAGGTATTTCAATCAGTGGTGTTCATATAATTTATATATTTATTTCAAAGTGTCTCACTTTCAACACTTTTAGATCAAGACATTTGGACTCAAGCTTCTTGAGGGAGACCAGTTCTTCAATGGCTATGACAAAACAGTGGATACGCAAATGTCCACGGCCTTTGCTGTAGCCGGGTATCGATTTGGTCACAGTTTGGTTCAAGAGTTGTTCAATCGGTTCTCTCAAGCTGGCTTTGAACACAAATGCGATAAAGGCAAATCAAAATTTCTGCCTATCCCAGTATTGGACTTCAATAATCCACAGTACTTATATGATACTGGTAAAGGAGGTATCGATTCCATTTTGAGGGGCTTAGTGAAAGACCCTGCGGGGAAAGCCGACGGGTAAGTAAAATCACCTGTATGTACTGTGCACTTTGAGACCCTTTTAACGAGCGTGCCTTAACTTTATGCAGCTCTCCATTGTTTCAAGCAGGTTATTATTTCAAATACTATGGCAGAGCAAGGCACTGAGGTGGGGCACTTCACAATAACGACCTGCCTGTTCTAAAACGATGGAAAGGTGTGGATAATGCCTCCTCCTTTTAAGAAGCTTCGGAGCTCAGGCATTATTCAGTTTAGAAGAGTGGGAAATGTACCCAGTACGTCTCCGAAGCAAAAACGAAAAAAACATGCAAGGCACTTAAGTCAGTGGGTGACAGTCTAAGTAAGATTGGGTGTTTGGATTAAAACGCATCAGTCATTTTCCTGATATCATACGGAGAAAGGATTAGCGCGGTTGGTTTAAGGGTGCCGCCTTCTGTGCGGAGGGAGCATTTTTGATTTCGAGGTGTGGCCTCATATCGTTCTTTCGACTTCTTTCCTTTCCCTGCCAGCTTTAAGTAGCTTTAAATACCCGTAAAACGCAACACTGATGAAGAGAGGAGGGGACGGGGTTAAAATGTCAGCGCACCGTCGGCCTCTGAGGTTTGTTATCGAGATGACTATTTCGAGCTACCGACGTATAATAAGGACTCTTTACCCCTTTACCTTTAAATTCATACCGCGATAGCCCGAATCAAAACATTTATTGTTCATTCAAAATATTTCTAACCTCGAAAAAAAAATTAGCGGTATGTAATAAATTTCCTTTCCTCGTAACATCTGCATGTTTTTCGGCTGTTCGAGTATTGCTTAATACTTGAGCAAAAATTCTTCACAGCTGATTGGTTCCTTGGCTATTGGCGCGTGGAAAAATTTATGTATTCCTTTATACTGTTTGAATTTAAATAAAATTTGCTGTTGAGGCTGTTGTTCATTAATTTAACTAACTCGTGAAAGCCTCCACCACTTTCTTCATCCATATAGAACACTGCAAAAACATCCAAACACCGTTACGCGGTTAACCGTTTGTGTTGTTAGTCCATTATTCGAATGTTGTAGATCCGATTGACGTTGGTTGTATCAGAGAGCTGCAGTCTTCCCAATTTGATCAACACTAGCTGGTCAAATTAAGATTTAGCTGGGGGATTAAAGCCAATCAGAAAAATAATTTTTAAAAAAAAACGCCTCAACATGCCTTCATGTTGAGGCAAGTGTCTTATTGGAGAAACCGATTTCAGCTTTAATTTTACTAAAAGTCAAGCTGTTCATTCATATAATACAAGACGCTCTAATGATATTCGCTTACCCCTACCCAGAACAAACTGGGGTAAACAAACTTTTATTTTTCACGCCGCGAAAGACTGGAACAGCCTTCCAAATGATTTAAAAGAGTGTAATATTTTATCTATTTTTAAATCCAAGTTAAAAACTTTTTTAAAAGATCTCAGCTAATTTTAAACCTTGATGTTTTTTTTGTATAATCGATTTTAAGATTTTAAATTTTTAAATTTGTTTTACTTGTAAACATATTTTACTTTTTTCGTAATTATTAATTAATTAGTTAGATTAATGCATGAGGGCCCCACTGAAAACCGCCTTGGCGAGTTGGGCTCCCTCTATAAATATTATTATTATTATTATTATTATTATTATTATTATTACAAGGGAATGAGGCAGATCTCGGGTGGTGTTATGTGTATAGCTGTGTATATAAACACTCCCAGCCGAGAGATCTGATCTACAAGTCACAAAAAAGAGCGATAAACGGCATTCAATAATTTTTAAATATTCCATGTTTTTATTAAGTTTCTTCAATGGAAACAAAATATCCGTGTTGCTATTTACGCTTTCCTCCCTAACTGTTTTCACTGCCAGTGGTACGACGTGTCTGTCCAGCGTCTTGCGTCGCCCGACGCAAGGGAATCGAAGACAGTCTTCAATCCAAAGCCCATGGTTCTTGATTCCACAAGCAAAAATTTCTCTACAAGCAAACTGAGTTCCCTGCATCCCCTTACACGAGACAATTCGCGCGTCGGGGCTATAGCTATAAATTTCACGTACAACTGGAGTGAGGCTGCAACACCGAACGATGATTTATAAGCTTTCAAGTTAAAGATTAAAAGGTTCAAGGTTTTTTTACAGTGGAGAGTGCATTTAGTTTATCCAGCTAGTCTACAGGCACTCCGCTCAAATGATTC
The DNA here is from genome assembly GCA_942486035.1 of Porites lobata. NCBI lineage: Eukaryota > Metazoa > Cnidaria > Anthozoa > Scleractinia > Poritidae > Porites > Porites lobata. Next base: position 1,431,218 of record CALNXK010000116.1, read on the forward strand.
TGAAAATGATGGAAATAGAACATAACGGGATTAAAAACTCCAACTGGCGGGAGGCTGCACTGAGTTGGCTATTTACAAGCGTTACCGAGGTTTTGAACTCGGGATGACCGGGAACAATTGCAGTAAGTAGCCAGAGCCGGGGAATCGAACCCGGGACCGCCGGATTGCGAGGCCGATGTGCTGACAACTCGGCCACGCTGCCTCTTAATACAGATCTTAACAAAAGAGGAATACTTCGTGATTGTCACTATTATTTTTGGTCATTTAGGAGGTTTTCAAGCTCTGTACAAGAAAACCTGCGTCGGGGTGAAGGTGATCTTTCTGACTTAGTGGCTATTAACATCAAAAGAGGACGTGATCGAGGAGCTCCCGGTTACATCATCTATCGTAACCTTAAACTATGTAACCTTACAGAAGTGAAATCGTTCCTTGACTTGGAAAAAAAGGCTGGATTTTACCCAAAGGACGTGGCCAACTTAAAAAAAATTTACAAGGGAAGAATTGAGGATATAGACTTGTTCACCGGAGGTTAGTCTTGAGTATTATCACAATTTTAATGATTCAGTTTCTGTTTTAACTATGAGTAACATTAATATTCCGAATATTACCCGTCTTGCTATTAGTCATGATGGGCATTTAAACTGATAGGACAAAGCACCACCCCTAAGTGAAGCCGATGTTTTGTAGACTACGACTGGCCGAACCGTTTCGAAAATGAAAACTGAGAAAAAGACCTCCGGTAAAAAATATCTGTATTGTATTAGGTGTAATTATATTTACCATTTTTATTTACTTTAGCAGTGAAAAACAGCGAACAGAAACACATACGCCGTTTCGTCTGTATAGCTATACTACCTGCAAACGAGACCCAGGGGCGGTCAGTTGCGTCAGGAAAAACAGCGGGGAAAGTTTTCAAGAACGGGCGGGAGAGCCCCTGGGATGTTACTCTTAAAGTGCCTATCACCTAAAATTTTTTTATTTTCTTACCTGAAACTACACCTTATTGAAATAACTTCTGCGAAAAAATTTTTCGATTTGAACCAAAGACGATTTTTTCAGAATTTTTTAAAAACGTTCAAATTTGCCGCCATTTTGGCACACCATTCGTCTTAGTCTTCTTTCGGGGTATGACGTACTTTAAGGAACACGTAACTTTATCTACAGGAAAACATTAAGAGTTCTGGTAGGTTTTTCTGTTTCAGAAAAACTTTCTTCGTGCGAAGACATTGTGATTCAAGCTTGTAATTGATCTTTTTTGTGTACAGCTAGTAAAGGAAAGGTAATGCGAGTTCCTTAATTTACGTCACATGACGTCATATATGAACCTGCTATAGTTTGCGTGATCAGCGGCGCGGGTGTACCGCAAAAATGTCGACTTCAAAAATTGGTTAAAAAATCGCGTTTTGTTGAAATGACAAAATTTTTTCGCAGAAGTTATTTTAATAAGGTATAGTTTCAGATAAGAAAAAATATAATTTTAGGTGATGGGCACTTTAACGAGCAAGCTTGTACGACTCATTCGAAAGCTTGACTGTGATTGAGCACAAAAATATTTTTTTGTGCGTTATCAGAGGCCAGCATTTATCGCACTGCTTTCGTCATCTTATACGAAAGAGTTTACATGTTTACCTACCTTTTTGTGCCCAATAACAGACAAGCATTTGAAAATAAAAGAGTCGTAGATCTGGCTCTAAAGAGTAGCATCCCAGGGGCTCTCTTGCCCGTTCTTGAAAACTTTCACCGCCGTTTTTTCTGACCAAACGGACCGCCCCTGGGTCTCTGAGAATGCTCCCAACAATGTTGGATGTTACAGAATGATTTTAAATACAAAAAGAATTCACAACTCCTTTTGAAGAAATTTCGCCGCAAGAGCCAAACAAATGCCTTCAAAAGTTTCATTTATCGACAAGAAAAAGCGACGACCTCGGCCGTTCGGTCATTGCGCGTCAAAACTGTAATCGTTTGCAACAGTAAATGAGTTAAAATCATCATTTTTGTGCTCAATAATATCTCACTGTTTTGGTACAACTAAAACAATCATTTGCCTCAGTGTCGGTGGCTAGTCATGTTGGGAGTTGCTGCGTCCGCTGGCACGTAGCTTTTGATAACCGGTTAGAATATAAATCTACACATGACTACCTTTAATTTTCATTGGCTGTCTAATTGTCCAATTTTGACCTGTCCGATAATATGAAGCTTCTGCTCGGACAGTTCTGGGACTGGAAATAAAGCTTTAATAAGCTATTAAGCCTCGTGCCAGAAGTCGGACGCAACATTAGAGAGATTTAGAGCCACGTTTACGCCAAGCGGCAAACGCGGAATTTGTACCACGTGATCAAGTTTTTCCCTAACTGTCGTTTGCTGTTTATTACTTCTCAAATTGTATCTGGTACATGCCGTTTGCCGTAAACGTGACCCTAAATCTCTCTTTATATTCTTTGCCAGCAACTCCTAACATTAGAAGTTAATGGTAGATGTCGCTTCCGTTTGCAAACTTAGCTGTTACATGGTGTTGCGAGTTGTTGGGAGTTGTTTCGCAAAGTTTGAAACCGGACAAACTTTTAGCTAACGGACGCAACAACACCCAACAATGTTTGGAGTTGTTTGTCAACAATGTTTCCTCCGTTTGCACGAGGCTTTAACGGCTGTTAGAAAAAGCACACGCACGTCACGCATTTCGAGTATGTTGTTATAATATTGACTGAGACGGTTAGAAACCGAAATAAAAATGACCATTTTCCAGTCTTTGAGAGAAGTTTTAAGTTAAGCACATGGAAGATTTCGGTGGCTCTCTGAGAAAGTAAATTCTTAATTTAAATAGACATGTCCTAAAATTTAAAGTTGTTTTTATTCAAATAAACATATTTTTCGATACAAACCCAAGCAGTTTTTACCGATAAACAGACTGGAACTTGGGAAAGCTGCCCTTTTTCTATGGCCTCCTCCATATAATTTTTTCTACTGTATGCATCTGCAAGGTAAGCTTTATCTGCTATTCGATTCTTTTTTAGGAATGCTGGAAGGAGTAGACCCTAAAGGAGGAGTCCTGGGACCAACATTCCAATGTATTGTAGCAGAGCAGTTTAAACGCCTCAAAATCGGAGATCGCTTTTGGCATGAAAACGAGGCTAACGCATACTTAAACACCGACAAGACAGCATTCAACCATTGCCAGCTTCGAGAACTCAGAAAAACACTCTTTTCCAAGATAATCTGTGAAAATAGTGATGACTTTCCGGCTATTCCCAGATGGGCCATGAAACAATCTAAAATAAGAGTGTCTTGCGACGCGCTGCCAAAACTCAACCTTGAGGCATGGATTCCTAAATGTGAATCAGAATGGAATATTTGGCAGGGTAAACGTTGAAAGTGTGGGTTTGAAAAATCTTTTCATTTATCTTTATCCAAAGGTAATATAGATATATACCGAGCACAATTCCCGCCCTTACAACTAGCTTTGAGTTCGTTTCGTAGTGTTTATCCAGGGGACAGGGGCACCCAACGTCAAATTTTAGAAAATATCTGTTCGGAAGACGATTTGAGATCTAGAATTTCCGGAACATTTGTTTTAAAATTTTTTTGCTGGTCTGCCTCTCCCAGGATTTTCGAACATATTAAAAAATGGTATAATAATTGCCCGTTTTTAACGGATTTTCACCCTAAAAAGGTCAACTAGAATTTTCGGTAGCCAGTTTTTTCTGGCTGAAACTTTTTGGATCCCTATAATTTTCGGATCACTAGTCTTTCAGCTAGGAAATCCAAACAGATGAAAAATTTTTAGGGGATAGAAGTATCCCTATATCTACTGTTTAAATACTAAAATACGTTCAACAATTGTTTAAGTGGTTTTTTGAACCATGATATTCTCGTTGGGTGCCCGATTCCTGCAAACTTACAGTGTTTGTATGGGGATAAGTTACTATCCTAAAATTTGTAAGCAGTATCAAACAAACTTCAATAAAACTCTCTCTGCGGTGTAATTTGTTGTTGTTACCCTTAATGATCACACGAAGTTTGTTGTTAATATGTCTTCCATACAACAAGCCCTCAATACAATAAAATGGACCAGGTAGGTAGCAAGAGATGAAATCTTAAAAGCCGCCATTGCTCCCTTTTCAACACCACTTTTTCCACGAAATTCGGAATCTAATGGTAAATAAACACGCTATAGGCTCTTTAAAAACGACTGCCCCTGAGATATGGAAACCAAAGAAGCTTCCCCAGCTAACAAAACGAATCCAACAGACTTGGTAAAACCCGAAAGAGAGCTTTATCCTCTCTTAATTGTAAAACTTGAGGGCAAATTTTAGGGACTATTTGCAATTTTAAAATGAATGACTAAATATTTAGCTAATAACCGAGATCTGAGATCCAAAAAAGTATTAAGTGATGTCAGACAAACGAACTGAAATTTAAAATTTCTAAACTGAAATTTATATTACACTTGACTACGAGATACAGGTTAACGAGGGGGGTGAATAGGGGTATGCAAATCCGCCGAGCCGTTATGATTTATTAACCAAATCCGCCGTTAAATTTTCACTATGAATCCGAGATCCGGGCAAAAATATTTATATTACAAGCAGAGTCCAAAATCCGGGACCAAAAAATAGATGAATCCGCATTCCGCTGCAGTTGCAGGATCCAGAAATCCGTTAAAATCTCGCTTTGAATCCGAAATCCGGGCAAAAATATTTGCAAAATCCGCCGATCCGTTCGCCTATTCACCCCCCTCGTTAACCACCCCTTGACGACTCGAAGACCCTCCATTGCACAAAACAACGCCGCAAGAACGGCTCTAAATAAACAAAATGAATAAATGTTGAGGAAAACAAAATGCAAAATGTTCTATAGCCGAACCTTATAGACACCTCCTTTCAACATAATATTATTGAGACGACTTTCATCTCGATCGAATGCCTTCCAACTACCTCAACTTTACGATTGATTGAGTAATTCATTGATAATTAACGTGGACACCTTTTTCGCTCTTTACTCAGATGGTGTAAGTGCTCTGCGGCTTAACTGTAATTATGCTTGTTTGTGGACTAGGCAATATCAGGTTAGAAACTAAAGGCAATACAACAAAGATCATTTTGAAATTGGTTTGATTCCCGTCACGACAGCCACCCCGCTGAGATCTAATGTTAGGATGATTTTTATGGACAAGACTACCTTCAAGAGCAAGCGTGAAATAATTAATAAAGCTGAAAAAACTGGCATGTATTTGACGTCTTATTGTGCTGACGTCATTTAGAAGGAAAATTAAAAAAGGAAATTTCAATCAAGCAAACTTTAATCAAGTTCTCATGGCAAGGAAACGAAACTGTGTATTTACTAACCATTACTTGCAATGGTTCCTACAAATGTATCCGATGTATCTGTGTAGGTTTATCAAGAACTCTACATACAGTGTGAAACAGAATTCACCTTACCTTTTTATGGGCGTGACTAATGAAAACTATTAGAAGCAATACTCTCCTGTATGCTGTTTACGCCCCCGCTACCTAAAATGAATAAATCTAATAAGACTCCTCCAGGGTTTTTTCAACTTTTGGCTCGGACCTGCAGTAAGCGAAAATCCGACCAACACGGCAGTGTATCTTTCCAGTAGTTTTGATTCGCTCACTGCTCTTCATCAAAAGTCAAAAAACCCTCGGAGGGAAGGGTCTGGATTCGTAAAGACCAATGAATCTTGAAAGTTTCATATGGATCCATCTTCGAAGAAACCTGTTGACAAGTTTGATTAAATTGAAGGTTCCTAATTGAATGCTTTTATTGTAAAATGCAAAAAAATTTTAATCGTTATTAACCCTTTAAGTCCTAAGGGTGATCAGCATCAAATTTCTCCCTGTAATATCAATGCTTTGTAAAACAGAATGGTCATGAGAATTACGGACATGATCACCCAAGATGAATTTGCTTGATATTTTGTCACCTTCTCTCCACTACTTTTGTAGGAAATGAATAGAGGCAACAAATGAGAATCAAAATTTTGATCTTAGGGTGAAAGGGTTAAAAGTACGGGCAAACTGGCGATAAATATAAGCTAAGGCGGGTATTGAGTAGCTTTTTGAGACCCTCTTTCACTGGCGCATGTCGGTTAAAATTTCTGTATGTCTTGCTATCGCTAAAACCACAGAGTAAAAGCTTCAATTTTGTTTTTATTTCAGTCAGTAGAGATCTTACAACTGCTAACAGACATGCAATTTGCACTAAAATAGCAAACCTAGTAAGTAAAAGGTGAAAATATGTGAGTCGCTACTCAACAGCTTTAGCTTTGTTTTGTTTTAAAAATGGTTAATTAAAACAAAAAAATTAAAATATTAAATACCTGGGCCAAAACTTTGATGTCTAAGTAAAATTTAGAATACGTGTTCACAAAGACTTTACGTCAGTTGCCTAAATCAAAGCCCCGCCCGGGATCAAAGCTTGTCAGCTGAGCGGATAATATACTGTTTCACTAGTCACGGTTACCTGTTAGCATTGTTTAAGTGCTCAAAACAGTGAGAGATCGAAGACATCAGTATAATGCACATGTATGCAGTTCGGCGTTACTTAATGAAAAAAAGAGCTGATAATATCAACTAAGGAAAGATTTAGAATCTGTACGACGAAACGTGTGATCAAATCAAGGCCGAGAACACTTGTGAGAACTGCGACAAAAACTCAGGACCTTGTGCCCAAGTTAGCGGTAACTTGCTAATAGCTATACTCACGAACTATCATGGTGATATTGCTTAAGCTGACTAACGAGAAATTGCTAAATGATTATTCATTTTAGATGTCACTTTCTTCGTTCTTGCACGGCTCTTCATTACGAAAAGTGATATATTGTCACTGTATTGTAACACTGGCCAGTTCTATATTTAACATAGTCTGAATAGCCATGATACGGATTGTGTCTTTCATTGATGTCATATGACGACATATCTAATAACTATTCACTCATCAGGATTGCTACGGTTCGCACATTAATCACGGCGCGGGTGTCTCCCTTCAAAGTTAACTTTACCTTTTTTTCTTGAGAATTATGATACTTCCCAAACCCCTTTCCTCTTAGCTTTCAGGATCTATTTGTTCATGTCCTGTGTGGCCAAGACGATTTATAAGTTCTTAGAGACGTTTCGCATCACCGTAGAACTTGTCATATCGTTTCTCATTAGTACAGTTCAGTAGCTGTTTCGTTCAAAGGAAATGCTCGTTTTGCCCGTAAGAGTTTGAAAGGGTCAACAATAACACTCATCAACAGTGCATTAGACCTGGATTTCGCTGATAACACTGAAAATCAGTGGGTTTGGAATAGAGCATTTCAATCTGTGAACAGACTGAGCGGCTTCTAAGAACATTTGAACATTTCATGAACGGAGAAATAACTAATTAAATAAAGATCAGTCTGGTAAGTTATCACTTCACTTTTTTGCACAGAAATTTGCAATTGTTCAAAGTTTCACGAGCTCCAACACAACTTCAGTGCTGTTCGTGTCATCCCTTTCCTTTTGAAATTCACATCCATTTTGGTACGTTTTGTGTTGATAACGTGAACTTTATTTACTATGCCGTGAATGTCCTGTTTCCATCTCATTCTACAAGGCCGGGAACAGGTTTTGTTCTTACCTCCTAACTTTATCTCCCTTCGGACTGTCATTCTTCAGAGGCCGATTGAATTTCGCTTACTACTGATGAATCTCCCAATATGTTCTGACCACTCTAAATCTTAAGGATTAAGTTATAATTTCACTTTATTAAATTCCCACTGAGTTGAGGGCATTTTTTGGCAATTGAACATGAAACAAATTTCATTTCTGTCAAAGTCCCGCGTCTTACAAAAGGAAAGTGTCTGTCGGAGTTTAAAGAAATGGGAGAGACGACGTCAATCCAACCTCGTTGATAATGTGCATTTTAGTAAAAGTAATGAATTTGCGAACTTTTTTTTTTTCATTTCAAGATTAATGGATGCTCAGTGAGATTGCTAAACATGAACAAAAGAATTACTAATCAGAAGAGCATATATTGGTTTCAGTGAAGTTCCGCAGGAAAAATTCTACCGCATCGAACACTGATTTGCCGGCCGGATTGTTTGATTGTTGATAATCCTCGGTCATTAACCATTTTTAATCATTACCGCCCACAGCCAATATCTTTGCAGAATAAAAAAAATATATATAAAAAAGAAATATAAAATCCAACGCAGTCCAGTTTCCAGCTGGCTTGCAAAGATAGAAAGAGTATCAATTGAAAGTATTTTATATTCTAAAGAAGGATTGTTGTCATGTTTTTCAAAGCACACTTCTCTGCACTACAACACGGAAAAAGGAAAACCAAAGACCAAAAGAAGTTTACTTAAAAGCTGTATCGTGCTTACATCAGCGTAATTTTACCGAGACCTTCTCAGTTGGGATCGAGAGAGGCACTGGAAGAAATGATAGTCGCTATCATTCCTTCCCGTCCCTCTCTGGCTATTAATTCACCTTACACTTACAATAACATTTTAAATAATTCACTTAATAAGCCAAAACCCGGTTGATATGAGATTTTATGGGGGCAATCATTTACACAAGATTGAACAAGCCAAGGTAGATTCAAACCGTAAGTAACTATCTGACCCGGAAAACCGCTCTTCGTCCACATGCACAGTCATGCAAGTGTTAACAATTGAGCCATCGGTCTTACACCAAGTCAATCAGTAGAGTCAACAACTCGCTTTTCAACGCTTAGCTAATCTAAAAATTGAAACTATCATAGGTCAATTGATCTACATCTAATACATCATCTTAACCTGTCTGACGTGTAGCTATAAACATGCAAGCTACGCCAAAGCGTAATTTGTCAAACAAGGATGGTGTTCAGTCCTGTTTTCTAAACGCTTAATGATTCACTTAAGCCGCAGCCGGATGCATTCAATAAAGAGTTTGCCAGATACATCTAAAAGTGGATTTTTTTCGTTGAAAACATTGAAAAATCAGCCTCAATGATTATGAGGTCTAGAGAAAAACAACTACTATAAACATTTCATGGATGAAAATATGCTCCACAGAATATATTTCATAGATGGAGAAACACAATTAATAGTAATACGTGATTTTTTTTCTTTTAAATGTATAAGCTTTATCGACCGTATTTTGATTAAGAAAAGATTTTGAAGCCCAACAATTGATCCTACCTCAAAATCAGCCCTACTTAGTAAAATGTAAAAGTTAACCTCTCTCAGCCATCTATGTGCTGTTTGTGTATGTCGTTCGCCTAATTGTCAATTGAAGTAGTTTGAAATTTCCGCCTATTTTCATTTTCTTTTGATAAAAGCAATTTTTATCCACTCTGCGCGCAAGCTTCTACACTTTCGTCGTTACCTCATAACGTCTGTTACTGGCTCCTTTTTATGTAGAAACGGTTGTCCCGGGAAAGAGGCCTCTGTCCCCAGTGTCTCCCAGCCGATTCAATTTTTAGCGAGCATTTAACAATGTGAGAAAAAATTGACACCTTTGTCCCGAGCCAACAGCTTACGCGCATGCTTCGCCTTGTCTTATATAGTCGCGTTGATCATTGACAGATTTGACACTCCTGGGGCTATCCATAGTGTTAATACGGAGAAATTAGTTAATTGGCCCTACGGATCGGAAGGTGACCTTACCATCGAGGGGAGACACGGCAGGCGAATCTTCCTTCCCGCCAAAACAACTTTTCGTTTCGATCTCATGTAAACAGTTCGCAAAGGTTTGTAGGAAATTTAGGAAACGTTGGCTCACCCAAAGTAGCTCGGGTAGGCTATTGACGCTTCTACTCGTGATGATTCAATCGGTTTATCGGTAGTAAGACCTTTATCCGTACATTTTTTAGGATATTTGGATGTTCCGTGCAGTATAGTTTTTCCACGTCCTGGTGCATCCAGTATACTAAACTAAACCGAGGGTACACAGCGACTATGTATTGTAAACAGTGAGTCACTGGTTCATCAATTGCATCTGACCCTGTCAACTTTGTGAAATTTAGGGCACAATCGATTCGGACGAAAGCCGCTCGCCTGAGTTGTCAGTTCCATAAACAATCTTCGACCGACAATAAAAAATACTTAAACAATATTAATCAATTATAACTTACATGCAAGCAAATTTATACTAAATCCATGTTTTGTTTGTTTGTTTGTTTTTTTAATGAAAAATTATGGTGACGAAAAACTAGAACAGTCCCGGCTCAGTTTAAACACTCAATCATAATGAACACGTTACGTAATAGCACTCAATGTGCAATTGATAAAAGTACAGTAAGCAGCTTTAAAGAACAAATTTAAACTATGTTTTACCAAAAAAAACTTTTAAATATGTTTAAGTTTTGATGTGAATGAGGCTCTGGTTAACCCCCTCGGTTGAGAATCACTGACTGAAGACGAAGCAACACTACCTGCGTCTAAGAAACGTTAACCACATTGATTTGCGGTTTTACACTTTAGTTGAAGTTTAGTAAATTGTTTGATTTCCTTAAATCCCTCTGGTCAATATTAACTCACTGATATTGTGAAACATAAAAATATTATGTAACCAATAATTGGTTTTGAATTTGCCTGTATTTAGCGATAGCCAAAATCTGCCGCACCACGTTATATAACTGATTTGCAAGTTTATCTGTTTCTCGGGCATTAATCCTTTCTAACCACTTCTCACCTACAAGACCAATATCTTAGTAAAATAACTGAAAGGGACATCACCGACAAGTGACTTACATAAGAGCCCCATGAAACTGAGCAAAAAGACGATATCTCGAGTGCTTCGTCCAGTAAGACATAAGACCAATAAAACAGAGATCCTATACATTTGGTCAATGCCACGAATTGGTAATCCACATTACACAAAAGTTGTTTTGGATCACTCACGTGACTAGAGCCTCCTAAAAACACGTCACTAAAACGTAGGAACGTCATTTACACTGCTTGGACGCTGTAACGAGGCGGGTTTGCTCGTTATCGCTTTTAAAACTGACCAATGCTGTTTATATCCTGCAAAGACTTTTGCGTCGTAATCCGCTGAAAAAACTGGCGAACTCGAAAACCAAGACCTTAAAAAGTGTTGCATAAAAATGCTTCTAAATATGGTAACCCACTTTGTATGAAAGATAGTATCTCTTTATCCTCCAAGATTTTGTCCAATTTTGTTCGGAATCTTTAAAAAACACGTTGCATCACAATGAAAGTAAAACTCGTTTGCAAGGACGAAGCAAGACACCGCAAGCGAAACGAAAAATAGAAATATATGACAAATACATTTTTAAGATAACGATGGATTCACTTCATGTCATTTGCTACATTTTCCTCTAAGTTTTCCTTCCTTCATAGGTAATTAATAACATTGTAGCCCCCATCCCCAAACTTCCGGTTGACAGTAGGTTAAAGTCCTTTTTACCCCAGGCCCGAGGAAAGATTATTCAGCGAAACGACATAATTCTTCTTGAATTTTTCACGAAGAAAGATGAAAATCCAGTATTGTCATTTCCATGTAATTGTGCCATATATCAGTTGGTTTGCCTGTTTCGTTTCAGTTGAAGATCGTGTTACGTAACGTATAGAATAGACGTTTTAGTTTCTGGCATTTCGAACGAAAAATGGACTTTGCTGGATAATAAAATGTAAAAAAATGCAAACAAGCAATCATCACCCGGTGTGATGCTAAAACTTGTAGTTACTACTGGTGAATTTTCAGTAGATGGCATTAACCGTTCAGTTTTCGAGGTCTTAAAGTGATGTTTCAAGGGACGATTCGCAACTATGATTTTTAGCGCAACACAGCGTTGCAACAACATTGTTGCGACATTGTTTCAAATGGTTGCAACACTGTTCCAACATTGCAACGCTGTGTTACGCTAAAAATAGTCGTTGCGAATCGTCCCGTGTAACATCGCCTTTAAAGGTTTTGAGGTCTTGGAGGTCTTGGTTTTAGAAATAGAAACAAACCTACGCAATAAACCCACCCCGGCTTCCGGTAGGCAGGGAAGACAAAGAAGGATTTTGAACACGCCCAATAAAACCGTAACAACAATTACAGGAAAAACCACAAACCGAAAGGAGTTTATTCAAATCTCTATCGGTAGTACTTACATCAGGCGTAATTTTCTCTTTCTAAACGGGGAAAGTTGAGGTTTTTAATCTGCTCCTGCACATTAGCAAACATATTTCTAAGACTCAGGGACGAAAATCACACCATCGAGCACTAATCGCAGACGAGTTATCTGTGACCTTGATTGTTGATTGTAGTTAAATTTTACAGTTGATACCGCGCATCGCCTTTGTCTTTCCCTATACTGCATGCAGAATCGAACAAACCGTCATTGGATCAGCTGTGCGATCGCGTTACAAACCTGGTAAATATTATCCAACGCTCCGGAAAAACAGCTGAAGGTAATGATTGTCCACGAGTAACAACTGCCTCGCTCAGAAAGCTCCGCTTTCCAAGATGTTCGTTCCCACCAAGCATTGGAAAATATTTCACGAGATTTGTAACACAATCGCATTACGGTTTGATAGGTCAAGTTCGTCTTCGATTCTACAGTAAACAGAGGCGATACTCAACTGTAAAATTTAACTACAATTAAGGTCACAAATAACTCCTCTGCGTCCAGTGTGCATCAGGCGCCGCGTCAAGGAGGACATCACAATCAAACAAAGACACCTTCTCTGAATCAGGACGAAGGACTGGACCTCTGGGCCATGTAGAATATATATTCGATTTGTTTTGAAATTGTTAATCTGGGTTTTGTTTTCTAAATAAGTTGGAGAAGGTAGCTAGAGCATTTAAAGAAGAAAAGGGGCTCTTGTAATTTATGATTGATCTCATTTCCCGTCGCCCGAACTCCCTGCTGATGAAAAAATACTGTGATCCTTTAAATTCTTCATCACAGAACTTAGTCGAGTCCAGTTCGGTCTGTTATTATACGATTGATTAAACACTTAATACAGAGATATTGAGAAACAGGAAAAAAAGATTGCGTATATTCCGCCTATCGTGGGGGAGCTATTGGTTTTGTAATTAGCTAAAATCTGCCTCATCACCTTACAACAATGTTTTTGAATAAATAATTTGCTTGCTCGTCGATAACTTGTCGGTCATGAATCATTTATACCCGTTATCGCCCACAAACCATTTGTGAGAATAAAGAGGAAAACAAGTTAGGATAATAGAAATACATCCAACTTCTTACAGCTTTTAGTTGGCAATAACATGAATAACATAAAGTTATTTCGACAAAGGGGGATTATTTTATGGTTAAGTTTCACCACCGTACGTATACATTGTACAATGAAGCCACTATTTCAGCAATACATGTAGCAAAGTTATTAGAACAGGTAAAATTGAAATGGCACGCTAAATAAGAAAACTACAAAGCAAATTAAAGAAGTTAAAGAAGCTGAGAAATCACAGAAGTTTAATCCGGATCTAAAAACTTAGAGAAGAACTTCCTCAAAAGGTTTTAAAGCGTGTATCACTATCTTGGGGGGTTTGGAAGGTTTTTTACACGAATTCGAAATGGCTTCAAAATCCCACAAACCCTTCTAACCCGGTAACCTCTTCGACATAAGTACATCTGTAAGTGTTTACATGAGACCTATAAGCTCTCCCGATCCTGGGTCAACCTTAGTGAATATACAACTCGTTGTCTATATCTATGTCAATAGTGAACAGGGCTCATATAAACTCATATTACTGTCTCGTCAATAAGGACTGTTTGTCTTTGTATACATTTCGTGATAGCTCTATACATCACAAGATCACAATATCTGCGGCTTATTGATCCCTCTATTTCTTTATTGCTGATTGTCTGTAAGCGATTGTTGTTCCTGCAACTATATCTAACTCAGAGACACGAATTTTTTGTCTTTGTTTTTAGTAGACTGGATCACCTTTCGGAGGAGCAAACATTTTTCCCAAGATATTTGTAAGGCTCGGGGGTAAAAAGTTCGGATGACCGCGTTCCATATGTCTAGGATATTCTGAATTTTCTACTAGCTTACCCAGAATTTTGTTACCTAGCTTTTTTTTTTCTTTTCTTTTTTTTTTTTTTTTTTAAAGCATGGAAAAACTATTTGTGACACCTCTGACGCATTTTGAATCATTCGGTCGTTTGACTGCCCCTGCTATAATTGTCGTGACCCGTTCATATTAACAGGATGTCTAAAATGCATGCAATTAAATACTGGTTTCCCGCTCCATTAACTACAGATTGCAGAAATTTTAAGATTAACCACCCACAATGTGAGCACAGTTACTGACATGACATATTACTAAGGTGAATAAATAAATGTATCCCGTTAAATTCTTAACTCAATTTTTTGAGGTACTGAATGAGTCAACAAAAACGCGCGCGCGACTCAGATATTAACGTTCGTCTTACCCCTCTGCCGGAGTGTCAACGTCAGTTGCGCCAAAGTTTAAAGGGACAATAGAATTGTGTCTTTAAACGTCAAACTCGTTAAGATAATTAATACGTTAAACATTATTTCCTCAACTGTGTCGCCTCCAATGAACGATATCTTCTAGTATTGAACTCGGTATTCTGTATATCAAATCCTCGTACCAATATCCCAAACAAACAGCCTTTTGCACGCGGTGTTATAAAGACGAAGTCGACAAACGAATTAGCAAAAGTAAGAAGGCAAATAAGTTAAATCGTTTCATTAATAAAATATATCGTTCAGTTGTTTCGCCATTGAAACAAGTTTTTTTCGGCCAACTTAATCGCCATCAAAAAAGAGCGTGTCAGCAGATATCAATTGGCTAATGAGTTTGTTTGAAAAGACAAAAAAGATTAAAGATCATTAATACCCCTCTTTCGTCACAAAACAAATGAATAAACAAAATATTGCTTTTAACAGTCCTCTGCTGTTTCCGTAGGTATACCTGAAAATAGCAACCAGTTCACGTAAGTAAAGATATAAGCTTAAGCGGTAAGAAGACCCTTTGTAATATTGCTTTTGAGGTTATTCGACACCGAGAGACTTCCCCCCCGCCTTGACAAGAGGTAGTCAGATAAAAATGATATAAAAGGAAGAAAGTTGCTCAGATAACTTCACTGCGAGCAGCAAGCTCACTAGAAAAGATACCGAGGCCTCAAGTCAAAGGATTCTTAGACTGCAGTATCTTGGTTTCTCTACTAAAGCTTCGATAAGGTACTTATTCAGAAAGTTTTCTCTTACATCATATCCATCAATGTTGGTAAATAAGTTGAACAACTTTTAGTTAAATATTGCACTTAAGCATATTCCATGAACTAAATCTAGACCGGCAATCGTTACTCTTTTTACGAAGGCACTATGCAATTTTTTATTCAATGAGTCAACGTTTACGAAGAAAGATTGTTGTAATCGATGTTGTTGTCTCTTTTCAAGAATAATTTAAGGTGTTTAGTTTCTTAAATCAATGATGAAAACTCAACTCAATTAGGATATTCTCTTTTTCGCTCGTACGAGTCGTCTGAAAAAGAATCTTTTTAAAGCTTTGTTAGGTTTTATCTTGTATAGTTTTGTTCACACCTTCAATTTACCCATGCATCGGTTGTCTTAAAGCATTTAACAGATATTTTAGGTCTGTTAGCCCTCAACAAATCGTTCTGCTGAATAGTCAGAGTGTCAAACTAGCTTTCCAGTGGTCCTGCGATTCAGGGTCAGTTCACTATGACCAATTGAGCTAGATTTACTTTAATTTTGGTCGCTGCGAGTTTAAATCCTTGCCCATGATTGTAACCAAATGGCCGATTCCTGCCACGTTGTTTGACCTAATAGGTTCTATTTAAATTATTTCAGTGATCCAGATTATTTTAGTCAGCGCATGTCACTTAGTGCAAATAAGTTTCGCATTATTTTACAAGACAATACTGATTCATCAAAATATCCATTTTCTTGTCTCAACAGTCGGAAAGGGAGAAGCAGTTAAAGAGAAAATGAAAGCAACAAGGTATTATGCTACCTTTTTTACTTTCACCTAGGAACACAGGGAAGAAATATAAGAAACTATAGTTAACTACTCAGGGGCCGACAGTCACTCTCTGCCTTCGAAAACCTAACATTTTTTTGTCCCTTCATTTACAGGCTTAAAAATCTTCCCGGTTTAATGTAAATTTCTCTTACAGACATCACTTTTTAATTTACGGGCACAATACTGACAAAGCGATTCCTGGGGAGCTTATTTGTTAGCGGAAAGCTATTATCTGCGCACTGTTTTGTTCACAGTTTGAGTTAGTCAAGATACCAAAAGCTCGACGGCGAAAACGTCACTTAAAAAGTGAAAGACTTCATCGCTTTTATTCCATCTCGTTCAATTTTTCAAATGCAGGCGAGATATTTTTTTGGCAGCGGGGATCTTCCATAACGTAAAAATAGAAAGTTTCAAGTCGTGCTTGTGCGACAACGTCATACCAAAGAGCGTCGGATACATGCACGTGCAAAGTCGTTGTTTTGCGAATCTTTCTTGTTGCCGTCGATCGAGATTATTACGAATATTCAACTGGTAAGGGTCTCGAAAGATGTTAAGAAGGAGTTGTTTATAAGGATGTAATTAAAAGCCTGAGGTTCGTGTGCCACCTTTTTCCTATTTTCAACATTTTGAAGTTGCCTGTGATCTATTACTAAACAGACACTCCCCATAACTGGGCCAAATTCTATTTGATAAATAGAACCAATTATAGACAAATGTGGTCAGTTGTTAATAATGCGGACACATAGCTCGGTCCCTTCAGTTTCCTTATTACGTGAGTTTGACTTGTATTCTAATTTATCAATTCACTACTTTCACATAGACCATAATGCACCTTGCTTAGCCCCTAAAATTTTGCATAACTCTTGTTTCCAATTTCTCCTTGGGGAATAACAGTCGTCCCGGGGAAATCCAAGACACTGGTTATGCAAGATGTTGGGGAAAAACAAGGTGCATTATGGTCTATGTGAAAATGGTAAATTGTTCATTGCCCACCTAAATTGGCACATCAACAGTTCAGAGATCTTAATCTTAATTAACGTAATTTTGTTTTGTTATTTAAAACTGACACTTGAGAATGGAACTGAAAAAGATCAGTATTTTTGAAACTGCACCACTGACTGTCTACAAGTCTTTCTACTGGAATCCTTTGCTGAGTTTATTCTTGACTGCTTTTACGTTTATGACTCCCAGTCACTGTTACATTTTTAATTATTGCCAAAGTGTAATCAGCATACCAAAGTTCAACTATTCACAAAGTTAAATTGCATTGGTGCGAGTTAAAGGCCCTTTGCAGTTAGTCATTGTACAAAACAGCCATGGGTACATGTACATCGTGGGCGCTTTCCATTCAACGAAAACGTCCGGTTTGAAATTTTTGGCAACTTCCAGTAGCGAATGGAACAGCATTTTCCAAAATTTCCAAAAAAGAGCAAAACCTCGCGAGGTATACCCAAATTTTCGAAAATGTTTTCCCGGAAGTTTCCTTTCCATTCAACTTTGCTCCCAGAATTTCCAGAATTTTCGGTTGAATGGTTCGCATTTCGGAAATTCAACAGTTTCAAGAATTTCCGGAAACTTTTCCGGAAATTTCGGTACCATTGCCGCTGTTTCCAAATTTTCGAAAGTTTTGGTTGAATGGAAAGTGCCCCATGTAAAATGGTAACTTGCTTTGTTTGTCTCACTCCAGTGCGTCCCTTCCTCTCCAGCATGGCTGTTTTGTACCACGTGAATGACTATCCGTAAAGGGCTTATTCAGAGCCATCCAAGCCAGGTGTTTCGAAAAAATAAAGTGGCTTTAACACAAATTTGGAATTTAAACTTGTAAAAAGTGTGCGTGTTTTACCCTGAAAGCTAAAAGCTAAAAGCTTCAAGTAAAAAGTGTGATAGTCCTGATCCATCAAACAAGAAGTCCTAAAAATGCTATAAGCCATATCCAAATACAATAAAAACCGGCGACTAAGAAACTGGTTGAATCCGTTTGGTTAAAATTTGCCAATTAGGCCCTCTCTATACAAGAACCTGTTTAGCCTAAAATTTGAAACAGGTTCTTATTTTCTAAAGTCTATGAAAAAAAATTCTGTACACGTGGGTAAATATTAAGAGTGTAAGTCGACATTAAATATCCTGTTTGGAGACATTAGTGCCTTATTCGGCTCCAACTGCAATTGTAATTGTATGCAGGTTTTACCTAAGGAATGAGCTGAATACCGCACAATGTATTTTACCTTAGAATATAAGAACCTATTTAACAACCTAAATAGCCTACATTTGTACTAATTACCATTTACGTGAGAACCTGTGTAGGCTAACTTGGGACAATGCAGGTTCTTAGTCGCAGGATTAAGGTATCTTATTAGGTTAATTTTAGATTTCCGCTCTCTTTGTTTCCATTTCAGCATTCTCTTATGCATTGCTGTTATTGTTGGCACTTACGAAGTACGCCAAGCATCGTCTTCTGATGCAGCAGCCAAACTGGTTTTGAAGATACTGAAGAATAGAGCAAACTGCGAAACACCCCTTAAAACGGCTTTAGCATGCCTACAACGCAAGTATCGCACATTTGACGGCACATGCAACAATCTGTGTAACATAACTCTGGGATCCGCGGAACAACCTCTGGAGCGTTTACTGCCAGCCGACTATGAAGGAGGTCCCGATAGTCAAGCACCACGAAGTTTGGGAGTTGATTTTAAGCTACTTGCAAATCCCAGAAAAGTTAGCGCTGAAACTTTGGAGAACAATGATACTGCGAATATCAATGGCACTATTGTGAATTTTACCCACCTGACAATGACCTGGGGACAATTCCTAGATCACGACGTCACCTTAACAGAGCTGCCTGAAGGCTTAGATTGTGGGATAAACAATGCACCCTGCAACGTCATTCCTGAATGTGTTAACATAAAAATCCCGAATGGTTTAGAACTGTTATTTAACGATTCTGTACAATGCATTCCTCTTCCCAGGTCTGTGAGAACCCCAGATGGTAACCAGGTCAGTGGAGTATTTAACTTTTTCATAAATATCCAGTGATACAAAGAGTAGCATCTATTTCATATGGTTTCCCACAGGCAGCCCAAGCTCAGTACGAGAGTTTAATCATTAATGCGTGTGGTATCCTATTGCGTAATCCTCAAAACGGTCTTGAACTTAAAGTGCTTAAGTGGAAATTAGGTAAGAGATTCAAGAAGATCAATACTCGCCGGATTTCCAACAAAAAATGCTTAACTTTATTAAGTTAGTTATTGTTTGCTTTCTGTGTGGTTTTTTTCCCGATCTGATGCGATTTTAGGTGGGGAAACACAGCGATGGAAGAAATAAAAAATTGCTAAATTCGCATCAGCACACATGAAGCATGTTAATAATTAAATTCTCATACTGAGTTTGGGCTGTCTGTGGATTTCCCAGAGTGGGAAAGTTTTCCAGACGCGAGAACCCTTAAGAATAGAACACAAAGTAGGTTTTGAGTGAGAGTAGGACTAAACGTTTTGAGTAAAAGTTATGCATAAGCGAAACAGGCCAGACTTGGCTGCCGTTTCGGCGAACATCTTCGAGGTGTTGAAATAGACGTATCGAAACCAGTAGCTCCCACTTTAATCTTACAAATAAGGCTATCCAAAACGTGGTAATCATCTGCAGTATCACATGGCACTAACAAAAGACTCCAGGGTTTGAATGACACTCAGAGTCCATGGAAAAGATTTATTTACTCGCAAAGCATACACTATTATCATTCGATGCAAATTTTTATTCCTTTTCATTTGCCTAGAGCCCAGCACGTGACCTGCAAATAACTGCCAACAAATAATGGTCTTCTCATGCGAAATGTCGTCCAACCGTGTTTGGCTGCAAAAAATCTTTTGCTTATGTGTAAATGAAACCACGCTTTTCTCCTCCTTGCAATCGCTCTTCCGTTAAAAAGGCAGATTGCTTCCAGTCCATGAGTTTATTTATATTTATTAATATGTTCAGTACTCAAACTCGTCTAATAATTGTTAATTTTATTTTTCATTTGAATCTCTTATACCAATAACGTCTTTATTATTTCAGATAAATATTATTACCGCTTATGTTGACGGGTCACAAGTGTACGGATCAAGCGATGAATTAGCTAAACAGCTACGAAGTCCCAAAGGCCATGGACTTCTAGATACGGTGCCACTGAGAAACATTGGAGGCCTACCAAGACTTCCTGATGCTAATGAGGAAGCTTTCTGTAGATCTGGCAATCCAGAAGAAAAACCTTGCTTTATTGCTGGCGATGCTCGAGTCAATGAAAATCAAGGTAGAAACGACGTTCGCTTTTTAAAAATCTTTCAAATCACCAATCAAAATTCAAGTCAAAAGAATACAGTTATATTATTTAAAATAGTATCAGTGAAAGTGCCGCCCAAGACACATAATTCGTTTTGTGTGTTTTGTCATCTTTGTATTCGTTTGATTCATTTACAATCACTACTTATTAAAGATAAAGGGAGAAAGAATGAATGAATGAATGAATGAATGAATGAATGAATGAATGAATGAATGAATGAATGAATGAATGAATGAATGAATGAATGAAAAGAAAACTAAAGTCAGAGATAAGATAGAATGGAAAAGGGCAAGATATGGCTAAACTAATTTAAAATGACCTTTAAATCAAAGTACAGTTGAACCCCGCTATTTCGAAGTCCCAAGGGAAATGGAAAAAAGTTCGAAATAGCGGATCTTCGAAATAACCGGGGAAGCGAAAAAGGGAAGGGTAAATCCAAGGGCCTTCGATCTTCCTTCGAAATAACGGGGACTTCGAATTAACCGAGTTCAAAATAGCGAGGTTCGACTGTACCTATTTATGATCGATGAAACTAGATACCTCAGGTACAATTTGTACTGTAACAAGAAAGGTTTGACTGACATGTACGCGTAGCATTTCAAGGCGCTCACTTAGAATATAACCTGCGAACAGGCTCCCGAGTAAAGCGGAGCAAAAAAAAAATCGGCGAAGGAAGCAAGCCCATGTGTGCAGGAATGTTATTAAAGCCGGTGCATTCAAACGTAAAAAAAAAACTAATTAAACAAGTCTAATTACCTTATTGACATATTTGTTAGAGGATAATTGCAATTGGATGCGCTACGTAGATAGATGCAAACTGGTAAGAAACTGGACAGTATTATAGTAATTAACTAACAAATTCTAAATTTTCATTCAAAACTCGTCTCTTAATCAGCATAAAGGAATAACCGTGGAGTAATTTTATTGCAGCTCTTATGGCGATGCACACTTTGTGGGTCCGCGAGCACAACCGTATTGCAACAAACCTTAAACTACTCCGTCCCTACGCGGATGACGAGACACTGTTTCAAGAGGCGCGTAAGATTGTAATAGCAGAGCTTCAGCATATCACCTATAATGAGTGGCTTCCAGTATTATTCCCCAGTAAAGAATTGGTAAGAACTTTATCAAAGTACGTTAATTATATCAGCACCTATGATGAGTGCTCTTACGGCCTCTTGAACTAACTTGTTCTTCTGTTGATAATCATTTCACTAAATATTCTTAGGCATTTAATTAATTTAACTGATAGAACGTACTGTGGTTTAGAATTTGACTTCCCTAAAAGCATACGTGATGGGTAATGGGAAATTAATTTCCTGGGAGACCCAAAGTTTGATGAGACTTAAGAACCGGTGAACCAATTTCAAATTTTTAAGTTTTGAATTTGAATTTTTTTTTTTTCTTAATTCAGTCTCTACTATGTTATTTGAAATAACGTTTTGGCTATAAATCTCAGCTTTAGTCATATTCTTGAGATGTTTTTAAGTTTAATTTTACCTTAACCGTTCTTCGAAAAAGGTTTCGTACTGAAAAAGAGTCACTGTGTGACTGTCAGTTCAATGCCAAAAAAAGAAATGTTGACCAGTGCAGACAATAAGTTTTTTGTTACAATAACAAAAACCGCAGTAAATTTTAAAATCATTTTAAAAAGTTTAAATAGTTTAACTCTCACGGAGGAATTCGTTCCTAAATTTTAACTTCGCTTTAAAATGAAATACATTTGCACTTTGTCTAGTATTTTACTGATTCGCTAAAAATGCTCTTACTTAGGAACTGATAAATGCGTCATGTTGTCAAAGTGACATTTTGCATGATTCTTACCTTTGCAATCATTTATTCTTTTATTTCTTTCTTTCTCTTCTAATGCTTGGCCCAGCGTGCACGTATGTTGAGCTCTAACTCATTTTAAACAGAGTCTAAACTAAGGGGGCCTCAACGGCCACTTAACTGATAACTGATCGGCGAGAGCACACACATTATTTGCGTCATCCTTGCCCCGACATTTAACACAAGAGAGCGCATTTTAAAAATGTTTTTTTGTTTCTTTTTCAGAGAAAACAATTTGGCGTTCTTTTAAAACCTAAAGGAAAATTCTTCACTGGATATGACCCCGAAGTGAATGTGCAATGCACCAACGTTTTCTCTACATGCGCCCTGAGAATGGGTCACAGTTTAATTCGCGCCGTTTTTGATTTGAGATCAGCCGACGGCACCTTTAGTCGATTTAGAGGATCTGATCGGTCCCTGCCTAGAGACATTCGTTTTGCTGAGCCAGTTGACTTCTTCATCCCAGATAGGTTTTTTAATAAAAACGAACAAAGCGTCTTTACAAGAATTTTGTTCGGGCTGATATTTTTAGAGGCTCAGACTCCTGATCGGTAAGTATAGCGCTCTTTAACCCTTAATGATATTTAGACTGGGCTTGATTTAGGTCCCTAGGACTCTAACTCCAGCAGTGTCGTATTTTTACTGACGCAACACGCTACCAACACACCAGCACTGCCCTGTCCATTTCCTGACCCAAGCATATCGGATCCATGTAACCAAGACTGCAGTTGTAGCTTCCTCTCTCGCCAAAGGTCTTCACAGTCAGCCCGCATGAAGTTCAAACTCCCATCGTTTGATGGTGACCCTTTTTGGCATTCTTTCCGTGTAACGTTATGTTCTTTTATACTCCATCATACCCTTTTGTGTCATACAATCTTAATAGTCTCATATGGTTAAATTTTCATGACAACGCTACATGACTCCCTCATGGTGTGAACATAGCCTACCGCTATGTTCACACTATATCTATAAATAGCTCTTGCGTCGGCACGAAAACCATACCGGATAGGGCTTCTGTTCACACTTAAATTTTTCTAATGTGGTCTATCATGTGACATGGATTATGTCGGTTTCACTAATCGACACCTACATCCACGCATCAGCGAACACACAAGCTCAACTCGTTGATCGGAAGGCACATCATGTGAAAGAACATGGGGTCGAGAAGCCAACCCTCACGGACAATTTTTCGGTCCTCTACGAGATGCTATTTATACAAAAACTCAAACCATCACTGAACATGCAATCGGATTCGATTCGCGCCAAGCTTTTCTATTAAATACATTTACATAGGCTGCATTCATTTGCAGCATACAACGGTATACCCGTCGCATTTGCCCAATGGAATTTTTTTTTTAAAGCTCAAAAACAATAAAAAATTCAAACGGGCAAATGCGATGTATATACCCGTATGCTGCAAATGAATCCACCCATAACAATGAAGCACGCACGAATGCAATCTCATTTATTCAAACTACACCTCTTTTACAACTTTGAAACTTCACACTCTTGATAATGATGTTCGAAGCATCGAAAAGTCATGCAGGTAACGCGTTCTTAAGTTCAAATTTTCTTGTTAAATCAGCTGCAACAAGCACTGAACTGACTATCGGACTTAAGTACAAAATTATTTTTAGTCCCCAGATGGCCTTGTAACTTTCTTGATTTAGTCATTGTTTGTGGACAACTGCTCCTTCCTTAATGTAGACGCTTAGTATTAGAAAGATGATTTCTCTAATATAATAGAATCTCATTCCTTTTATAGTATCTTTGTGAACGCTATACGCGAGCGACTCGTCATTGAAGGCAATATCTTTGGCGATCTCATGGCCATCAATATTCAGCGTGGTCGGGACCATGGCCTACCAGGTTACGCCCATTATCGAGAAGTGCTTGGATTGGGAGCTGTGAATTCTTTTGATGACCTTTTGGGTAGTTTCACTCCAGAGCAGCTTGCAAAATTTAAGGAAGAATACAAAAATGTCAAAGATATTGATTGTTTTCCCGCAGCCATATCAGAGAACCCCATGGACGGAAGCGTGCTTGGAAGCGTAAATACCCATATTATACTAAAGCAGATGGGAAAGTTTCGCTCTGGTGATCGCTTTTGGTACGAGAGAGATGACCACTTGACCGCCTTTACGCTCACACAGCTGGATGAAATAAGAAAAGCTACTATGGCTAGAGTCATGTGCGACAATCTTGACGGTGCCACCCGCATTCAGCCTTGGGTATTCAAAACATTAGAAAGCGGCCAAGAGGTGGTTGACTGTGCAGACCTAGATTACGTTGACCTGAAAGAATTCAGTCAAGGTAACTTTTATCTATTTCCAGTATTTCTGATATATTCTATTTATTTTCATCTTACATCTGTAGACTACTGGGGTACGATTATTACACTTGAAGAGTTTTCTCTCGTGTTTGACAAACGGAAACGCATTACGAGTATGAGTTAGGGAGTTAACGCAACGTGAGAGCTTACTCACAGTCGCTCACAGGGTACAGAAAGTTACACAAACGAGACGCCTGGAGGCGTTCACTGTTCTGTCAAAAACTTCAGGATTTCTAGACATATATGATATTTTATGACAACGAGAAGCTTACCAGAACAAGTTACAGCTCATGGAAGAAGTTGATTACATTTTGATGATGTGCAAGTGTTGCAAATCAGTTTTAATTTAAAATGTTTATTGCTGGTGTCAACTGCTTTTGACCAAGAGGATGGAAATGTAGCATATGATAATAGACCATTTTACACTTGTGAGCTTGGTGTCCTAGCCTTTGAGTGAACGTGAGGCTGGGGTTGACCTTGTTTTAACACAAACCTCTTTCCTTTTCTTATGGAAATTAACATTCTGCTAAGAAAAGTCCTAGTTAGCATAAAAACATCAGGATTTAAATAGCAAGCAGGAAGGGTTGTATTGTATGGTCAACTCCAGCCTCGTTTTCGCCTGTAACTGTAAAATGGTCTATGATGTGTTCAAATAATCAACCTCGGTTAAAATAATGTATTGCTCAATTAAGTTACACCGTGAGTAACTACTCTTTTTTTTCTTTTCTTTAATTTTGATAGGAGCTGGAGTGGAACCGATGGAAGAAACTGGTGGTGAAGAAAGTGCCGCTGCCTGAATCCTACATCACGTGTGAAACGCTTACTTTTCTTATTCGTAATTTCACTTTATTCTAAGTAAAAATAAGACGATCATGCAAACCTTAAGGAGAGAGACGGCACCAGGCAAGAAACCAAGCATTTCTTTTATTCAAAACCTGGAGTCTAATCTCCTGCTTTATCAATAAAGTATTTGAATGAAATGCCACGATGTCTGATGTAGTTAATAGCGGGGAATTTAAGAGAACGGATCTGTTTACCCTTACGTTGCCCTTTACTGAATAGACCCTTTGACATGAGCCAGTTTGGGAACATCTGTCGACACCACTGAAAAGAGCGCCTTAAAATTAGTAAAATTGCCAAATTTGAAAGCGATACGTCTTAAGCGAGCGAAGATATAGCTAACCAAAGTTGTATGGTCAGGGGCAAGTTTGTATCCTCCACCATGCAAACGTCCGCAAATAAAATTTCGCGACTTTGAGGAGCTATAATTATTTTTGTTTTTTTTTTAATAAATCACTCTCAAACTTGGAAATTTTACTAATTTTAAGGAGCTTTTTCCAGTGGTGTCGCCGCGGATTTTCGCTAACTTGTTCCTGTCAAAAGTTGAAAAAACACGTGGAAAGGTCTATTTCGTTTATCCTAACCCATCATTCCAAGTGGAAGAAAAGACTATCAACCTGTCCTCGCCAACAAACTTTAAAGTTGGGCAGTCAGACTTCTGAGACTTCCCCGGATCTGCCCACATCTTCCCAACGCTCCCTGAATTTAACCGTCTATTCGTTCGTGTCGCGCCTTTGGTACATTTATCCCTTTCATCATTGCGAATACCTTTTAAAACCCATGTAATTTTCTGAGACACACCCGCGTTCTCATTAAGCGTCAGGAGACTTTTCAAACACTTTTAAAATTGGGGCAATACTGCAATCTTTGCACGGAGTGAATTAGCAAACAGACATGTCAATAAGTAAACAACAAAAAAAGTAAGTGCAAGTGCAAACAGGATCCTAGACCCATAAAAGGACCGCCCTGATGTGAAATAATTTATTATTACCATAATTATTATTACTTAAAAAACTCTAGGGAAAAAATAAATTGGTAGAAACTCGAGATAATTACACATTAACATAAACAAAGTTAAAAAAAGATACAAGAATGTGAATGTGGTAGACACGGACTTCTATCCATAAGGGACGATTTGCATGATGTTTCCGGTTGCTCTAGTGATGCAAAGTATGCGAGTGTAAGAGAAATGTGTAGAGGTGTTTATCTGCCAAAGGCCTGAGTTGCGTTGAACGAGAAAAGATTATGCGTGGTTGTAGATAGTCTTATCATTGCCTCGAAAGTGTATGATTGTGTGACTTCCGGATGGTGTTGACAGGAAGAACTCACAGGTATATTGTTGGTTTTCACATGACGTCACTAAAATTCAAACTACAAAACTACCGATCCTACTGAGATTTTACTTTCATGGTGTGTTAGAGCAGCTGAAAACTAATTTTCAAACAAATTTTCGCTTCAAAAGGGTTCTTGGTTTTGTAATAGAGCACGCTAGAATTTCTAAGCTTTTGCGTGACGCAGCATTTACATGACGGCCGAGAGAGCTGTCATTTAGGTTAAAAAAGTGATTTTTTTCGAGGAATTTTGCTATCTAAACAGTTCAAGTGTTAGAAAAAGTATTACTTTGATGTTTATGAGTTCCTTTAGGAGTAAATTCACGCTTTTGTAGCAAAACTCGGAAACAGATGTTTCTGTTGGTTTCCTTCCGCCATGTTGGAGCTCATCCGGATGAGCTCCAGCATGGCGTCTCCATACAAAGCTCTATAAATTTGGGTAAAACATTTCCTCGGATATCTAGTCTACGAGTTACTTCTTCGACCCAAATTTTGGCGAGGGTCTTTGTATATTTACGTCCTTTTATTTCTCAGATTCTGGACTTTATCTGTCGAATGGTTTTGATTTTTATTTTGATCTATTTTGGATGGCGCGACACTGAAAACCAGCAATATGGTCGCGCGGTTGAACTGTTGCAGCAATAAAATGTCGTCTGATCTGTAACGGGCATAAAAACGCTTCGTCGGTGTTTAAGCTTAGGTGACCGTGCCTTAGAAAACCAATTCTCGACTCAGGAAAATTGATCTAGGTCTAGCTTCAGCGGGTACTTGGCTTTGAACCATGGACCGGTTTTGCAGATCAGAAGGTGATAATTTCAGTGGCTAGTACTATGTTTCAATGTTTGTTATCTATTCCATGCGAAATCCTGTCATTTATCGGCCCGAGGAAAAAGTGTTTTGCTAGCTATCTAAGTTGATATGTAAGCCCTAACCAGACACATTTTGACTGTATTTCACTCAACTTAAAAATTTCTTGACTGAAATGACACCGGTCAGATTACTGAACAACTGTTCTAACATTTGCGTCATTTTAACTTTGGATTTGGTGAAATTCATCTAGGGATCACCAACTTACTTCCCGACGTCAGATACAGGCTTTTAATCGGCCATTGAACGATTTTTCATTGTTTTAAATTGCCAAGTAGTAGAATGAGTTGATTTTTTTGCTAACCCGGTTTTTTCAAAAATCCAGGTATATATTAGTGTACTTTCCTGTCTCTAGAAGTCGCGCAAGTCTACCTGCCTCACCTGTTTGGAGAATGAAGATGGGACATTAGTTAAAAGAGTGAGTGGCAAGAACTTTCCAGAAACATTCAGGAAGAGCAAATTCCAGTATTTTTACTTCATTACTGTTAGAATCGCAAACAAACGGCCGTTTGTGGGGAGGAGAGTTGCGTGACGACACTAAAAACGGCTGTGTAGCAGACTACGCTCTTCGCCGCTGGGGACGTTTCACGAGGAGGAACGTCTGCGACTCAGCGACAGAAATTCCATACTGATGACGCAAATCGATGTTTACATAATGAATCCGGTAGTCATGGGCTTCCAAATATAAATTTGTCCAATTTTGCATGTCTTCTGGTTGATTTTCGTGAAGTGTTGTGTTCATCTGCCAACGAGCTCCAGCAAAACTCAAACGCTTCTTCTAGAGAAGACTATATTCCAGAAATATTGACTGTTTTGTTAGAGATTCTTCGCGTTTACATTTCACCTTTGTGGCCTTTTGTCTTTTGTCTGTCATTCGTAAACAATGGCTAAAACAATGTAACTAATCCGTCGACCAATCAGCGCTTCTGACAGGATTCCGGACAGATTTTACGTCATCAGTATGGAATTTCTGTCGCTGAGTCGCAGACGTTCCTTCTCGCGAAACGTTCCCGGCGGCGAAGAACGAGGAGAAACGGATGTTCTCGCAGGCTACGAATTTCTGTAATCGTCCATCTTTCTGCTAGTGACAAGCTAGCCGTTGTTCACTCGTCTTGCTTGTTTGGGGCTGAGTCTTATTCCGAGGAGTGTCTGGCAAGGTTTCGAATGAAAGATTTGTGAACTCTTTGCAAACTCTCCAAGTGTTTACATATACACAGTTACACGCACCTTATAACTTCTTCTGCGCTTAACGAGTGTCGTTAAAATTTTGGTCCATAACTTTCACTGAAACAACTGCTCCACAGGATGTCACTGATAACACGTAACGCAAAAGTGTGTCGAAGTATGACTGCACAATAAATGTCACAAAATCTACCTAAGCGGTCTCTTAGGGATGTTCTGTCTTTACGTCACCCTAACCATTTCGTACTTCCGGGCGCAAACAATAGAAACGTCATCATTACATACCGATTCCTCGCAGCCCCTGTTCAAGCAAATCGATATTTTTTCTATATTGACTGTACGACTGTATATTTCAACTGTAAGTACTTTCAAATGTAGGTTGAGTTTGATCGTCCGGGTAAACGTAGTCCTGAATAGGACTGTTGATGTTGACAGTGACTGACGTTTCGACAACCTGTGTGGTAGTCATCTTCAGAGTCAAAGTGAGTTGTGTCACGTCAGGTGATGGTATTATACTCTGGTTATTGATTTGATTGGTCAATTACGTCGCGGTGTTATTGGTCGTCTGTCAGTTAAGCCGTGATGTTATTGGCTATGAAGACTCGTAATCAGTAATTGGTGCGTTTCTATCCGTCTATTGTCACAGTTAAACAGTCGTCTATTGTTAGTCAAATTGTCATTCTCTCGTAGTTAGTTTTGCTTGATCTCGTCAATAAGTCGTTTGTACGGAGCTGGTAACTGTTGGCTACGATTCAGTGGCGTTTGTTCTAAGTTAGTAAACCAGCTTTCTAAAGTAAGACGTTGATAGTAGTCTGTAAAATACGTTATACATGTCGCAGAGTCCCAGTCAATTTGATGTTTCGTCTTTAAATGGTGCTCAGCAATGTGATTGTTGACGTCACCATTCTTCGTGGCTCGTTAAGTTTGTGTTCGGTCAGTCGCGTGCCTAGGTTTCTGCCGGTTTCACCAATGTAAGAAGCCTGGCAGTCGCAGCATATGCATTTGATCTTGTATACTGCTCCCTGTCTGTCCTCCGGTTTGTCTTTGTCCTTGACATCAGTAAGCAGTCGCCGTAAAGTGGTTATCGGTTTGTGTGCAACACGTATATTGTAAGGTTGTAATATACCTGCAATAGTTTCAGAGGTGCCTCTGATGTACGGTATAGGTCGCTGTCGTAACAGGGCCAGAGTTGGTCTGAGTGTTGGAATCAGTGTTACTGTGAGTGTTCCGTCTAACAAAGTCCGTGTTGTAATTGTTCTTACAAAAAAAGTTGTTAAGATAATCAGTCTCGTCTTGTAGGCTGTCAGGTGAGTCACAATCTAGTTGAGCTCGTCTCGTCAGAGTCCGGATAGTAGTAGCCTTGTGAGAGGTCGGGTTGTACGAAGACTGGTCTAGTAATCGGTCGGTATGTGTCGGTTTTCTGTAAATAGTCGTTTTTAGTTTGTTGTTGTCGCGAGTGACCAAGCAGTCTAGAAAAGGTATCTTACCATTTTCTTCGATCTCCTTGGTGAACTGTATGTCCGCGTTCTGTCTGTTAAGGTGTTCGTGAAAATCGTCGATTCCGTCTTTGTGTAAGTACTTTCCTTAACATACGCGCGAGTTACTAGAGTGCCTCCTCGGGATTTCGCCTTCTGGGCGAAATCCCTGCGGGGGCAATTAACTAGCAGCAGATAAACTGACGACTTTAGTCGGACTAATTCAAACACATTTACTCATTATTATTATTATTTTTGTTATTATTATTTTTTTATAACTGAGGACTTCAACCTACAATTGTTAGTTATTTCGTTCATTTAGCCGTTACCAAAAGGAAGAAAGCCCTCTTGTACGGGAACATCAAGGAAGCAAACCATGCCGAACAACACGCCTGCTGAAAGTGGTCATTAACTATCGTTCACATTTCACCCGGAAAGAACAAACAATAAGGGAAAACCCGCGTTAGGGTATAACTATTTTAAGTTAAAAACAAAACTGGATCCAGGGCTGGCACTACGGCAAAGGGCCAATATTTAAACTAACAAAATTAGCCTTCCTCAGAGCCAGAGCTATACCGAGAGAAAATATCTTTTAACGGATTAGTATAAGTTTGGTTCCACATGCCTAAATATACTTATATTTCAGCATGCCGGGAACTATATTAACTTTTTTTTTAAAGAAAGTCCAGGAATTTTTTTTTTATTTTCAACATAAGAAACATCCGGTATTGTACTACCGATTTAAATAAACTACGAGCTTGGTCTACCTGTAGTACATAATCACGCCGGGCAACTTGCAGCGCCCACGTTCGGGTTACCACCGGAGTGTCAACGACAGTTGCGCCAACGCTTACACTGTCTCGCCTCCAATGAACGATATCTTCTAGTATTGAACTCGGTATTCTTTATATCAAATCCTCGTACTAATATCACAAACAAAGAACCTTTTGCACAGTGTTACAGAGACGAAGTCGACAAGCGAATTAACAAAAGTGAGACGACAATAAAGTTAAATCGTTTCATTAATAAAATGTATCCTTTAGTTGTTTCGCCATTGAAACAGGTTTTTTTCGACTAACTTAATCCGCCATCAAAAAAGAGCGTGTCAGCAGACATTATACCATATCAATTGGCTAACGAGATTAAAGATCATTTATATCCCTCTTCGTCACAAAGCAAATAAATAAACAAACTATTGCTACTAATCAGTCCTCTGCCGTTTCCGTAGGTATACCTGAAAATAGCACCCAGTTCACGTAAGTAAAGATATAAGCTTAAGCGGTAAGAAGACCTTTTGTAATATTGCTTTTCAGGTTATCAACACCGCCGTGATAGAAGTCAGATAAAAATGATATACGCAGGAAGAAAGTTGCTCAGATAACTTCACTGCGAGCAGCAAGCTCACTAGAAAAGATACCGAGGCCTCAAGTCAAAGGATTCTTAGACTGCAGTATCTTGGTTTCTCTACTAAAGCTTCGATAAGGTACTTATTCAGACAGTTTTCTCTTACATCATATCCATCATTGTTGGTAAAAAAGTTGAAAAACTTTTAGTTAAATATTCCACTTAAGCATAGTCCATAATCTAAGTCTAGACAATCGTTTAACTCTTTTTACGAAGGCATTGTGCAAGTGTTTTATTCAATGAGTCAACGTTTACGAAGAAAGATTGTAATCGATGTGGTTGTCTCTTTTCAAGAATAATTTAAGGTGTTTAGTTTCTTAAATCAATGATGAAAACTGAACTGAATTAGAATATTCTCTTTTTCGCTGGTACGAGTCGTCTGAAAAAGAATCTTTTTTAAGCTTTGTTAGGTTTTATCTTGTATAGTTGTGTTCACGCCTTCAATTTACCCATGCATCGGTTGTCTTAAAGCATTTAACAGATATTTTAGGTCTGTTTGCCCTCAACAAATCGTTCGGCTGAATAGTCAGAGTGTCAAACTAGCTTTCCAGTGGTCCTGCGATTCAGGGTCAGTTCACTATGACCAATTGAGCTAGATTTACTTTAATTTTGGTCGCCGAGAGTTTAAATCCTTGGCCATGATTGTAACCAAATGGCTGATTCCTGCCACGTTGTTTGACCTGATAGGTTCTATTTAGATTATTTCAGTGATCCAGACTATTTTATTCAGCCCATGCCGCTTAGCGCAAATAAGTTAAGCATTATTTTACAAGACAATATTGATTCATCAAAATATCCATTTTCTTCTCTCAACAGTCGGAAAGAGAGAAGCAATTAAAGAGAAAATGAAAACAACAAGGTATTATGCTACCGTTTTTACTTTTACCTAGGAAAACAGGGAAGAAATATAAGAAACTATAGTGTTAACTACTCAGGGGCCGACAGTCACTCTCTGCCTTCGAAAACCTAACATTTTTCTATCACTTAATTTACAGGCTTAAAAATCTTCCCAGTGTAATGTAAATTTCCCTTACAGACATCACTTTTTATTTTGCGGGCACAAAACTGACAGAGCGATTTCTGGGGAGCTTATTTGTTAGCGGAAAGCTATTATCTGCGCACTGTTTCGTTCATACTATATAGGGCCGAGTTAGTCAAGATACCAAAAGCTTAACGGCGAAAACGTCATTTAAAAAGCAAAATACTTCATCGCCCTGTTTCCGTCTCGTTTAATTTTTCAAATGCGGGCGAAATACGTTTTTAGAGTTGAATTCTGCGGCGAGGATCTTCCATAACGTAAAAATAGAAAGTTTCACGTCGTGGTCGTGCGACAACGTCATACCAAAGAGCGTCGGATACCGGATGCACTTGTAAAGTCGTTGTTTTGCGAAACTTTCTTGATGCCGTCGATCGAGATTATTACGAATATTCAACTAGTAAAGGTCTCGAAAGATGTTAAGAAGGAGTTGTTTATAAGGAAGTAAAGCCTGAGGTTCGTGTGCCACCCTTTTCCTATGCGTTCAACATTTTGAAGTTGCCTGTGATCTATTACTAAACAGACACTCAGCATAACTGGGCCAAATTCTATTTGATAAATAGAACCAATTATACACAAGTGTGGTCAATTGTTGATAATGCGGACACATATCTCGGTCCCTTCAGTTTCCTTATTACGCCCGTGAGTTTGACTTTTTATTCTATCAATTCACTACTTTCACATAGACCATAATGCACCTTGCTTAATCCCTAAAATTTTGCATAACTCTTGTTTCCAATTTCTCGTGGGTATAACAGTCGTCCCAAAAGAAATCCAAGACAATGGTTAAGCAAAATGTTGGGGGTAAACAAGGTGCATTATGGTCTATGTGAAAATGGTAAACTGTTCATTGCCCACCTACTGATTGGTACATCAACAGTTCAGAGACCTTAACCTTAATTAACGTAATTTTGTTTTGTTATTTAAAACTGACACTTGAGAATGGAACTGAAAAAGATCAGTATTTTTGAAATTGCACCATTGACTGTCTACAAGTCTTTCTACTGGAACCTTTTGCTGAGTTTATTCTTGACTGCTTTTACGTTACTGTATGACTCCCAGTAACTATTTATATAATACATTTTTAATTATTGCCAAAGTGTAATCAGCATACCAAAGTTCAACTATTCACAAAGTTAAATTGCATTGGTACGAGTTAATAGGCCCTTTGCAGTTAGTCAAGGTACAAAACAGCCATGCGTACATGTACATCGTGGGGCGCTTTCCATTCAACCAAAACGTTTGGTTTGAATTCTTAGCAGAAGCGAAAGGAACAGAGCATTTTCCAAAATTTCCAAAAAAGAGGAAAACCTCGCGAGTAATACCCAAATTTTCGAAAATGTTTCCCCGGAAGTTTTCTTTCCATTCAACTTTGCTCCCAGAATTTCCAGAATTTTCGGTTGAATGGTTCTCATTTCGGAAATTCAACACCTTCCAGAATTTCTGAAATCTTTTCCGGGAAATTTCTGCACCATTTTCTAAATTTTCGAAAGTTTTGGGTGAATATGGAAAGTGCCCCATGTGAAATGGTAATTTGCTTTGTTTGTCTCACTCCAGTGCGTCCCTTAACTTCCTCTCCAGCATGGCTGTTTTGTACCACGTGAAAGACTAGCCGTAAAGGGCTTATTCAGAGCCATCCAAGCCAGGTTTTTTGAAAAAAAAAAAGTGGCTTTAATACAAACTCGGTATTTAAACTTGTAAAAAGTGAGCTTTTTTACCCTGAAAACTAAAAGCTAAAATCTTCAAGTAAAAAAGTGTGGTAGTCCTGATCCATCAAACAAGAAGACCTAAAAATGCTATAAACCATATATCTAAATACAATAAAACCCGCGACTAAGAAACTGGTTGTTTACGTTAAGAACCTGTTAGGCTAAAATTTGCCAATTAGGCCGTCTCTATACAGGAACCTGTTTAGCCGAAAATTTGAAACAGTTTCTTATTTTGTAAAATCTATGAAAAAAAATTCTGTACACGAGGGCAAATCATATAAAGAGTGTAAGTCGACATTAAGGATCTTCTTTGGAGACATTAGTGCCTTATTCGCCTCCAACTGCACTTGTAATTGTATGCAGGTTTTACCTAAAGAATGAGCTGAATACCGCACAATGAATTTTTCTTCAGAAAATAAGAACCTACACTGTAAAATGAAAAGAGCCAAATCGACCCCAAAGGCCAAATCGGCCCCAATTTCTCGAGGGCCGATTTGGACAGAAAGAGTCAAAACAGTTCTAGATGGTACCAATTCGGCCCATCTTATTTCTGAATCGGCTACACTAAAAGCTACTTTGGCACTTCCACTCAATTTGGCCCTTCCGATAGCCAATTCCGATTTGGCCCCAACAAGGTCTACTCCGAGCGACCGCCTTTTACCGTCAAAAGGGGCGCAAGGAGACCGCGGTGTTCGGTTGAAGTAACCACAGTCACGTCTGACACAATCCAAAGTACGGTCCGTTTAGTCGAGTAAGGAACTAAGATAACTTTAACGTAGACCTAAAACCGTGACGACAGTCAGAGACTGTAAGGTAAATCACGGTTTCGAGCGAACCTTTGCCTCGAGCGAAGGTGCAAATCGGAAACAAAACTACAATCACGCTCCCGAATGTTCTGCACGTGATTTCAATATCGATGACATTACATGATGCGTCACGCAAACTAAACGCTGGGAGGGCGTTACAGTACAATATCCCTCGGTATTGATAGCAAACAAAGACCCAGCCATCATGTACATATATTTTCTGATTCATAAGTAAAAGATTTTTAAAATTTCGAACGTCTGCCACAGGCTAAAAATGACACGACATGTAAACAATCGAAAACATATTTTGGAACAATACACAACTGGTCAGCGGGCTGTCCCTAAGCACATGCTCAGTGGTGTTGTCCTTTTGGCGTCCATTTGAAAATACTGCAACGGTTGCGAACATGCCAGTTTCTTTGGGGATCAGGA
Organism: Porites lobata; assembly: GCA_942486035.1. NCBI lineage: Eukaryota > Metazoa > Cnidaria > Anthozoa > Scleractinia > Poritidae > Porites > Porites lobata. The sequence continues at coordinate 1,466,733 of CALNXK010000116.1, forward strand.
GTCTTGTATTATACTTCTCGACAGCATCAAAGGACATTCAAGGTGTTTTTACTAATTATTTTTGAACTATGAGCCGTCGTTGATCCATCACTTCGCTCTTGAAGTTCGTCGTGAAGAATCGGAGACAGAAGCCTCGTGAGGCGCAACGGTTTTCAAGATGAACTGCACAAAATTATATAACAAACGCTCTCCCAGAATCAAGACTTTGCTGGAAAAAGCCGATAGTAAGACCAGGTAAGCCGCCCTGATTCGCTCTCTTTCTACCAAATGCAAAAGACTGAGCTATTTTAACCACGTTTGATGAAATAGAATTCAGGTCACTCAAGTCCACTTTGTCGGAAGGCTTTGAACAGGGGCACCCAATGGATCTGTTCCTCAAAATATCTGTTCTTCATGCAAATTTTTGCTGGCTGGGAGATGTGGAAGAAATAATAGTCCTTGGAAGGAAAGTGTTGCTGGGAAAAAAGATAATTCAAGGCGTCAGAGGGGATTTGAAGTCTAGAATAGCTGCTACGGGTTACTTGTATGGGTTTCTTACCACTCAAGATCTGAATTGTGCCCTATGAAACTTCCCAGTAAGTCAGGTTGCAAGTTGTAAAGGTTGCTGGCTGGGAACTCTTCCATCAGTCTTGCTGGGAGTGAGGAACAGATAATTTTTTTCCAGCAATCTCCCAAAATGCTTAAAATAGTCTCAGAAAACTTTATTCACGCTTTGTTGTTGTTTTTAGGTCTTTTTCTCAAAATTTCCCGTTGGGTGCCCCTGTTTGAAGAACGGGTGATTAGATGCTTTTAATTTTATTATCTAATGATAAGGAAATAAGGGACACTGTATTCTGTAGTTAAGCCAGTGGAGGAGGTAAAAAGCACTTCTTCCATCCCCTCAATGTCCAGGGGCGTAGCGTGGGATTTTGAAGATGTACGCACGAGAATAAATTTTTCCTAAGCGGCAAAGGCGCTTACAACTAGGGGGGTCTGGGATGCTCCCCCAGAAAATTTTGAAATTTAGGGTCTCGGAAATGCCATCTCCTGGTTTTTCTGCGGGGCATTTTCAATAAATAATGCGGCAAAAATGCAGTAGAAAGTTGTTTATTTTAACCATTTCCCTAGTGTTTTCTGTAAGCTACAGTGTTCCGAAATGAAAAAAAAATACAAAAACAATGAAGACAGGTCACAAGCAAAGGGCGAGGCATCGACCCTTAAGACAGGCAAACTCCGTTACCAACCTGTTAATATCCACGTTCTTATGTTTATGTATATGAAGGACAGTGTTCTCACCAGGATTTTGCCTTGGGGAGTCCCAGGGCCCCCTCTTCTGAGAAATGGGGGCCCTGTAAGAACATTAGGGGGACAAAGTTACAAAAAACACGCGGTACGAAGAACCTGAGCCCGCACTCCAAATTGTCTGTTACATGAAGTACCTACCTGATCCAATATGGCGGAAGAGGTGTTTACGATTCGGAGGAGGAGTTTACGATGTAGTGGGACGTGCGTGGGACCAATGAAAGTAAAGGCAACAAAATTAAAGACTTTGACTCATTTGATATCATGTTTTTTATTTATTCAAACAAACAGAATGCTTTAGTGTTAGGTTGACCATAAAAACTACTTAAGTCCGTTTGACTCGTAGCTTGCCCCTGCGCCCTAACGGGCGCATCTTCTTGGTTTTAATGCGCCATTTCAGTTTTTCTTGCGGGAATCCCGCAAGGCCGCGGCCTGGTGAGAACACTGGAAGGATTGCTATGGAGCTTAATCTTTCGCCCATTATCGTACTTCGCAGCGGAGATTTTAGTCTCTTTATGCTACTGAAGCTACGTTCGGCAGTGCATGTAGACACAGGATAAGTTAACAATGTTACGAGAGCAACATATACACCTGGATAAAATTGGGAGTTTGCGTGGTCAAGAGTCTCAACCAAAGTCTGCGGCGTCATATTCGGATCCATGCCACTCCATTTGTGCTTCCATCTTGTGACTTTGGTTTTAAACTCATCCTCAGAATTTATGCCTACGTAGCTTCAGCTACCTCTGCACGTTGTTCAGTTGTCTTGTTGATTACGTTGAAGTAATCGTGTATCGATTTTCGAGGCATATGTGTGTACTCTGTGTCACGAAACATACCAAAACACTACAGAAGCCAGTGATCATGCTCCTCAAGTCGCAGAAATATTCATAGGATTCTCTAACAGTTTCTTCGGAAAATCAATCACCAGGGCTTCACTGTTTGACCTCACAAGTATATTCCTAATCTCCGTTGACGGCAAATACGTTTTGTTCTGAAGCCAGACGTCATGGCATAGTAACCTCTCCTTCAAGAATACCTGCGGGGCTGGGGAAACCGGTGAGGCTGGCTGACCTTGAGGGAGGGGTACATGAGGCATTTTTCCTATTTTTGCTTACCACTCAAATGCATTTTGCCATTTGGCCAGCACTGAACGATTAATGCTTGGATAATGGGAATTCTAAAAAAAAAACGCCAGTATAATGTGAAAATATGAAATTATTAGCCACCAAATTTAATGAGAAAAAATTTTTTCTCAGATCTCAGCTGTACGCACGGGCGTACGTGCGTATATGGACGCTACGCCCCTGCTGTCCCCTATTTAAAACAGGGAGAATGATAAACATATCTAATGAAGAAACCTTAAAGCCATTTCAACTAAAGAAGGTGGTAAGGATTGTGTGGTCTGGTTATACATTTACACTGTAGATTTCAGTACTTGTTTTGTTTTAAGTAAGGTCTACCTTACCAATGCATCATTTCTCTTGTCTGATAAATAAGTGCAAAATAAATGCATTAAAAATAGAGAAATTTAGAACCCTTTTAACCCTAAGATCAAAATTTGAATGCTCATTTGTTGCCCCTATTCATTACCTACAGAAGTAGTTGGAGGAAGTTGATAAAATTTCAAGCAATTTGTGTGATCATGTCCATAATTCTCATGAACACTCTTTTTTTTACAAAGCATTGATATTACAAGGAGAAATTTGATGCTGATCACTCTTAAGGCTTAAAGGGTTGAAAGAATAATGTGAATTATAATAATAAAGTTATGCATAAAATTAGGAAATAGAATTTTAGGTTGCAGAATTATGCAGGTGTGATTGAGGTAACAGGGTCTGTCAGTCAATTTGCTCCCACAATACTCAGAACTGTGTGTAAATAAACTTGGTGCTCCAAGTCAACCAGTTTTAATTTAATAGCATTTCTCTTATGGCAGAAATAGAGAGGCGGGCATCCTTTTGGTAGTGAACAAGGTTCTGCGGCATTGATCGGAGTGCTAAGAGGACTTCGGGAGGAATTTATCACTATTGTAGAGGTAGGTGTTTTGGGAATACAATGTTTTTCCTGATATTGTGATACAAAATACCACAGGAGTGCTACAAACTCAACTGTACATTGAACCCTAAATGCTTGGGAAGCCCAGATACAAGTGGAAAGTCAGACAAAATTGAGATGCAATTTAGCTTTTGTTATGAAGGTATCCCTTGGGGGCCATTCCCGTCTCCAGACTACACCAAATCTCACAGAATAATAATGGCTACATAATACTTAATGAATTTTGATTTACAGCTGCAAAATTTCTTGATTGGTGAGAAATACATGTACTAAAATAATCTTCTTGTATCAGGACATGCACACTGTAATTACCTCCTCAATGATGTGTGAATGTATTAAACATAACTATGCTGTCATTCTTTTTCCCATAACATAAAGGAAGCATAATTTCAACAAACTATAATTTATACAGTATACCATACATGCATACCTGAAAACTGGAAAGAAGTAATTAAACCAACATTTTTTGGACAATAGTATTGTTATGACCATACTGACTTTTTTATGTGTACGCACTGTTTGTTGTGTTTTGATTATTGTTTTTATCATTTCTAAAAGTACAACATTTGTTTTTATTGCAGAGGGATGTAGATGTTGACAGGAAAATTCAGGATTTTGTTGTGACAAAGGGAGGCATTATTTGCCAGTTTCCTCAGAAGAAGATTGAGGCAGTGATAATATTGCTTGGGTCTTTTTATGTATTTAATGTATCATACACCCAATGCATCTTGACTTTTCTAGATCAGGCATTGCTTGAAAATGGACTGGGGTAGACACTTGTCAATGTTTCCTCCCTTTTTTAATGACTTGGCAAATACCTCAGTTCTTGCTGAATGTTAACTCAGGACAACCTCGCAAGGTGTAGCCAAATTGTCAAAATGTTTTTCATGGAAGTTTTCTTTCACTCTTATAGACCAAGATTTGGCAAGATTTTTTAAACATAATATCTGTGGAGTAAAATATAGTTTAAAACATTTGCCAAGTCATTAAGGGCTGGGCTGGTTTACTAGTAAGATACAGAGTCGGAACTGTAATCAAAAGCATAGAGTGTTGATCTAGATATAACACTAACAGGGTTTAATTACTCCAATTATGACTCCTTCACTTTTGATCTAGTGAAAACTATAAAGCATGGGAACAAGAATTTTGACTGGTAAGTGGTTTATCCTTTGACGATTACACCCCAGCTTAATCTGGTTTTCTACATCATAAGCAGAATCTGAAGAGTACAAAGTTGTGATGACTCCAATTCCATCAAGCTTCTAGTTATGACTTCCCTTGCAACTCTGATGTTTGATTTTCACTAGGTGATGAGTGCTCTGACTATGAGCCTGACTTTGTCACGAGTGAAAACCACCCTTCAAAAGGATTAGGTCAAGTCATTAAAGGCTCGCACTAGCAAGGTAGACAGAGTCGTAGTCATAATCAGAAGCTTGAGAATTGATATAGCTAAAGCATCTTAGTTCATTATTGCTCTTACAACTCTTTTGCTTCAATCTAATGTACATTGTCGGAATTGTTAGCAGGAGAACTTGACCATCTGACAATCTTTTATTTTTTTTGTCAAAAGGGGAGTTATAAAAGAAACCTTAATTGACTCCAATTCTGGTGAGCTGTAATTGATGAAACCCTTTACAACTCCAATTTTTGATTTTCACTATAGGTTTTAAGTGTTCCTATGATGCTGATTATGATTTTGACTTTGTCTTTTGTGAAAACCGTTTTAAGAAGTAGTTACTTTGATCGCACCGAAGACAAGTGTCTCTCTTGGCCAATTTAATTCCTCCAATAATTCTAAATGTTCAATCTAGAAAAGTTGAGATTAACCGAAGATAATATTACATAAATAGGTTGGAATACGCGTTGTTATGATGTACACAGATCACAGTAACTTATTCAGAACTGAATAAATGTTTGAAATAAGCCTTAGTTTGGTTTCATTATTTATCAATACCCTAATTAAGGGAAAAAATCTGTAGGCCCCCACCCAAATTAAAAAAACCATAATGGCCCGATATGGGGCTGAATCGGCTACTTTTGGAGGGGTAGTTTTTAAGAGGGCCAAAATTTGAAGGGGCTGTTTTGGCTACTGGAAAATCCAAAATGGCCCTAGTGTTTTCCATATTGACCCTTTACATGGTCTAATTTGGCCCCTATGCAAGGGTCAATTTAGCCCTAAATTTTGGTACCAAAACAGCCCCATCTCAGTGGGGCTGAATTGGCCCACAAAACAGTACCATTCTGGACTCACCCGTTTGGCTCTTTTCATTTTACAGTGTATTTAAGAACCTAAATAGCGTAAATCTGTACAATTACAATTTACGTAAGAACCTGTTTAGGCTAACTTGGGAGAATGTAGGTGCTCCGCGGGATTGAGGTATCTTAGGTTAATTTTAGATTTCCGGTCTCTTTGTTTCCGTTTCAGCATTCTCCTATGCATTGCTGTTATTGTTGGCACTTATGAAGTACGCCAAGCATCGTCTTCTGATGCAGCAGCCAAACTGGTTTTGAAGATACTGAAGAATAGAGCAAACTGCCGGTAGTCAAGCACCACGAAGTTTGGGAGTTGATTTTAAGCCACTTACAGATCCCAGAAAAATTAGCGTTGAAGCTTTGGAGAACAATGATACTGCGAATATCAATGGCACTATTGTGAATTTTACCCACCTGACAATGACCTGGGGACAATTCCTAGGTCACGATGTCACCTTAACAGAGCTGCCTGAAGGCTTAGATTGTGGGATAAACAATGCACCATGCAACACCATTCCTGGATGTGTTAACATAAAAATCCCGAATGGTTTAGAACTGTTATTTAACGAATCTGTACAATGCATTCCTCTTTCCAGGTCTGTGAGAAACGCAGCTGGTGACCAGGTTAGTGGAGTATTTAACTTTTTCATAAATGTCCAGTAATACACACAGTAGCGTCTATTTGATATGGTTTCCCACAGGCAGCTCAAGCTCTGTATGAGAGTTAAATCATTAATACGTTTGGTATCCTATTGCGTAATCTTCAAAACGGTCGTGAACTTAAGGTGCTTAAATGGAAATTAGGAAAGAGATTCAAGAAGATCAATACTCGGGTGAATTTCCAAGAAAAAAATGTTTAACTTTATTAATTTAGTTATTGTTTGCTTCCTGTGTGATTTTTTTCCCGATCTGATCTGATTTTAGGAGGAGAAACACCGGGATAGAAGAAATAAAAAAAATTGCTAAATTCGCATTAGCACACATGAAGCATGTTAATGATTAAACTCTTATACTGAGTTTGGGCTGTCTGTGGATTTCCAAGAAGTTTTCCAGACGCGAGAACCCTTAAGAATAGGACACATACTAGGTTTTGAGTTAGAGTAGGACTAAACGTTTTGAGTAAAAGTTATGCAAAATCGAAACAGGCCAGACTAAGCTGCCGTTTCCGCGAACATCTTCAAGGTGTTGAAAGAGACGCATCGAAACCAGTAGCTCCCACTTTAATCTTGCAAATAAGGTCAGCCAAAACGTGGTAATCATCTGCAGTGTCACATGACACTAACAAAAGACTCCAGGGTTTGAATGACACTCGGAGTCCATGGAAAAGCATTATTTACTCGTTGGCATACACTATTATCATTCGATGCCAATTTTTCTTCCTTTTTATTGGCCTAGAACCCACCATGTGACCTGCAAATAACTCCAACAAATAATGGTCTTTTCATGCGAAATGTCGTCCAACTGTGTTTGGCTGCAAAAAGTCTTCTGTTTAAGGGTAAATGACACCTCGCTTTTCTCCTCCGTCCAATCGCTCTTCCCTTAAAATGGCAGATTGCTTCCAGTCCATGAGTTTATTTATATTTATTAATATGTTTAGTACTCAACCTCGTCTAATAATTGTCAATTTTATTTTTCATTTCAAATAAATATTATCTCTTATACCAATAACGTCTTTATTATTTCAGATAAATATTATCACCGCTTATGTTGACGGGTCACAAGTGTAGGGATCAAGCGAAGAATTAGCTAAACTGCTTCGAAGTCCCAAAGGCCATGGACTTCTAGATACGGTGCCACTCAGAAACATTGGAGGCCTACCAAGACTTCCTGATGCTAGTGAAGAAGCTTTCTGTAGATCTGCCAATCCAGAAGAAAAACCTTGCTTTCTTGCTGGCGATGCTCGAGTCAATGAAAATCAAGGTAGAAAAGACATTCTCTTTTTAAAAATCTTTCAAATCACCAATCAAAATTCAAGTCAAAAGTAAACAGAGTCGTATTATTTAAAATAGTATAAGTGAAAGTGCCGCCCAAGACGCATAATTCGTTTTGTGTGTTTTGTCATCTTTCTATTCATTTGATTCATTTACAGTCACTTAACTTTTTAAAGATAAAGGGAGAAAGAATGAATGAATGAAACAAAAGAAAACTAAAGAAAGAGATAAGATAGAATGGAAAAGGGCAAGATATAGCTAAACTTCAGTTAAAATAACCTTTAAATCAAAGTACCCATTTATGATTGATGAAACCCGATACCTCAGGTACAATTTGTACCGTAACAAGCAAGGTTTGACTGACATGTACGTGTAGCATTTCAGGGCGCTCACTTAGAATATAGCCTGCGAACAGGCTCCTAAGAAAAGCGGACCAAAAACAAATTGGCGAAGGAAGCAAGCCTATGTGGACAGGAATGTTATTAAAGCCGGCGCATTCAAAGGTAAAAACAAACTAATTTGACAAGTCTAATTACCTTATTGACAAATTTGTTAGAGGATGATTGCAAGTGGGTGCGCTACGTAGATAGATGATAGATAGATGCAAACTAGTACGAAACTGGACAGTATTATAGTAATTAACTAACAAATTCTAAATTTTCATGCAAAACTCGTCTCTTAATCAGCATAAAGGAATAACCGTGGAGTAATTTTATTGCAGCTCTTATGGCGATGCACACTTTGTGGGTTCGCGAGCACAACCGTATTGCAACAAACCTTAAATTGCTCCGTCCCTACGCGGATGACGAGACTGTTTCAAGAGGCGCGTAAGATTGTAATAGCAGAGCTTCAACATATCACCTATAATGAGTGGCTTCCAGTGTTATTCCCCAGTAAAGAATTGGTAAGAACTTTATCAAAGTACGTTATATCCGCACCGATGATGAATCCTCTTACGGCCTCTTGAACTAACTTGTTCTTCTGTTGATAATCATTTCACTAATAATCTTAGGCATTTAATTAATTTAACCGATAGAACGTACTGTGGTTTAAGATTTGACTTCCCTAAAAGCATACGTGATGGATAATGCGCAATTAATTTCCTGAGAGACCCACAGTTTGATGAGGCTAAAGAACCGGTAAACAAATTTCAAATTTTGAAATTTTGAAGTGTAATTTTTTATTTTCCTTAATTCAGTCTCTATGTTGTTTAAAATAACGTTTTGGCTATAAATGTCAGCCTTAGTCATATTCTTGAGATGTTTTTAAGTTTAATTTTACCTTAACCGTTCTTCAAAAAAGGGTTCGTACTGAAAAAGTCACTGTGTGACTGTCAGTTCAATGCCAAGAAAAGGAAATGTTGACCAGTGCAGAGAATACGTTTTTTGTTACAATAACAAAAACAGTAAATTTTAAAATCATTTAAAAAAAATTTAAATAGTTTAACTCTCACGGAGGAATTCGTTCCTAAATTTTAACTTCGCTTTAAAATGAAATACATTTGCACCTTGTCTAGTATTTTACTGATTCGCTAAAAATGCTCTAACTTAGGAACAAATGCGTCTTGTTGTCAAAGTAACAATTTTGCATGATTCTTACCTTTGCAATCATTTATTCTTTTATTTCTTTCTTTCTGTTCTAACGCTTGGCCCAGCGTGCACGTGTGTTGAGCTCTAACTCATTTTAAGCTAAGTCTAAACTAAGGGGGCCTCCATACTTGGAAAAAAAAACAGCCACTTAACTGAAAACTGATCGGCGAAAGCAACACACATTATTTGCGTCATCCTTGCCCCGGCATTTAATACAAGAGAGCGCATTTTAAGAATGTTTTTATATTTTTTTTTTCAGAGAAAACAATTTGGTGTTCTTTTAAAACCTAAAGGAAAATTCTTCACTGGATATGACCCCGAAGTGAATGTGCAATGCACCAACGTTTTCTCTACATCCGCTCTGAGAATGGGTCACAGTTTAATTCGCGCCGTTTTTGATTTGAGATCAGCCGACGGCACCTTTAGTCGATTTAGAGGATCTGATCGGTCCCTGCCTAGAGACTGATTCGTTTTGCTGAGCCAGTTGACTTCTTCATCCCAGTAAGGTTTTTAAATAAAAATGAACAAAGCGTCTTTACAAGAATTTTGTTCGGGCTGATATTTTTCGTGGCTCAGACTCCTGAGCGGTAAGTATAGCGCTCTTTAACCCTTAATGATATTTAGACTGGGCTTGATTTAGGTCCCTAACTCCAGCAGTGTAGTATTCTTACTGACGCAGCACGCTAGCAACACACGAGCACTGCCCTGTCCATTTCCTGACCCCAGCATATCGGATCCATGTAACCAAGACTGCAGTTATAGCTTCCTTTCTCACTAAAGGTCTTCACAGTCAGCCCGCATGAAGGTCAAACTCCCATCGTTTGTTGGTGACCCTTTTTAGCATTTTAACAATAAAATCCCGCCAACGTGTGGTTGACTGTGCAGACCTAGATTACGTTGACCTGAAAGAATTCAGTCAAGGTAACTTTTATCTATTTCAAATATTTCTAATATATTCTGTTTATTTTCATCTTCCATCTGTAGACTAATATTATTACACTTGACCAGTTTTCTCTCGTGTTTGACAAACAGGAGACGCGGCACTTTGATGTGCAAGGGTTGAACATCAGTTTTAATTTAAAATGTCTATGGCTGGTGTCAACTGCTTTTGACCAAGGATGGAAATGTAGTATTGAAAATAGACCATTTTACACTTGTGAGCTTGGTGTCCCAGCCTTTGAGTGAACGTGAGGCTGGGGTTGACCTTGTTTTAACACAAACCTCTTTCCTTTTCTCATGGAAACTGTGCTAAAAAAAACGTCCTAGTTAGCATAAAAACACCAGGATTTACATAGTAAAGCAGGAAGGGTTGTATTGGTCAACTCCAGCCTCGTTTTCGCCTGTAACTGTAAAATGGTCTATGATGTGTTCAAATAATCAACCTCGGTTAAAATAACGTATTGCTCAATTAAGTTACACCGTGAGTAACTACTATTTTTTTCCTTTTCTTTAATTTTGATTGGAGCTGGAGTGGAACCGATGGAAGAAACTGGTGGTGAAGAAAGTGCCGCTGCCTGAATCCTTCATCACGTGTGAAACCCTTACTTTTCTTATTCGTAATTTCACTTTATTCTAAGTAAAGATAAGATGATCATGCAAACCTTTAAGAGAGACGGCACCAGGCAAGAAACCAAGCATTTCTTCTATTCAAAACCTGGAGTTTAATCTTCTGCTTTATCAATAAAGTATTTGAATGAAATGCCACGAAGTCTGATGTAGTCAATAGCGGTGAATTTAAGGAAACGGATCCGTTTACCCTGACGTCGCCCTTTACTAAATACACCCTTTGACATGAGCCAGTTTGGGAAAATCCTTCGTCACACTACTGAAAAGGGCGCCTTGAAATTAGTAAAACTGTCAAATTTGAAAGCAATACGTCTTAAGTGAGCGAAGATATAGCCAGTAACCAAAGTTGTATGGTCAGGGGCAAGTTTGTACCCTCCACCATACAAACGTCCTCAAAATTTCGCCACTTTGAGGAGCTATAATTATTTTCGTTTTTTTTTTCTATCAAATCACTCTCAAACTTGGAAATTTTACTAATTTTAAGGAGCTTTTTCCAGTGGTGTCGCCGCATTTTCGCTAACTTGTCCATGTCAAAAGTTGAAAATAACCGTGGAAGGGTCTATTTCGTTTATCCTAACCCATCACTTCAAGTGGAAGAAAAGACTATCAACCTGTCCTCGCCAACAAACTCTAAAGTTGGGCAGTCAGACTTCTGAGACTTCCCCGGATCTGTCCACATTTTCCCCACGCTCCCTAGATTTAACAGTCCATTTGAAGAAGGCCTAAATGTAATAAACGGCCCTAAATGTAATAAAGTCCGAAATTTAATAACATTTCGTCCTAAATGTAATAACAATTTGCCCTAAATGTAATAAACTCTTAAGCTGCCAATTACAATAATTACTCGAATAAGCGCCGCCCTCAAATAAGCGCCGCTTTTGGAGGGGGGGTTGAAGTTAGTTAGGGCCGCGGCGCTTATTCATGTAAATACGGTACTAAGCGGTATTACTATGGTATTAAGCTCCGCTCTCAGATCAGCGCCGAGGCGCTAATTCTCGTAAATTCGGTACATTTCCTTATGCATCGTGAAACTTAACGTTTACAAATAAATTGCTTGTAAACGGCAAAGTAACAGTATTTTTCTAAAGAAGCAATATTTAAGCAATAGAAAGCTTTTTTCCTGTGTTTGCATAGCCTGATATAAACACTCGAGAGGTTGGGAGAATTCGAGAGAGTTATGCAAACCCTCGACGTCGTCTCGGGTTTGCATAACTGTCAAGAATTCTCTCAAACCCTCGAGTGTTTATATCAGGCTATGCAAACACAGGAAAAAAGTTTTCTATTGCTTTTATAATATAACTTTCCCGAGAAAAAAGAAAAAACTCTTTGTTTAGGTTACTGATTAAAAGAGAAATTCTTACCATTCGCAAAGTCTTGTACAGGAAGCTTAATGTACGTGTAATCAGTTCTTGGTTTGCAATAAAGATGCTTTCCAAAAAAGGGTTTTTCTCGCGTAAAATGTCAGCTTAAGCGAAAAAAAAATTGGCACAGCATATTTGTAAAGATTTTCCAAGTCTCATCCGACGAGGGAATGGGTAAATAAAGTAACTTTGTCGAGTTTTCAACTCAAAAACGTTTTAAAATTCGTGCTTGTGTGATTAGCCCGCGAAGAGCAAAACATCTTGACTCCACACATGTTTAGATAATCTCATGCAAACACATCTCTCGGCCAGTCAGAGCGCGCGCGTACTATCTTAGTTATTTATAAACGTTGTTATCAGCTGTGCAGTAGTCTTTATGGCCTGTTTACATGGAAGTGGGGGACCCCAGAAAGGTGAGGTAACAGGCGGCGGGTTACCCCACCTATCATGTAAACGGGATCAAATTAAAATGGGAGATTATGTGGACAGGTGGGTTACCCACCAAAGCGGGTTACCTCACCTACCTGGGGTCCCCCACCTCCAGGTAAACAGGCCCTTTTAGACTTCTCGTATTGGTTCTTAATATTTTAGCTGATTAGATCTCTTTTCTAGAGATCCAACGTTGACAAGCAACAAGATCTTCGTCCACGGTTTTTGCAGTAAATTTCTTTAAAAATGAAGTATGAAAAACTTTTTAAGGCTTACAAGTCTTTTTTTTTTATTTTGTCTCTTTACAAGCAATTTTTTTGTAAACGTCAAGTTACACAGTGCATAAGGAAATGTACCGAAGCTTACTAAATTTTTTCTCCAAAACTGCGGCGCTTATTTGAGGGCGGCGCTTAAAACCATAGTAATGCCTCTTAGTACCGTATTTACGCGAATAAGCGCCGCAGCGCTTATTAACTTCCCTCAAATGCGGTGCTTATTTGAGTAATTACTGTAATTTGTAACTTACGAGTTTATTACATTTAGGACAAAATGTTATTACATTTAGGGTCGTTTATTACCTTTAGGCCTTCTACACCATTCGTGTCGCGCCTTTGGTAGATTTATCGCTTTCATCATTGCGAATCAGACCATGTAATCTTCTGGGACACCCGCGTTCTCATTAAGCGTCAGGAGACTTTTCAAACACTTTTAAAATTGGGGCAATACTGAAATCCTCGCACGGAGTGAATTAGCAATCAGACATGTCAATAAGTAAACAACAACAAAAAGTAAGTGCAAGTGCAAACAGGATCCTATAGACCCATACAAGGCACCGCCCCGATATGAAATAACTTATCATTACCATTACAATAATTAGTACTTAAAAAAACTCTAGGGAAAAAATGTATTGATAATTATTAATAAACGAAAAAGGGGTTATAACCATGCACAGCAGTATCATAATTTTAACGTGTTTCATTCACTTTCAAAGTTTGTCCGTTCTCTCGTTGCGGCTGTTTAGGACCTTTTTTAAACCATTGTTGAACGAGATCATGTTTTTAACCTTCGAGCTGCCGAAAAGGACCTTTTTGTCCTGCGATGGTTGCAGGATTTACCAACAGAAGCTTGTAAATCGGGACAAATTCATTTGTCATGCTCTGCTGAGGTAATTCCCGAAACTTCTTCATGTTGTCTACAATGTCATCGAGTTTAATTTGTTTTAAGAAATCGTAGTTCCGAGGATATTTAAGAACCTTGATAAAAAAAGACTCCATTGTTTGTGCGTATTTTACATCACCAGACTGGTGAAAACGTAGAAGTCGGCGGACTAAGTGTAGTTTTGTAAAGATAGTCATTTAGTGATATAGGATCGAAACGGACCAATCATAAATTTGGATGCCTTGGCAAGGTCCGCCAGTCTAATATTCTTATTCCATCAATTTTATTTCATTTTACTTTATTCAAAAAGTGGGGGCGCCCTGCCCCTCCCACCTCCCCAGCCCCTCCCCCTGCGCGGGCCCTGGTTGTATAAGTCTTTCTTGGCGCATGCCCTCAAGTCTTCCATTCACTGAGGTCGAATCCACTTTAACCTAAGGCTTTGTTCACACAATTCCGAAGGCAAGCCCACAAGGGCAAAGTTTATGAAAGCTGCCCACATGAGAACGATACGTGTTCCGCTCGATACAACTGATCCATTGCATGAACGTGCATACTCAGAAGTTGCATGAATTACGCAACTTTTGGTCAAGTATTTTTATTATATATAAACATATACACCTAATTGCAATAACGTTGTCATAGAAAAAAAACAAAAAGCAAAAAAGTCAAATAGGAATAAATTAGCCATGTGATTTACATTTGCGTATTTTAATTCAGAGTTTAACAATTATTTAAGAATTCATTCACAATAGCAAGAGATGATTCTGTATATTCCGCGCTGTAAGATAGACAGGCGCCATAGTCATTTTAGAGCCAGCATTCTCCATCAAAAGAAGTCGCACAATTCGAGAAAGAAAAAGGTAAATTGACGCGAGCAATATAATGTTATGTCTCAGTTGTCGCACGTTCAGTTGCCAATCTATTATGTCCTGACAAACGAAGCTTGGTTTGTGGCTCTGGTGAGGAACTTGCGGAGGACCCCCTCACCCTCTCCACAATGAAAAGTCCTACCTACGCCCCTGATTTGTTGCTTGAAAATTGTGATCAGACGGGTGTTGTGCACTGCAAACCATACGCAGACTGGCTTTTCTATTTAGCACTAATCTAAAACACGCGTTGAGTTCCTGGATTTTATCACAGGCTATATTTATTGAATAAAAAATGAAGCCATTATTTCTTTGGTAGTTATCCGATCTGCTTTGTAATTCGAGCAAGTTTGAAATTCGCTAGATGATTCAGCCTTGAATTGCATGAGAATGACAGTAAGAAACTGATGCAAATGATTTCTCTCATATTACGTGATTAATATTCAGCTGTAAGCGTGTGTGTTGTGAATGTTGCAAGCTATGATAATTACATGCTAATTAATTCCTATTTAACTTTTTGCTTTTTGCTTTTTGCTTTTTTTTATGACAACCTTATTGCAATTAGGTGTATATATATTTATATATAGTAAAAATACTTGATCAAAAGTTGCGTAATTCATGCAACTTCTGAGTATGCACGTTCACGCAATGGATCAGTTGTATCGAGCGGGACACGTATTGTTCTCATGTGGGCAGCTTTCATAAACTTTGTAAGAGAACTTTGTAAGAGATTGTAAGAGAACTTCAACCTACAATTGTTAGTTATTTCGTTCACTTAGCCGTTATCAAAGGGAAAAAAATCCTCTTGTACACGCCCGTTAAAAGTGGTCATTAACTATCGTTCAAATTTCACCCGGAAAGAGCAACAATAAGGGAAAACCCGCGTTAGGGCATGACTATTGTAAGTTGAAAACAAAACTGAATGCAGGGCCGGCACTACGACAAAGGGCTGATTCATAGGCCAATATTTCGGCTAACAATATTAGCCTTCCTCAGGGCCAGAGCTACACCGAGAGAAAATATCTTTTAACGGATTGTAAGTTTTGTTCCGCATGCTTACTTATATTTCAGCATGCCGGGAACTATATTAATTTTTTTAAAAGAAAGTCGAGTAATGTTTTTTGCTTTGCAACATAAGAAACTTACGGTATTGTACTACTGATTTAAATAAACTACGAGCTTGGTCTACCTGTGGTACATAATCACGAGCAACTTGCAGCGCCCAGCGGTACTGGGTTGTATTGAATGGCCTCTATTAATAACCACAATTATAAAGCCTAGTTGAATCTTGCTCCGAAGGAAGGTGTGGAAAAGTATACGGACGTCATATCAGTGGTGCAGCAATGTTTGATGTGTGTCTATACAGCTAATATCAAAAAAAGTTGCTTTAGTAACTGGTCTTTAGTAATTGGACATTAGGCATTTGGGCATATGGAACAATGCAATTATTTACTTGAGTGACCACCAAACAATAGCTTCCCAATGCCCAAAACAACCTTTTTTGAATCAGTCGCTATATACGTTACGATTTTAATACTTGATAGTTGATGTATGCTCTGAAAACAGGGAAAACCTCAAGAAACCCTCGCTTCCTAAATTTTAATAACACCCTCAACTTTGAAAAAAGAGTATAACGTGCAAAATATCAATTCAAAATATCAATTCAATAATAGAGACAATGTACGAAAAGCTGGAGAAGAATACGTTATCGAGAGAGGAAAAACTCTTGAACCATTAGATATGTTCACATGAACAAATACATCTTTTAGTGGTAAACTGTATATCGTAGAACAGGTGAAAATCGACTGTTCGATCTTAACTGAATTACTTCGCGGCTAATGTTTTTTTCATTGCGTGATCTCATATTTTCATTTACTTCTTGCATATTTGAACTAGCACGAATTGCCGTGAAAACTTGGGATGTTGGAGAAGCGCTTCGTATGGCATAATCCGAGTTTTTTCTTTAAATATTATAGCATGATTTTCTGGATTGTGGACGATACGTGAATCTCCTGGCCAACAACCAGGCAAACAAAATAGACTATATCTGTTATTATACCATAGCGTCGCTTGAATAATCGAGCGAACACCTTATTTTTAGACTCGTTCTTGTTTAATGAAGCTTTTTATTTCCAATCCTTTTAAAACAATTACCCTTCTGCATGAAACAGTTTTGAAATTTAACTATTTGAACTGCGGAATAATGATTGAATCAGACGAAAGATTTTCGCAACTACGATACACACTCAGGCAACTCCCTTTACAGCGGACACTGTAGGGACCTTAAGTTTAAAGTGACGTCATTGGCCAGACTGAGTCCATAATAGCGCGAGTTTATATCAGTCAAATGTCTACAATTTATTTTTGCCTGGGATTTAGCTGCTGTCCCTATGAGAGTAAGTAAGACTAAGGCTTTCTTCAGTCTGTGGTGAAAAGACTTCTGTGGTAACATTAAAATTTTCCTTACTCAGAGCTCGATTTATAGTTTAAAAACTCCAAGTCTTTATTTCAGCAAAGAGGAAAAACGTGTGCTATTTACATTTTCCATAATCACACTTGCAGAAATCATTTGCGTCATTAATTCAACATCGCTAATAGCTCTGTTAATGTCGTTAGTGCCTAGTAAGTTATTGTTATTTGCCGCCGGGATTTGAAAACCAAAATTTCAAAGATACCAAACTCTTAATTTAACTGCCGAAGGCGGCTTTTCTTTGCGGTGTGTGACAGCATTCAAACGCAACAACAAGAACGGATATCGATGAAGCTGATATTAATGGTTTTGTTGGATCGTTGGTCAGTTTAAGCTGAAATTAGAATAGAAAATAAACTTAGTACACAATGTAAAACTGCTACAAAGCGACAAAATAAACCGAAAATGAAACTAAAACACGGACCGAAACTTACATCATGTAGCATTGTAAACCATGAAGAAAGAAAACTCTGCCGATGCATGAAAACACTGCACGATGTGCACTCCACCAGGTGAAACTTAAAAGTGACTAAATAATAATTCTTGAACGTAAACTTAACTAAGAAATAAAGATGCAAATGAACGCACTACTTTTCCCGAGGGGGCCTGGTTAGAGGTGGCTATTGTTCTTGGGTGTTAGATACAACACTTAATCTATTTGAAAAGTCTTAACATATTTACGCTAATTTCTAAATACCAAACATTGGTAATCCCAGCGGAGTAGGATTCTTTAGTTGATACTATAAGCTCAGTGTGCGTGATGATAACACCACTAGACTTCATGATTGCGATGTTCCAAACCAACCAGTATTACTTATTTGTTTTGTTTTGATCACAAATACACTTATCCTATGACAAAAATATGAAAAAATATACATTAAGTGCTTTTGATCAATCCCAACTGAAATAAAACCGTTAAGCATGGTAATGTGGGTCTAGTTTCAAGATCTTTCAAGTCTATGGACGTAATCCATAATGAGATCTTGAGCTTTTCAATGAGACTTTCTGTCAGAGGTCCCGTACTACCAAATGCCGACTGACGTTCCAAGCGCAGTGTACTTTGAAAAAACAGTTTCTTTCAGAAAAGAATGAGGAACCTTATCACATTATTATTACTTGGATTAGAACATTGTTTTCTTTTGAGGTTTTAAGGTCGGTACACACATGTGTAAGAGGGTCTTGGACACCTTTACACAAAATTCCCTAGCAAAAGGGGATTTCATTGATGACTGCCGCTTAAACGCTAGCCAAGCGTGTGTCCGCTAATTTTAGAAAGTGATAATGGCTTGAGCTTGTAAATTGGTATTTT